>OZ026515.1:55115425-55675978 GCA_964019695.1 Loripinus fragilis
AGCTTTTATCAACGTTCTTAATACGTGTGTATGCGTGGTGATGGCCCTGGCCAGACTGCTCAGGCTATTCTGATTTTTGCTGATCACACATGCCAAAATCTCATGCTCTGGTTCACCTTTTGCGTCTTTTTATCCTTGTATGTATTGATTAATATATGCTTCTTTATAAAATAAAGTACATACAAACGAGTGTTTGTGTTTGTTAACTTATACTACTGTCTATCCCACACAAGGGAAGTTGGTGTCACCACTACCAGTCATGTTTTTCAACCCTATTCAATTCAGTTACGTCCACTACTATTCAATTAAGCTTCGCCCAACCCTATTCAATTCAGCTACGCCCAACCCTGTTTAATTTAGCTAGGTTAGTAGTGTACAACAGGGCATTTCATGCGTACGGGTTTTAACCCCTTCTGAGCTATACTTGGTGTTGATGTCCATTAATCTATTGGTCATTTATTGAGCTGTTACTGCCAATTACGAAACGAGGCCAGATCAAAATTATGAAGTGTCATTTAGATGTAGACTTTGATTGGATGCCACATTGTCAAGTTTTGATCAAGGTCTACACTGTTTACTTATAAATCGTTGCTTATAGTGTTTCGATGGCAACATATACTTAAATCCACAATATGACCTTTGAGTCAAAGGCCAAAGTCCAATATACTAGAATATTTATTATGATTTATAATTCAAATTATCATATGGCGTCGCGTCTGGGGGTGAAATAACGCCATGCAATAATATCGATAAAACCACTAGTGGTTTACAGATTTTCAGGAAACGTTATGACGTCCATAAAAACGTTGCACACATAATTAAAAAAATATAACGTTTTAATGGCAGAAATCAGATTTCACAAGTAATCTTAATGTCATATGATTAATAGAATCTAACATTCGTGCTCTTGTATTATTGAATTTATTATACTTGTTGCGAAAAAGAGATAAAATGCTCGGCAAGCCTCGCATTTTACCTCTTTTTCAACTCGTTGAATAAATTCAATAAAACGTGAGCACTCATGTAAGTGTAAGATCCACTATCTCTTCTTACATTAATTTTATATTTGGATAGGACTGTTCAAATTAAGGCACAATGATTGCCAATGGTGTGTGGATGACAAAAAATGAGATCGCCAATTTGTACTTAAAATCTGTCTTATGGCTCGTAATGCTTACTCCTCTTTCATTATTTCGCCGATAGGTGCTCATATCTGGCACAATGGTTGCTTATGTTGTGTTGATGACATACACAGGGTTTGGGTTGCTGGTATGACCTTGTAGACAAAGTTCAAGGTCCAATATTATAAAATCTGTTTGAATTATTGGCTTATTACATGAACTCCTCTTATATATCTTCGGAGGTTGTTCATATATAGCACAATGGTTGCTAATGTTATGTAGATGACAACGCAGGTTTAGTATTGTATATATGACCGTCAAAGATTAAGATCAACTATACTTAATATCTGTCTATGGCTCGAAATACAAACTTATTTATCACTGATAGTCTGTGTGTTGAGAGCCCTTTTCATTGTTTTATCACAGTTTGTTAATTGATTGGTTGTTTCCCTTTGATGATACATTGCATAAGTTAGGAAGCCTCCATGCGAGCTCAACTTATTTTGTGTTTTTACAACATCGGAATCTAGGGTGAAGATTCAGCCTGTAAAATTAATTTAAGCCACCCAGTGGCTTCGGCTACTGTCCGTTCTAAAGCTATGGTATTGCTATTGTTCATTCATTTTTTTGTTGTTGCTCTCATTGTTTGAGGGGTATTAGTGTTAGGTCTTTGTTTTGTTATGCAGTACTGTCTCCTATCTCGTTTTGCAATCATCTCGCTGGGGAAGAGAGAGCTGGTTGCTTTACTTTTGTTGTGTTCTGATGTCATGTCGCTGTTGTCTCTACTTCGCGGTGCCATGGGTTGGTCTGTAGTATGTGATTGTGGCATTTCCTGGTCATGCTTACTTGCTTTTTAGCCAATCATCATTTAGGCTTTCGCTTATTAATTAAATAGCGGATCTTATATGAGAGCTCATGTTTATTAAATTTATTTAACGAGTTGGGGAAAGTGATAAAATGCGAGGCTTGCCAAGCATTTTATCGCTTTTTCGCAACAAGTTTAATAAATTCAATAATACAAGAGCACGAATGTAAGATTCAATATATCATATGACATTAAAGTAAAAAAGGACAAAGATCAGGAATCGATACAACCAAGCACCACACCCGACCTAGGATACCAATGGGAAAGTGACAACTTCACAATTAAATTAATTATACATCACACACGAGAGCAAAGAGGTCAGCCCTCTCCCAGCTGGAGACCACATGGCATCAATAAATAGACGCGCACAAAAGCATAACAAAAACAAGACAGAAACAACATAAATAATCCACTAAAGAATGCCTGCCTTGGTTTACTTATAAGTTTACTTTGAAATCTCATTTCTGTCGTTAAATCGTTAAAATTGTGTCATTATAATGTACACAACGTTGTTATGGACGTCATAACGTTTCCCAAAAATCTGTAAACCACTATAGTGGTTTATCGATTGTATTGCATGACGTCATTTGACTCCCAGACGCAACGTCATATGATAAAATAATTTCATTTTCTTTCAAACAATAGTTATCTTATATACTATCAACAAAAAATAGGGGATTTTGGGACACAAAACATTCTAGATTTGTCGCGTGAATAATTTTGCGTATCACAGACCAATATGTAAGCCAGATTTCCTGCTTAATTTGAGAGCTAAATATATGATCACGAGTAATGTGGTTTAAAAGGAATGTCATAGATAACTATTTACATTTAGTATAAAACTTTGACAAACACAGATGTTCAAGCCCAACTGACTCATTTTGCACATTCTGCATCAGTCTTTTGAAATAGAAAGGTTCAAATGTCATTAATCAGAGGTCGTGGTACATCTATAGGGAATAGAGCGGAGACAATATTTTTAAAAGCTGTGACGATTCACTGAAAATTAACAGATAATTAACTTGTATACCTGAAATCCAGAACAAAGAGGGCACAGTAAATTCTAAGCATAAAACTAAGAATAAAGGATATTCATTTACAAAAAAACGTGGCCATTGCACTATCCGTCTTCGTGATATGCTCTTATGAAATCTGAGAGTCTATCTCTGGTCTAAAACGGGTTGATACTACTACAGATTTTATGCATGTTGTTATTGAGAATACTTGGCTTATAGATATCAGCTGTTTCAGATACATGACATTGGTTTGGTAAGTGTTATAATTATTGATATTCGAATATCTCATACGTTTTATGAACAGTATAAAATTACGTCTTTATTATAAAATTGTTTATCCCGAGGAGGGTGTTCCCTACCCTGGCTCTACATCTCGTGCCACCAGGTCTGTTTTTCGTTTTTTCCTTTCTCTCCATTTTTTTTATGATAATATACAGGTGGTTGTTAACATAATTCGTCCAATAACCCAAATGAACAAAGATTTGTAATTTTATAATAAACTGTAAGCATGGCTCTTTTGTTTACCTTGTGTGTGTGTGGGTGGGGGGGTAAATGTTTGCATGTGTACATGGATTTATTCAAAGTAATATGTTTAGAGACGTATTTACTTTGTGGGCTCTGGGGAGTTTTTTTATTGGGATGACATCATAAGTTAATGATGTGAAATATACCAAGGGCCAGTTTGTGCTGTACAATGAACAAATGTTGTTAGCTGTACCCCATAACACTGGATTCGTTCAAAATATGTCCTGAAAAATATTGCTTAAACTTTGGTGGACAGTACAGTAATATTTTGTGGTCTATCTACAAATGTCAAGGGTATACTTACAAATGTCCATGACAAGTTTTGAAGGGATGTGATGGGTATATAGTGAACAAAAGAACATTGGCTTCATTAGAGATCATATGCAGCATTGATTTCCAACATGACTACGTAAGTACAGTGTGTTTTTTTTTCTAGCTCACTTAATTAAGCATGCTACTCCAAAGTATGTAACGGTCTGAACTCTGCATATATCTAAATAATGCAAATAAGAGGTAAAATCTATGCAATGATCAGGAACTGGTACAATCAGCACCAACTTCCAGAAAGGTGATGTGATCTAGTCTATTTTGGTAAACAGTGGAATCTTTTATGATCAGTCCAATCAGAGATGGTTTTATCCTGCTCTCAGGCACTAGCCAAGAATCAAGAGATGCATCAATCTAGTTCATTGGACACCAAGACTGGAAGAGGCTTATGAGTTTCAGCAGCTACATGTATATATGGGGTAAGCCAAATGGTTTTCACAGTGCCATGGGTTGGTCTGCAGTGTTTGATTGTAGTATTTCTGATCATACTCACTTTCAGAAGATTCATCATAAAGTAAAACCTCGACAAATCGTTCTATGATTTTTCGAAATACACGCTAATTCGAAATAAATTTTGGACACACCAGGTTCAGAGAATAAGACTTATTCATGATATATCTTAATAACTGTTTATAAGAACATATGTTTTAGGTGCATATTAGAAACGCCTCCTTGAGTTTTTTCTCTATCAAACTAATGTTCTTGCATAAATACCTTTTCGGAAAGCTGTTTTAACCCATTGTCAAATGAACAAAAATCCATTGGCAAATTAAGAGATTCAAGAGCTGTTTGAACATGGGTTTGAACTTGAAAATGCTCAAAATGAGAGTTATTTGCATGACATTATAGGGTAAACTTTTGCTGACCAGACTGATTATTTCGCCAATGCGTTTGTTCGCAAAACGTTGCATACAGCTATGAAGTTGTGACGACGTTATGACGTACGAAAGTTTACAGCTGACGCCATTTTGTTTAGAGAAATCCTGAGTAAGAAAATGGATATTGTAAGGTTTTAGCAGCGTTTTCAGTGCGATTGCGATGTAATAAGGTATAATTTGCAAGAATAACGATAACACATGTTTGTTTCATTGCATTAACACTTACGCAGAGGAGTTCCTTGGAAGATTTTTGATTGGCTTTGTGTTCAAATGTCACGGGGCTAGGTATATATAAATACACTCCTACTGCCTTGCGGTAGAAGTCGGCTTTTACAGCAACGTTGTACAGTGTTTGCCTATAGATTCAGTAGCCTGGGTAAGATTCCCGGCTGGGACAGGTAAAATATTTTTGCTCTACGACAATGGCACCCAACCCAAATAACCAACCCTAGACCCTGGCAGTAATTCCCCGAGTCTCATTAGAAATGATTCTCAATGGCATGGAACTTCGTGTACGAAGTTAAATTTGGTGGGGGAGAATGTCACTGGGCTAGGTATATAACACACTTCTACTGCCTTGCAGTAGAAGCTGGTTTTACAGCGACGTGGTAGAGTGTTTGCCTGTTCTCCAGCGACCTTGGTTCGATTCCTGTCTGGGGCAGGTAAAATATTTTTGCTCTATGACAATGGCACCCATTGTAAATAACCCACCCTATGACCGTTCTGTGCATAAATATCTCCCTTGGTCTCATTTCATGTGATTCCTGTACCAAGAAATTCAAGGACGAATTTCAAATTGAAGGGGGTGTATGTCACAGAAACTAGGTATATATAAATACACTTCTACTGCCTTGCGGTAGAAGCAGGCTTCTACAGCAACATGGTAGAGTGTTTGCCTGTAGATTCAGCAACCTGGGTTCGATTCCCAGCTGGGGCAGGTAAAATATTTTGCTCTACGACATTAAGAGATTGAGGGTGAACGCAAAACCTTTGCTTCATGTAACGTTCAAATAATTTCAAACCAGAAAAGTATTTATTGCTGAGTAATTTTGAGCATAGAAAAATTTTGTCGCAGTTTAGTATCAGCGCACATAGACTAGAAATAGAACAAGGTCGCTACACCACACCAAAAACTCCAGTCTGTAGTCGTATTTGTAAGCAATGCAATTTAAATCTTGTCGAAAACGAGACTCATGTTCTTGTCATATGTCCAAAATACGCTAATCTAAGGAACACTTTGTTTAGTAAAATAAACAACAAAAGTTTCAATCAGTTATCAGACTCAAATAAATTCAATTGGTTGATGTGTATGGAAGATATGCGTATAATAAGGGAACTAGCGATATATTTATCAAACATGTTTCCAAGTAAGATCTACGTAATAACCAGTAATTATAGTCTCAATAGTAATTTTGCAGTAAATGAAAATATGTGCACTGTATCAAATATGTTATTATCTCCCTTTGACTTTATGGTATATACAGTAGTGTAGTAGTTTGTTTTTCGTTCAATTTTGTTTGTTTGTTTTCCCCCCCTTTCTCTTATGGCATGTTTCTATGTTAGAAACTTCATAACTATGAAATAAACTTGTGAACTTGTAACTGACAGACAGTTGACTTAGAGGATAAAGTCAAAACTTTAGCTGACATATTAAAAAACTGTACCGGTACTCTTGAAGTTTTTCCTGTATTTTTCAGTGAAACTATCCTCAGACAAATGCCGACTTTAGTACCTGTACTAGTTTCAAATGGTTCTGTGATTGTCGCCTTTACAGTACTTGTCTTCCTTCTGATCAACATTGGTTGTTATGTTAATTTCTTAGCAAGCCTAGCAACATCAACCTGGTTGTTGCATATGGAAGAAAAGGGTAACTCCCAAGCATCAGGGATAGAATTATCTTCAGAAACAGCCTGTTTCAGGTGACTAATACTATTAGTGCCTACAATAATAGGAACTGTCTTGTTGCACTCTGTTGTGGGGACAACTAACAGTAGAGTTGAAACAGCAGCTTCAAAAAAAGGAAGCTTAATGATTGTCTCAATATATCCTGAGTATGGTAGAGTGGGGCCATCAGCAACTTTGACCTGTAAATCTTCCCCTCCAAGTCATGTACTATTGGCTTTCGGAACATATGCTCTATAAAATTCTCACAAACTGTGCTAATTGCAGACCGAGTATCTATTAGCGCCCTTGTTTTTATTTCTCCAACATTGATTTCTGGTGTCTTTTTGGCTCACTAATTTTTTAAGAATTGTTTCTTTAGGGCTATGCATTTTACTTTGATTGTTGCCTCTCATTTGCCCTTCAATGGAGGCATGTCCAAGTTTAAAGACTCAATCTTTTGGTCTGCCTTTTTATCATCTTGCCTATCATTATGTTGGTTCTGTTTGTTATACCAGCCACTATTTTTATTGTACCTCCTATTCTGACGGTCAGAACACATATTCTCAATCTTTTCCAAACATTTTGCAAGATCATTGTATAATCTATCAGAGCCTGTTTCTGTGTGAACATGATTATGTTGTAACTCTCCTGATGTTTCTAACTTATCCTTAGGTGTCTTTCCTGTTTGATAAATATTTGAAGTAGCTGTCTCAATTGATGTCTTATGAGTCTTAAGCTCTCTTTCTTTTTCCCTTACTCTGGAACGTAAAACTTCAAAGTCTGATATTTTATCAAAATAATCCTGGTTGCTATTTTCAGATCAAAACTGTGAAATGATCCCCAAAATATATCCTTCAGTAAATGATTCTTCCTATCAGAAGCCGCTTCTCCTTTTTCTATTGCCCTTTGAAGAATTTCTTCAATTCTTAGGCCGCACATTGTAACTATTTCGTCACTTTTCTGAGCAGCTGTGAAAAATTCTTGCAGAATGGTTAATCCACTGACAACATTGCCAAAAAGACTTTCCAACTTTAAAATTATACCATCACTATTGGTAAGAGGATCCAAAGAGGATAATGCTTTTCTTGCATGACTCTTCAATGAACTCCTAATAGCCTGGTTGACAATATAGTCAGGATATACCTTTGACTTAATGAGACACTGGGTTTCTGCTTTCGAGTCCTCAAATGAACTTTCATTCTTAGGTATTGGCTCAGTCCCTGAAAATTGGGGTAAATATGGCATTAGGAAGTCTGCTTTAGTGTTAGTTTCAGTTTGCTTTGAAGTTGCAAACTTAACATGAAATTCTCCATTTGGTTTTAAGAAGTGGGTAACATCAGCTTCCCTTTTATTTTCATAATTTTTCACAACTATCTTCACCTAATACTTCCTGCTCTAATGTTTTGAGGTACAGTTCTTTCTTTTTAAGCTCTTCCTGTCTTTTTAATAGTCCAGGATCAATCATGTTCTTCTGATAATCTCTCTGAACTTTATACTTCAGAAGCATCATGTCCTTATCTTTCAATTCTTTTTCCTTCTTGTCTAATTCCTTTTCAAAATGCATTCTTATTTGTTCTTCTTTATGTTGATTTTCTATATTGATAGTATCTTTATCAACACATATCTTTCCTTGTGCCTCATTCAACATCTCTCGTTTGATAAGCGATTCTCTTCTTTTTGGTTCTTCCTCTAAGAATCTAGATTTATCAGTTTCTTGATATTTCAGTTTGGATGTGTCATATACACTTAAGTCCAGCATGTACTCATGCGATAGGACAGCAATTTCTTTCTTGGCTATTCTGTCTTTAAGTATATGTGTCTCCAAATTCATTATTTTTATTCTATCTTGCCATTCTCAATCCTCTTTTTGACTTTGAAATAATTCATATCCCAAATTCTCAGCTTGCTTTTGTAAAGCCCTAAGCCTTTCTTTTCTTTCAGTTTCTTTTAAATCTTTCGAACGTCTTTCCATGTCTTTTTCAATATTCTGCATTTTCGCCCTTTTTCCTCTTATTCTTTTTGGTGCAACGTCATCCTTTCTATCTTAGCCCTTAATTGGCTTTCTTCATCATCATCATTATCAATTGGTCTAGATATATTAGGTGCAACTTCTTCAGCTGACTTAGAGTATTACCACTGCCAGATATCTTACTTTTAGATATATCTGGCTCTGTCTTTGGAATAATGTATTCCTCAGTTTGAGGATTTGACAACAAAGACTTTTGTCTTGTAACACTGTCAACCTGTCTACTGTCAGTTTGAGACTTCAATTTCTTTAACAATCTTTCAAACTCCTCCTCCTGTGTGTTCACATCTCTTCTTTGTTCATCAATCACTATTTCTTTCTTGCTTTTAGCAAGAGGACTAACAGAATATTGGCTGAGTGCCACATTGATAGTTTAGTCAGGGCCCTTAGGGACAAAAAATAGGTCCCGTGCGAATTGTGTGCCGATTTATGGTGACCTATATCAAAACCTTCATTGGAGTCTTACCTTTAATTTGAAGGTGGTCACCCATCTCAAAACCGCGTCTGAGGCTAGTTATGACGTCATAAATATGGCGACCATAATAAGAAACTGCCCGTTAATAAAAGCTATAGTTTGTGTTGGTATGGTCATATTTATCCAACACGAACGCTTTTTTTAACATAATATCAATTATTTTAGTCATATGATGGTTACATCAATGCTTTACCTGACTTTTACAGTGAATTATTTATCGATAACTATATTTTGCATGCAAAATACCGTAGATTTCCTATAAATACCCAGCTTATCGGGCCACCTTTAGACTGATGGCTGAGAATGTTATTGCTCCCCCTGGGCAATTTTGCAAGCTTATCCTATCTAAAAGCGGATTCCAAGCTGCGTCTTTTGATAGATGTTTGCACTATGTTCGCCGGGGCGTTAGTCTCTGACAGCCTGTTACATATGTTACCATATTAAATTTAGAAAAAAAAAAGAAAATCAAAAGTTTGAGCTACAGAAAGATTGCTAATTATTTAAATTACTCATATGGTCTGCATATTGACAATTTTAGCTACATATAAATTCTTTTGGAGCAAAATTACAGCTTCCTATTGTGTTATGTACGTTACTTTAATTAGATTACCCTTTATACAGCGAGCTTGTGCCCAATTTCATTTACTTTTTAGCTGATATGTGCATTTTCTAAAATGTTTTGATTATTTTGTACTAACAAACTCATGTTGATTAGAGAAAATCAAAAGTTTGCTTTTATACTTTAAATATAGTGTCTTATACGTGCGATTAAACTGCCCAAAGGCTATACCCAATTTTAAGGAGCAGAATTTGGTAGGCATCATTTAAGTAAAAATATATGAAAACATTTGCTGCTGTTGGATATCTTGCATATTTGGGATTGTCTTGCTCATATTATTAAAATTATAGAATTTGCAGGTTTAACAACAAATTTAAAGCACTTGTTAAAGGTTGTAACATATGTTACATGACATAATTATTGAGCAAATACATTGACTTAATGTAAGAGATGATATTTCAGGATAAAATGAATATATTTCGCATGTTTTCCTAGCTAAAGTCTCCAGCCTCTGGTGCCTAAGTCTTAGGTATTGATGATTATTAAGCCCCTGTACCTTTGTTACAGATGTTATGAATATTTGTTTTCAATATTTCCTAATATGAATAATTCTAAAATAAAGATACATCCTAGAGGAACATAGAAAATAATCGTTTCACATTTAAACAGTACAATTTAGTAAATGTCCCTTTCTAATGTAAATATTCTAAACCAATCCTTATCCAAGCTATATACAATATCGATTATTAATTCTGCTTCTCTGGTAAAATAATTGTCCTCCTCATCTCATAAAAAACAGAATAATCATCAAACAAGATTTTGACTGCAGACTGAGTATTGACCTGCTCCATCCCAAACTCTTTTAGATATACTCTATCGTATGTACCAATTCAAGGTGCATCGAATAGGAGATGTTTGCACACTGTAAGCATAGGTGTTAGCCTGTAACAGATTGTTACATATGTTACTTTATCAATTTGAGAATAAGAAAATTGAAAGTTTGAGCTACAGAATAAAGACTTTAAAACTAGCTTATCAATGAACATTCTAATAGTCCGCAAATTACTGGATGACTTTACTATATATGACAGCTGTTTACGGCTACATGTTGTATTATGTTTGTTACATGAACTTAATTATAATTTAAAAGTGGTAATTTTGGCTATCGTCATTTAGTTTAACGACTGCTCTGAGTCGGTTTCAAACCCTTTTAGATTATCATTAAAAGTTTACTCTTAATTCAATATTGCGGCCAAAGGCCATTATCAAGAAAACATGCACTTCAATGTCAACTACAAGATGGTGGAACAGAGACTATGTAGTTGACATTGAAGTGCATGTTTTTCTTGATAAAGGCCTTTGGCCGAAATATTGAACTAAGAGTAAAATTATCATGTGTGTTTAACATTGTTCCCTATGGAACATAAATAAATATCGTTTTAGATTAGGTTTAACAAACCTATACTCAATTGACGAATGCAAAAACCAAAGTTTGCTTTTCTATCTTAAATATTTGTCTTATATGAGCTAATGCACAACCCTACTCCCAGTTTTGCAGAGGAGCAAATTTTGTTTTCACCGCTTAAATAAAACATATATAAAACAATTGCAGAGTGTTGATATTTTACATTTTCTTAAACAGTCTTGCTCATATATCATCAAGTTTCTAAGATCACAATACTTATTAAAGATGTCAATGTTGCATTGGTGATGTCACAACCAGGGCTCTGAGTGAATTCCACGCACTTCCAGGTGCTGATATTAACTAGTTCAATGTCAGGAAAGAGCAAAAAATCATATTGGCAGGCATTTAGCTATGCTAGAGACTCTATCCACGATGCATTCTTTCACCTCGGCTCAGTGCCCTTAGAAAGCACTGTAGCGGATGCACTAGAGTAATATATTTGTAAATTGTCCTTACTTCTTAGCTCTCGTCTGTGATGTCTAACTGTGAGTTTGTTACTTTCCCATTGGTATCCCGGGTCAGGTGTGGTACTTGATAGTATCGATTCCTGATCTTTGCCGTCTTTCTTACTTTGTATTAGCCAGTCACCGATATTGTTCGACTCACTGCGTTGACGTAGTGGATATTTGGGAGAAAAAAAGCTGAATTGCAAAAACTACCACTTCCAAAAGCTGTGTTTCTCGAAGGTGTCAAACTTGCCCAGTACGAGTGCATCATTTGGAAAACCTCATCCGTCATTAATCCTGACAAATCAATGCCTGACAATTATGGTAAGAAGCGGGACTGTGATAAATATTGTCCCGTTATGATGACATTGCCCATATACGGATCCAGAGGGGGAATGGGGGGTCCGGACAACCCCCCCCCCCCTGGAAAATAACAAGTACGTACATGGGTTTCTAAAGAAATAAGCATTTGGACCCCCCCCCTGGAAAAAGTTTGACACCCCCTCCCCCCTGGAAAATAATGGACCCCCTCTGGATACTTGGTAAAGTATAAGAATAGTTTTCTCGGGAATAAACCATTGGACCCCCTCTGTAAACTGTAAAATAAGCTGAGGACTAAATAAGACTGACAAAAATCCCTGGATCCGCGCATGTTGCCTCCTGCCCCCGAAACCTCTCTGCAGCGGATACAATGTAGTTGCAGCATGTCTGTATGCGAAGCATCTCGGTGTCCATTTATATTGTACTGATTTGTGTTGCCGTGGAGCAGAAGAGGACTCATGTATAATATTGCCAGTCGTCAATATGCTAATGACTTTTGAACAACTATTTTCATGTGGCTACAGATATTTCTTTAGCCGTATCAACAAGAATGCCTTATTGTCCGATTTTGACCTTTGAAGACGATTCTACCTATAAGCATGCGAAAGATAAATCAGATTGAAACAGTTTTCTATTGTCCGTGCTATCGAAGTACAATGGGTAACTTGTAGAGGGTTTATCCTTATTTCCATATCATGAACTTACTACTAAGTAGACTCTTCTAACGTTTGATCCTTCAGGGGTAAAAATCGGAGTATAATGAGTTTGGTTGATAGTGTATGTAAATGATTATTACTACTATCTTTTCTTTGATTGTGTTGGATAAGCAGCTACAGATAAGCCAAAAGCTTTTGAGCGTGACTCTATTTACAATATTGATATGTTGTACTATAAAAAGGTTTTCGGGCATTTATTTACATTTACTATAAAAGCTTTGACATACACATATGCTCTACCCGGACTGGCTCATTTTACGTATTCTATATCAATCGTTTGAAATAGAGAGACCCAGAGGTCATTGGTCAGAGGTCGTGGTACATCTATATATATATAAGCATAAGAGATTATATTTACACCGTTCATTATCGTGTTTTTCATTCACTCCACTGTCTTTTTATTCGTAAATCGTGACGGCATTTACGTCATACCCTCGAACTGACTTCACTCTGTCTGAATATATTTTGTATGTTACGATTTTAAAAGAGTTTGTATTCAGTCATGATAAGGCTGCCAGTTTATTAAAGGAATATTTCCATGCGTTGGAAATGGACAAAACGCATATATATGTGGTATTTACATATAAAGCGTCATTTCAATGACGTCATCTTTTTGTTCTAATGCGAAAACACTATGGGCGACATGTTAATTTTAATTATTAACCTCCTAAGATTAAATTTGGTGCATTTCGACTGAAATTGGCAAACAAAATGCAAGAAAGTCCTGATCGCCACAGACTACAATGGACATACCGTTTAAATTGCACTGATACAATTTACGTTATTTTGATGACGTCATTATGACGTCCAGACGTGAAACCCAGATGGGTGACCAGGTGATTTTCATTAGTTATCCCCTAAAGTTTGATTTGGTATAGGTCACCATAAATCGGCATCAAAGTCGCACGGGATTCCCGATCGCCCTTGACTAGTTAGCAAACTATCATCTTGTGTGTACAGTTTACCAGCGAAATCAAGCTTATGCGAGTCTGAGATTGGGGATCTATATGTTCCCGGTGTATCATCTCTCTATTATGACTTATTAGAGGATACACCTCTCTGTATTCTTTCTTACTATCTAGCTCTTCTTGGCGAGCACGTGCTTCTGCTCTTGCCTGTTCTAAAGCCTCTCTTTGTTCTTGTATTTCAAGCAGTGCTTGTCTCCTCGCATTCTCAATTGGTTTCCTCTCCCTTTCTCTATATCTCAACTCTCTTAATGATTCCCCATCCATGTTTGGCCTGGCTTGTCACTTCCAATTATGTAGTATTTTTTTTAATTACTAGTCAAAACTAGTCATACAATTATTTGTATGTCCAGTATCACAGTGACACCAATCAATAATGTTCTTATAAAAGAACTTATACAATCAAGATAGGCTGAATATTGCTTTGTCACACTGTATAGTCTGCTATACAGTTGACAACTAGAGTTTGTGATACAACGTACCAGAGATCAGTTCTTCAATATATAAAGGGAGTCACTTTGTAGTAATCGTTCCTAGCCTATTAATGTGCTGATTTCTATTTAAAAATGGTGTACTATATGACACAGAGTACGCAAAATGAAAAAAAATCAACCAGTTTCTGAAACTGATTTCACGCGTACATCCGTATGCACAGTGATAAAAGTGTGGTAATGCTTCCTTGTAATAAATATCAACTTCAAAAAGGGTAAGACTTTTCACATCCAGCGAGACATCAAGCAAAATATTCAAGCAGGGTGACTGCATGAATAGACTGAAGATTAATCCACAGAACCGTCTCACAAAATGAGGTATTAACCACCACAATGCTTCTATGAAATCTCCAAGTATTGCACTTTGTGCAAATCTTATTTGCTGATACACACTAGCAAACATACACTGTAACTATCACCACGCCAGTGAACAATTGATAAGGGGTATATATATTCACGCAAGGTGACTGCGTGAGTATATATAATTTCCTTATCAAAAGGAACATCAAAGTGCGACTGAGTAAGTCAATGTAAATCTCACTGCAGAAAGTTGTATGATATTATGTGATGAAAACAGTTACTCAAGCAGGGTGACTGCATGAATAAGTGTAACAATATGCATGAAACAATGCAACGCAAATAGGGCGACTGCATGAACAAAACAAAGCACAGTAACTCAAGCAATGAGTAACGTGTAGCACAGATATCCAGGCAGGGTGCCTGCATAAATAAGTCCAACTATACTCATGAGAAAATGCAACTCAAGAAGGGCGACGGCATGAATTTAGCGAATAAACAGGGTTGCACACAATGATTTAATCTAGTGCGATAATGCAATTCAAGCAGGGTGACTGCATGCATAAGTAATCCAACAAAAGGAAAGTCCAACACAATCACTCAGGCAGGGTGACTGCATGAACGAGTGATGAACTGTATAATACCTTGTAATTCAAGCAGGTCGACTGCATGAATGTAGCAACTAAGCATGGTTACACACAGTGATTCAAGCTAGTGCATGAATAAGTCATCTAACAAAGAGAAATCCAACACAGTCAGCCAGGCAGGGTGGCTGCATGAATGAGTGATGAACTATATATGACTACAACTCAAGCAGGGCGACTGCCAGATTTACACAGTTATATATTGTATGTATGTAGCACAGTAACTCAAGCAGGGTGACTGCGTGAATCAGTGCATGCTAGTTGGTGGGGTAAATGCGCAGAGTTACTCTGGTGTGATACAGTATTTCAGGAGGTAGTCTGTCTGAAATAGCGTAGCCACCTACGTAAATACGCAACGCATGGGACCTAAAGACGCAAAAATCGCGTGATGCATACGTTTGTATTGAGTACGATGCGCGATGCACCTTTGTCTTACAGATCAGCGACTGACAGACAACCAGAGTTTACCTGACTGTATAAATCTTCAATCCAAAGCAAACATTGCGCGAAAAGTACGGTAAAACACAAAGTGAACACATGTAATAATTAACACCAGTGAATAGCTAATTGTACATTTGGGCTTTTGTTAATTATGTTTTTATATACACACATATACTCTATACTATGATGGTCTTAGCTAAAGTACTAATGATCTAAAATAATAGAAAAAGAAAAAAAATGAGAAAAAAACTATGTCACAAGTAGGGGTCGAACCATCGCGGTTTGATTCTGTCTGAGATTCCAAAACTGCGGCTATGCGAGCTAGTACACATCTGACTGGTAAGTATACCTATTTAAATATTTTCTACAGTTGAACAGACACAGCTTTTCGCCTCATTTTAGTTTCTCCAGAAAATTGACAAACATTTCAGTGGCGGGTTAGGTGTACTGGGTTTTCCTAACACTAATTCAGTCAAATTAAGAATGTCTGTACCATAGCGCATACTTAGGAGGGGTTATAAGCAAAGTGCGGGATTTTGTATGGTTCAGCTATAGGATTGGGGTTTTCTTTTGTTTGTAATGTGGGACTATGGGTATGGGTATGGTCAAGACATGGAGTGCAGGGGATTTTAACTATGTAACTCTAACCTATCATCTCCTATCACTAAATATGATGATGTATACTCAGAAAAACAATTGAAGAATAATTAGATCCAGTTCAATCTACAACATTTAATACAATAAAAACTAAACTAATTATGTGTGCATTCCATAGTTCCAGATATCTGCAATCAAAATGAATGTTGATTTAAGTCACGCTTCAATGATTAAAGTACAGTACGTGCCCAAATTGTGCAACCCTCTATACTAAAAAGTCACCAGCATTCTAAAATGGTTGAAACCCATTTCTATCGCTTGAATTCCATAATGGCTGGCTCCAAAATCATTGCTGGCTCTCAGCCAAAAGTATGGCACCTAATTCTGTATTTTTTGTAAGTGTTTTGCTTCCAATTTGTTGTCATATTGGCTGGGGTATGCCAAATCTGTGCATTTTTATTGAAGAAGTTGTCACGTTATTTGGTGCAATTATGGATAAATTGGTGTGAACACTTGTCTGTGGTCAGAATAAGAACATAAGTAATGACCAGGTAAAAGTTGCAGCAAAAAATATAAGCGCTATTTTTTTTGCTTGTCAACTTTGGGCAAAGAGGGTTGGTACATTTGGTGTGGTACTGTATCGTAACCAATGACCCATAAATTTTATTTTGCATTCTGCTGAATTGCATATTGGTAGTTCTATCTGATACGAAAATGCCTTGTATGGAAAGTATTTTCTCATCTGTTATATAGTCAAAATAATTTTAATATCCTTCAATTGTTTTTCTGAGTATAGTAAATGTTAATTCATGAAAAAAACATGTGTGATCCCTATAATTGATAGATAAAAAACTGATAAAACTATTTTTCATGTTTAAAGGGTTACATACTTGTATGTCTACGTCCTTATAATTCGAAATACTTATAATTCGAAATATAACACTAGTCCAGGACTTCGAATTTTCAAGATTCTACTGTGTACGAATTTATTTTTTTCATAATTTGAAGTTCAAACAGTACGAGCGGTGGTCATTAAAGATTTCCCCTTACCTACTTACGGTTAAGGCAGGAAGTTGAAATATACTTTATCTCTATAAGTCACATAGTAGAGGGATCGAGTATGTTGAGAACAGAACATGTTCTGCAGTCATGAGGCTGCTGTATTTGAAAGGTTCCACACCGAAGGAGGTGAGATGAAAGTGGTTTATGGGGAGGATGCCCAGTCATATGAAGTTGTCAAACAATGGCATGGTCAGTTCAAGTGCGGTCGTACATCAGTGGAAACGGTCCCAATTCCTGGGCACCCCCTGTTCGCAATTTATGATGACACCATCCAGCAGAGTGAGATCATCATTTTAAATGATCGTCGTGTAACAGAGCGCCCTGTGAAAAAATGGGCCTCGTCGCGAGAAAACCTGTCTTCGGGGTTTTCGACAAAGCGAGTTTCAAACCAGTCTCCTAAGCTACAGAGACTAGCTAGAAAAATGAAATTTCGCTTGTAGCAAGCTTAGATATGGTACTTTACAAAACGCGAATAACAAAGGCGCTGATCAGACTGCGCGTATGCGCAGGCTGGTCTGCGCCTGTGTTGTTCGCAAACCACCGAAGACAGGTTTTCTCGCGTCGAGGCCCAAATAATATATGACCATATGCACATGTGAAAAGTGTCTGCTTGATGGATTCCACGATTGCTCACACCTTAACAGAAGCAAGTACGGGCCAAGTGCACTAAAAACTTTTCCGACCATGTATCAAGAAAATCAAAAGGACTTTTGTGATAAAGTAATTACACATAACGAACCATGGGTTCATCACTATGATCCAAAGACAAAAGCTAAGTCTTAGCGATGGAAAAAGTATCACTCGCCACCTCCCAAAAAGGCACGTGTCCAACCCTCTAAGGGCAGAACCCTGTTGACACTATTTTGGAATCAGCGAGGGGTAGTAATGGTGGATTTATTGGCTAATGGTACCACGATTATTAGAATATACTAGGCTTCACTTCTGAAGAATTTGCGAAAATCCATTGAAAATAAGAGGCGTGGCATGCTGACCAGAGGTGGTTTGACTCCCGCAGGACAATTCCCCAGTTCACAACACGTATGTTGTTCAGACGGAAGCTCAGTCCTGCTGGTATGAATCCTTCCTCACCCTCCTTACTCTTCCGACCTTGCACCATCTGACTTCCATCTTTCCAACCATAAACTCATTTGTTTAGGAAAGAGATTATCAAACGATGAGAGCCCCGTTTTGGAAGTAAAACATGGCTTCATGCACAACCTGCTGAGTTCTACGGTAAAGGTCTGCATACCTGCATCAATCGATGGGAGAAGTATATGACCCTTGCAGAAGCATATGTAGGGAAAGACGAATAGATTTGCCAAGATGAATTTCTCTCAAACCATTGGAAGTAGGTCAGGGGAAATCTTTAATGAACGACTCTCGTACCTCTGCAAATCTATAGCAAAAGAAAATAATCAGTTCAACCCCAATGAACCAAGCAATAAATGAAAAAAAAGTTGTGGCCCAACAAATACAAGTGAATAGCCTTATGCCTGGGCATAATTATGTCTGAAGATATTAAGAAAGCAAAGTTATCAACTATGATTTGGGTTAATCACCAAGCATACAGAATGTTATGTCATTTATAAGTTATAGCTAAAATACTGTTTGCCCCTTTTATGTGCATTGCTTGTATGTCCTAGTGTGTTTACTTGATTTGATTGCTTCTCTGTGTTGATACACTGCATAAGTTAGGAAGCCTTTATACGAGCTAAACAATTTTGTGTTTTAACAGCCACAGAATCTAGGAAGAAGATTTATCGCCAGTAAAATGCATTTAAGCCCCCCTCCTCATGTGTTTTAGACTGCTGCCCGTTCAAAGGCGGTAGTTCTGTTGTTATTGATCTATTGTTTAATGTGCTTCACATTGTTTGTGGGGGTTCTGTGTTTGTCTTTGTTTAGTTATGTATAACTTTATGTCCATTCTACTTTTGCAGGGCTCCCTAAATCCCCAAAGCTATGAGCTTGCTTCTTAAATCCATGAAAATAATAACTTTTGCTCCCCAGCTCTCTAAAATAAATATCCATTCTCCTCAGATCCCCAAAGCCCCTGGGGCCCCTTTTATAAACTCTTATTACGGATTAACTGACATATCTAATGAATAAAACTGCTAAAATTCCTGTGATTGTTCTATTTAGCTGTTAAAATCACAGGAAATGAAGAAATTGCGAACTTGTTTACAATTGCACAGGTTTCAAATGGTGTTCAATTATTTCCAGCGACTGTTTATTTTTAAGGAGAACACAAGTCCGTACCTTATAAATAAGCACGGTACATAACGTGACGCTAAATAGTACTATTGCATGTATATATATAGGCAAAAGTTGCAAGCTCATTCTTGACATAACTGGTTATTAATAAACTTTTCCCTTACTGTAAAGGCGGTAACTTTAATATTCATATCTGGGCCTAGTTTGGCCATTTCATCTGCTAAGGGAATCAGGTTTTTATTTATAATTTGGTGAAGAATAAATAAGTTGTTTTGGCCGCGCAAACGTGCGTGCATTTCATGAAAATCCTAACCGTATACACACTGAACTCACATTTATTAAACCTTAAATCGCATAATCACAAAATGTGTGCTTTTGTCGTCCACTAAACTATTTGAAACCTTTAGATAAACAGTGTGTACCCAGATCAGACTGCTCCTGTAGGAGCAGTCTAATCTGGGTCCACAATGTTTGCCTCCATGCGTATGTTAAATAGACATTTTCAGATGCAGTTATTTTGCTGGCGTTTTAAGGACTAAATAATGACAGAGGTTGTGGCACAAGATGACAGTTAATTTTGATTAAAACCACGCCTCCTTTTCAGCTTTTAGGTTGACTGGTCCTAATTACGCATTCATGAGGCGCCGCCTTTACAGTAAGCGAAAAGTCAAGTAACACCTTGTATGCACAACCCCTTCTATAGTTCTGTACTGATCTCTCTCTACATGCGTTCTTTTCATCTCATGTAAAGTCGGTAATGTTAATCAATATACAACAACTATACATGTACACTTCTTGAGCCCATCTTATTCTTCCAGCTTCCAACGGCATCTAATTCAGCTCTTTAGTTATTAACTAGAAATGTGTCCATGGGGCACGGATGCCCCCGCTATTGCCAAATGCGCATTAATAGGGAATTGTCATAAACAAAGGGCAATAACTTGAAGACATTATTGTACTTAATAATGTGACCAAATTTCATAGAAGTATAATCAAAACAATTCATCTCAGAGAGCAGACGTCGTTTCAACTGACGATTTTTCATAAACTAAGGCCAATAATTCCTTAAAGCATGGTGCCATATAGACCATTATCAAACTTGAAGAAGACATCATCATGGTACTTAAAAATGTGACAAAGTTTCATAAAATTCTGATAAAAAAATCGACTTAAAGAGCGGACATCGTTTAAAACGGTGAGTTTTCATAAACAAAAGGCCATAACTGCTGAAAGCATGGTGCGATATGGACAATCATCCAACTTGAAGAAGACATCATGGTACTAAACAATGTGGTTCTAAACAATTCTGATTAAAAGTATTCGACCTAGAGAGCGGACATTGTTTCAAATGGTGAATTTTCATAACAAAGGGCCATAACTAGTGAAAGCATGGTGCGATATATACCATTATCAAACTTGACGGAGATATCATGGTACTAAACAATGTGACCAAGTTTCATAAAATTCCGATAAAAAAATATTCGACTTAGAGAGCGGACATCGTTTCAAATGGTGACTTTTAATAAACAAAGGACCATAACTACTGAAGGCATAGTCCGATATTGACCATTATCGAACTTAAAGAAGACATCATGGTACCTGTACTAAACAATGTGACCAAATTTCATAAAATTCTGATAAAAATATTCGACTTAGAGAGAGGACACCGTTTCAAATGGTGAATTTTCCTAAACAAAGGGCCATAACTACTGAAGGCATGGTGCGATTTGGACCATTATCGAACTTGAAGAAGAAATCATGGTATTAAACAATGTGACCAAGTTCATAAAATTCTAATCAAAAGTATTCAACTTTGTGAGCGGACATCGTTTCAAATGGTGACTTTTCATAAACAAAGAGTCATAACTGCTGAATACGTGGTGCGATATGGACAATTATAGAACTTGAAGAAAACATTATTGTACTAAACAATGTGACCAAGTTTCATAAAATTTTGATTAAAAGTATTTGACTTAGAGAGCGGACGTCGTACGTATGTGCGTATGTACGCAAGTGCGTACGTACGGACGGCTTGATGGACAGGGGTTACACTTAATGCCCCGGCCATTGTCATGGAAGGGGCATTGAAACTGTCATAAGACCACAACTCTTTTAGTTAAATAAGAACAGGATGTAGCATTTTATAGGGCGGAGTACTTTTTATAATGTATTACTACTTATTGTTGTCCCTTCATGAACTCATTGCTTATAGTTTCCAGCTGACACGTCTCATCTATAAGACCACACTTTAACAATGTAATAAAATGCGGACATTTTGAGCCTTATATATATATATATATATATATATATATATATATATATATATATATATATATATATATATATATATATATATATATATATATATATATATATATATTAACATACTTAGTAAATTCACTTCTCCAAAATTTTAATGTTACTGTCCTGCCAGCCAAGAGTGACTGTGACTTTATGTTTTGTTACAAATAAATCAGGGACTAATAATCTATATATCACTTGTGTATTAATCCTATCTACAAGATAGGATTAACACACAAGTGATCTTTCGATTCGCGTTAGCTCAAGCGGAGTGTACAAGTAAATGTTTTACTTAACAATTGTAAACAAAGTATTACGTCACTGTCACCCTTGGTTGGCACGACAGTAAACCGATTCATTTTTGTAGTATGGACAGTACCTCTGGAACCAAACTTTTGGTTTTCAAATTGTCGCCAAGAGTGATTCTGTCAAAGGGCATGCAGCATTAACCATTAACATGCGTGCCTAATTCTACAATGTAAGTATAGAGGTCGTGAAGAGTTCGTCTAGAGTAGCCAACTCTTTGGCTAATAGGTAGTTGTCTTCTTTTCAATAAATCATTGTTTCGCACATTTCGTTTAGGAATACAATTAGGCTGTCAAACAGTTTGGGTCCAGATCAGGCCCGACATTTTGTCGCCTGATCTGGCTCAAATTTATTTGCAAAGATATTCAGCAGACGTCATAAGTAGGTAAAGAGTTAACCCTTGTTATACTGGATATTTTTATGTAAAACACTTCCCGCCATTTTTGTTATCCCGCTATTTTTTTGTCCTGATAGCATGCATCATTCGCGTTATGAGCATGTGTTAACGAGCAGATTGAAAAACAGTGTAGGGCCTTGATCAGCTTGCTTCAGTAGAGGCTAGCTGGTCTGGATCTACATTGTTTAAAAACGATGAATCCGTATACAGCATGATAAGGGTTGATATTTATCCCGTAAATTGTCTCTTTTTACTTCTTTAAACATAAATTTTAGAAATAATCACCCGGCGGCCGTACATCATATGCCATGTGTGGACCATTACATGAGAAAACGCCTTTTATGAAAAAAAAATATAATATTATAGACGATGGACGTCTAAAAAGCATACGCATGTATGCGAACACGGTGTACCAGAACTGAAGTTGTGCACAAAAAGGTAGAAAAAAAACCTGTTCGATTTGTAATTGGTTCCACATTAAACAGGTAGTAAATTAATTGGGCTGTATATATACATACTGTAACAAATCATTTAATAATGAAGGGATATTTTGTCGGATTTCGACTGAAAATTAAGTGCACGTCATATTTGTGTTTTTTTTCTAAAGACATACTTTTTGGTAAAACGTAGTTTGCTTTTACCGATTGAGGAGGCTTAAGCTTTGTACAGTTTAGCGGTAAACATTTTTAGATTTTGCAAAAGAAAATTAATTTATCTCTTTGTCTGCTAGTGTCGTCTGCTGATGACCTTTGCAAAACATTTTAAACCCAGATCAGGCCCGACTCTAAATACAAACTGTTTCATACACTGATGAAATTTTTGTTATTTTTTTTAGATATTATTTTGAAGAAAAAAGGTTAAATTTAGGAGACTGCATTACCCGGTTTGCAAAGAAATAAATGGATGCTGTATGCATGACAAATAAAAAAAGCAAAAGCATTTGGCGGAGAATCAGTTAGTTATACTTGGGAAATAAAGGCAGTTGGATCAAAGTCTTAGATATGACTTTCAATCAGTAACAACGAGTTCATAAATGTATCAAACTCTGCTTAGACTTGGCGGAAGTCCAGTCTGATCTCAGTTTTGCGCTTGAAATTCATTATGTACAGGTCTATAATAATTTAAATTGCTGGTTTTCTCAGTATTTGGCCTTTGCCAATTAGAAGCTTTCGAGCATCACTTGTATTAATTTAATAAATATATACAGTCGTTGGAAAATCGAATACACACGTATGAAACCTGTACACTTTGCACAGATCTATATTTTGTACATCTCCTTTGATTCTAACAGCAAAATAGAAATGTCACGGGGATGGGGGCTTATAAAGTCTGATGAGATGGGGTTTTTTGCATTCACTAAATATCCATATTCCTCACAAACACTTTTTTCTCTTCTGCTATGTTTGAGCCAGCATAAATTAAAATTCTGGACTGGAATACGGCAAAAGATAAGATGTGGAATGGTATCGGTTGGTATGGATCCATAGGTCCTACAACATCTACGACTGATATAAGTCAATTTGCCAAAGTATATCCGTCTAGGATTTTCCTGTCTTCAAAGGGTCTTCATGGTTGCCAAAGTATTCATTTAGAAATCATGAGCATATACAGGGTTAACTTGGAAGAAGTGTGACAAATTGCCCTTAAAGTCACATCAAACATTTGCAGCACACGACTTGCTTTATCTCGAAACATAAAAAGGCTTGCTTTGTTACTGAAAAGTCTCAGCAGGCTCACATTATACGACACGCATTTCCCCCCGACCCCATCCACACTCTCCCCCCTCACACCCTAAAAAAGGGGGGAAAATGCAACAGAAGTGATTGATCACTTGCTCCAGTCGTGATTGTCAGGATTGCTTGACCCCCCCCCCCCCCCCGACAGGGTGTGGTCATCTGTGTATGAGACAAAGAAAGTTGGCGCAGCTAAAATACTGTCAAATGAGATATATCTAATATATCATATTTTATTTTTCAAAAATTGTAAGCCGCATGGTTTTTGGTACATTTTACGCAATTCGACATCATTAAAAAATCGGACTGCAGGCCTTGAAATATCTGAAAATAGGCGCTTGCCCTGCATCACAAAAACTATTGGCATATATGGGAAAACATTTGATTTCCACTAGAAATATCGAAATTTCCACTTGCCCTGCAGCCTGAAGCACTTGTAAATACGAGCGGACGAGTGCTATTTTCGAGCCCTGCGGACTATGATAAAGGAGACGTCAAATTGCACATCGTGTTACGGCAATGTCGAGTTGACATCTTGTCGTCATTTTAACATCATGTTACACGCCATTTCAGACTGCCTACATTAATTTTTGCAAATAATCTTAAACCTGCATGACAGTGCATGTCAACCTATTTAAAGTGATCGGATTAAATTTTTTATGTAGCCTACAGCAACTTTGCATTTAATTTCATTTCATTTTTATCCATTTCTAAGGATTTGTGTTGAAACGAGTATCGTCCGCTTTTTGCTGTTGCTATGGATAGTAGATTCGACGGAAAAAGGGCCCTGGTTACTGGAGCTGGGAAAGGTAAGTGTAATCTACATGCCCATTGCAATCATTGCACAAAATTACAAACCACTGTAAAGGAGATTGTATTCTAAGCCATACGGACATATCATAATGATATTTGCCTTTAAACTTCGACAAGGGAACACATTGTATTTCGGCTATATTTTGCATTGATTTTTGCACTATTTTGTTTTGATTTTTAACGGATGTCACGCGGTGAGTTTTACTTTCGATATCTGATCCCCAGGGCAAAATAGTTTGTTGAACAACACGTGTGGTGCCCGGTGTGGAAGTTTACACATTTTTTTCCAATTTGCCAATAGATAATTTGGTATTTAATGTAGTTTTGTTGTCAACATGATGATTTTAATTAGTCATATATTACTTGACTTTTCGCTTACTGTAAAGGCGGCAACTTTAATATTCATATCTGGGTGTGGTTTGGCTATTTCATCTGCTAAGGAAGGGAAATCAGGTTTTATTTATAATTTGGTAAAGAGTTAATAAGCTTTTTAAGCCGCGCAAACCTGCGTGCATTTTATGAAAATCCTAACCGTTTACACACTGAACTCACATTTCTTAACCCTTAAAGCGCATAGTTTTTTGTCGTCCATTAAACTATTTGAAGCCTCATAGATATACAGTGTGGACCCAGATCAGACTGCTCCTGTAGGAGCAGTCTGATCTGGGTCCACAATGTTGCCTCCCTGCTTATGTTAAATAGACATTTTCAGATGCAGTTATTTTGCTGGCGTTTTAAGGACTAAATTATGACAGAGGTGGCGGCACAAGATGATACAGTTACTTTTGAATAAAACCACGCCTCCATTTCAGCTGTTACCTATGTCTAAGGTTGACTAGTCCTAATTACGCATTCATGAGGCGCCGCCTTTACAGTAAGCGAAAAGTCAAGTAATATCAACTGTCTGTGACCGATTTTCTACTAACATCGCAGGCAAGTAGAAGTAGCTCTGATTATTTCATTTTTCCTCCATCGCGACTCCAAACTGCAACATATTCAGATGCCCGGCTTCGGCAGTGATTGTTTTTGGCTAGACATATGGAGATCCCTTGGGCATAGAATTACGCTAAACATTCCCCCCACTAGTACCTAAAAGCGTCTTTTCCTATAACGTACAAAAAAGCCACCCTGATTGACAGCGGATTAATTTGGTGGCCATGGTAAAGCATATTCAAAGTCAGAAAAACATGCTTCAACAACGTTTGAATTCCGTTGTCAATAAATGGATTTGCTCCGGTTAAAACATGCCTGTTGATACCGTATGGCACGGGTTTTTATGCAATAATCATTGTTCTAAATATGGAACTCCTTCATCAAAAAATGAAAAATAGAAGTTCGCGTTACGATACGATCTGTAAGACAAGTTTCATGCAGATTTAATAATGAGCATTGACTCCAAGGTTATAGTGACCATCTGAAACCTTCGTTGTCATATTATGACCAAAAGCAATCACTGCGTAATATATGAACACCCTCCATCGAAAAATGTAAAAGTACTGCTCGGTAAGATCCATAAGTAGTTTGACATTGAACTTTGACCCCATGTCATATCGGCGATCTGAAAATCCTTGTTTTCATCTAAACATCATAAGCAATCATTGTGCTAAATATGAACAAAATTCACCAATAAATGAAATAGAAATTCGCCTTACATGCTGTAAGACAAATGCTTTTACATGTAAGCATATTACAAGACCTTGACTTTTGACCAAAGGTCATAGCGGCGATCGGAACGTTCGTTGTAATCTATACAATATACGCTATACACTGAACCGAAGTTATAAGAAGCCACCTTCCATTTTTGCTCTCGTTCAGAAAGTAAAAATCGCTCTCACAAAATTTAAATTCTATAAAAAGTTTTAAGTCTTTGTCGAGACTCTGCAATTATGTCATTTCAAAATGATTGGTAGACCTTGCACAGACGAGGTCCGAGTAAAGGTACCATCATTTCAAAAAGTCACACTTTTTAGTGTGATATAAACTATTCATCAGTTACGTTATCCATTTATATTTTAATTAGTTTGAAGATAATTATTTCAGCTGTGATATAAGATGAAAAGAATCAAAAGTTTTTTTGACAATTGAACACTCCAACAGCCACAGTCAACAACTTAATCAAAGGACTTTTAGCTTAACCATGCAGTTTGCATACTCTCTTTGCATTGCTCTGTACGCTTTATTATCTGCGCCACAGAAGTGCAATTTTCAGGAGTTCTTCATTATGGATAGGCGTCACTGTTTTGCTTAAAAATTATAAGAAATCCTAAACAAATGCCATTTAAATGACCTTTAAAGTTTCACGTTAAAATCAGAAGTGGATACCAAATTAGTAAAAAAATATCGTTAGAAAACGGACTCATCGAGTTGCATGGTGTTTTGTCAAAAATATTAAGATTAAATAAAACACATACAATGATTTTAGTATCTGCAGATGATGATTTCCGAAAATTTCGGAAAATTCGGAAAATTATAAATTTTTAAAAATTCATAAAAAAATCTGTCATAAGCAAAATGTCAAGTGTTTGGTGTTTTTTCAAGTCGACTAGGCAGGTTTGCAATCACCTGTACTTGAATTTGATAAAAACTGCATTCAAAACGCTTATTTTCTTCAAAAAGTTGATTTTTGCATTTTTGAACCCAAAAATTGTGAAGTGATTGAAAACTCTTCCAAAACACCGCTTAACTTTAGTCCATTACAATGCACATACTTGGGCAAAAATTCATTTCAATATCACAAGGGCTTAGTCAGAAAAAAGGAAATTGAAAAGTGGCTACTTAGAACTTCGGTTCAGTGTATAGTTATGCTAAACATGAACACCCTCCATCTAAACATGCACTTTCAACATGCTTAGGGATAATGGTGTTACTACATCAAATATCGTGAAAATATTGTTCTCGTTATAGGCATAGGTAGAGGAATAGCCATAAAGCTAGCAGAATGTGGTGCAAAGGTTGTCGCTTTCGCCAGAACAGTTGAAGACCTTGAGAGTCTCAAGAAAGAGGTACAATTCTAACAAAAGCATCACAGGAATCACAAGACTGTAATGTTAAAAATTGGAAAATCACTTACATGTATAGGTAACAGTTAGTACACAAAAGACCGACATGTTTCCCATGAAATATATTTTGAAAATATAAGTTTTGATATAAAAAGCATGTACTGTATACTAGCATGCGAAAAATTAAGAAGCAAGTACCATATGCTTAAATCTACAATAGGTTGCATTAATCAAAGTTGACTGAATACTAATTGTCTTAGAACAATAATAAAAGCAGTTTGGTTATTCCTATAGGTATGAAACGAGACGGATAGAGACATGCACATTACACATGTACATGTTAACATGATTTTTGTGTTTTCCTTATCAAGTAATTTTGAAATTAAATGCAAAGGAAGAAAACTTGCGTCTAGCCTATTGGTTAAGTATAGGTTATTCAATGTTTAGTGTTGGTTATGGAATATATACGAGGGAGCGAAGCTCCCGAGTGTATATTTCATAACAAACACTAAACATTGTATAACCTATTTAGCCCTGACCCAGCTGTTTCCTGTGTTGATTTCACATCCTGAAATGTACACATTATGTAGCATTTTGCTGCATTACGTTTAGGAGTCTCTCATTTTTATTTTAGCCGTGGATGCGTTCATATGGGACAAATGGATTTAATTAGCAGCATTTTTGTTAGATTTTTTTTTTCAAAATTATCTGGGAAGCATTTCGTTGATCGCACGTTGCAGATATATATGATGATCAGTCCCCACTGTTTGTGCATTCTACCCTGAAACTCAAACAGAGGAGACACTCAGATCAGCGTGTATATTCTTGTGCCGTTTGGTCATGCTGTCTTTCAAAAAAACATTTTGGGACAAGCAGTGTAATTTCTGACCAGGCTTCAAAGTACATGTGCATCCTGGTCGGTGTTTTCTGCAGTCGCCACCGTTCTGTGAAACAGCTAACATTTGAAATTTACATCATTTTGTGTCAATATTTTTATCACAGTAAAATAAAAATAAATTTGGTGAAATTAACATTTTGGACGGCAATTTCCTCTCATCAAAATATGGGAATGAGTCTCACAAAAGTGTGGGTTATGGAAAATATACCACGCTGAATATAGTCCTTTTCTTGCAACCGATTGGCTGAAAACAAAAGGAAGTAGGCGGGTCATGGGCTAAGCCTATATTTTTTCTGAAAATTATCATCTTGCATGCATATCCAATTGAAGGGAATGAGAAGTAACATAACACGCTATTAAACGTTTTTACCTTTCATACATGTACATGCCGGGCCGCGTAGCGCAGTCGGTAACGTGTCTGGCTACAGATGCGTGTCTGACTGCATATCCAGGGGTCGCGAGTTCGATCCCGGTCCGGTCCCATACTTTCGTGGAGATTGATCATGAAATGATTTCTAAGGTCATACTCCTCCCTTCCGCTGATTCATTCAAGAAGGGTTGTTGTCAGTTACAAGCGAAAGTGTGTGCAAGAATTACTGGTTAACCGCTTGTTCAAGCCTGCCCAGGAAAAAGTGTGGTTAGGTGAACTGACCGTCCCGCAATGACCATAGCTGTTGACTTGGGACGTAAAGCAACAAAACAAACACAACCTTTCATACATACATTTGCCCTCTGCGATGGTGTTAAAAGATCAAATATTGAAGTTGCTGATTTAAGTTCTATTTGGTTTACAACATATTTCACAGGCTTAGTCCATTGCCTCTTGATGATATCTCGGATGTTATTGGGGGTTGGAGGGACGGAATTCATATTTTTCGATTTTCTCTTTTCTCTCAAATAACCCTACGTCGGGGCTAATCATTGACCTTGCTTCCAGGCCTTGAGTTTATTAAACTGTTTTCATGCTCAATTCATCTGAGCATGAAATGTCAACTGCTCCAAAAAACTTAAATGCTGAAAAATAAAGACTTTTCTTGATTTCAAACTCTCCGTTTTGTATTTATCATGCTATCAAATGTTAACATTGATTAACATTGTAACATTATGAGCATCATAAATTCCATGCTCAGGGGAGTTCAGCATGAAAACAACTTTTTATAAACTCCGTCCCTTGTTTATATTGCAGGCCCCTGGAACAGAAACTCACTCAATAGATATGACAGACTGGGACGCCACAAGAGCACTGGTAGAGAGTCTGGGTCCCATAGATCTCCTTGTGAACAATGCTGGAGACTCCGTCATAGCGCCATTCCTTGAAGTCAAAAAGGAGGATTTCAATATGTAAGCACTACTGTAGATTCGGAAATTTTCGCGAGAATTTTTTTTCGCGAATAACATTAAAAAACGCATTAGTGATGTGAAAAATTCGCGATTAAGGCAATATTTATTTATATCAATAATGACAGAGTAATTTTGCCATTTCGCGAGGTTTTTATTTTCACGAAACTTCGCATAAGTTTCGCGAAAAAAAATCCTCGCGAAAATTTCCGAATTTACAGTACTTTGTAGAAAGGATCAGTCACAAGAAATGTTTAAAATCTTAAATTTGCCCAGGTTTCATTTTTTTCTATTTCTGCGATTGTGTATAATTTAACAAAGGCGAAGCCATCTCAGTTATTAAAGAGGCAGTTCTTGAGAATTTACTATAAATTTATATATTTTCGTGAGGGTTTAATTTTCGCGAATCTTCGCGCACGCAAATAAAACCCTCGCAAAATGAAAATTTACTGATGTAGGAAAATCATGCCATAGTCGCGATTTTTAACGTTTTAACGCTATTCACGGAAATAAACTTCTCGCGACAAATTCTAAATTTACTGGAGTACTTGTAAAAGCGAGAAGCAAAGATTCGGACATAGTTTTAAAAATACGACATTTAAGACTTAACATTATCCTGCATTATTCTCCAACTTAGCGCTACATATGAAACCCAACGCTGTTGCTTTGCATCACAGGAGGACTCAGATTACCCTAGGCATCAGCCGTGTCTGATCAGTATTCGCTGTCCACATGAAGAAAGCTTAGGTCCTAGGTATTCGATTAAAGGCACAGCGAAGACTCTTATCAGCCTGGGTGGATGCCAAGTCTGATCCGAGGCTTCGCTCTGCATTCTTGCGAGACCTGACGATACCTCATCTAGATCTGTCGCATTTCGCCCTTTGCATTATGGGTAACTAGCGATATTTGGCTAGTCCCGTTCAATTATCGCACTCCTTTAGTGACAGAATTTATTGTTAAAAATAGCAAAAAGTTAAATTTCTGACAGTTTATCATTTCTCTTCTGGATGTAAAGCCCTGAGTTATGCAAGCAGCGATCGCATAATATATTCTTAGTAAAAACGGCGGCTCAATCCCAGTGTGCACCGAGCGAAAGGCGACAGGTTAGTACGTGCTAGTGTGCTTCCTGTCTGCGACAATGTTCGCTCTGCGCACACTCATTTTATTGGTTTGTCCTGGCATGGGTCAATTTCTTAAAGGGACTGTACCTTTTACGAGTGTCAGTGACATGAAATTCGGTCATGGTTGTCTTAAGATAGGAGACATTCAACATTATGGTATTTTCCAAAACAAGATATGAGCTGTGGCATGAGATTTCCAACAATGTGGTATGTGCGACCAGCAAAGCCTCAGATCAGCCTGCGCATACGCGCAGTCTGATCAGAGCCTTTGCTAGTCGCTTGAATATTCTATGAGTGTTAAGCTACTGACTGAACATCATTTGGAGTTTCTTAGCTTAAAAGGAGGCTGCACGGGCTCGTCTGAGTCTACACTTGTCAAAATACCACATTGTTGGATATCAAGTGTCGCGGCTCAATTATATACATAAAACACACTACACTGTAAAAATCGCATTACTATACACCAGATTTGGTGGCAGCTGAACTGCCACTTGTGGTTTTGTTGTACATTGTAACCTTACAAATGCTTTAAAGGCTGCGCTATGTTCTATTGTATTGATCTGGAGACTAACAACAACGATAACAGGTAGAAATCTTATAAAACATTTATCACTGGAGAAATGTTTGGTTTGATTCTTCACGTCTCCTTCAATACTTGTTCAGTCATGTCGGGACGGGACTTCCTGGTTTAACCAGTACTAAGTAGATGATAAAGTGTTAGCTCAAGCACACAATGCAGTGCATCCTGTGAGACTCGATGCCGCAACCCCTCATACCCGAGTAAAGCACTTTACCACTGAACCACCACGCTCCTCTCATTGGTTTGAAAATGTTGACTTCAATTTGTTTTAGTTGTTAACTTACTTTAGCGAAAGCAGGTCTAGTAGTGGGTCCACTCAGTTCGTCCGTCCGTCCGTCTGTCTGTCCGTCCGTTCGTATGTCCGCAACCTTTTGGGGTGCCTAGTTTGTGTAATCTGTAACTCCAACAGTATTCATTCATTTATATTCAAATACTTTGCCTCATGATTGTTCATACATTGAAGATGTGCACCTCCTATTTTGTGCACATTTGATAAATATTTTCTCATTTTTACGGGTGTTGCACTTAGACATTTTTTCCATCCGAAATGCGTAGGAGGTGTCAGGTTTGTGTAATCTGCAACTCAAATAGTTTTCATTTAAGAAATAGATCAGCTCCAGCAGTGAATTGTTGAGTAATAATTCACTGTTTGGAGGTCAGTTGTAAAGAAGATCAAATCACGAGCGCGCAGCGCGAGTGATTTATCGTCGTACAACTGACCGACAAACAGTGAATTATTACTCAACAATTCGCGCAATGGAGCTGAACTATTTCGATTCTAACACACAATAAACGACGAAAACCCATTTGAAGTCTTCAGCTTCTTCCAACTTTCCGCCATTGCACTGATGAACTCCCGCCAATACTTAGACTACATCGCATACGTTTACATGTAATTGTAACGTCTTTCAAGCGTAAAAACGACGTTACACCGTCTAACGATATGAATGACGTCATTTTCCAGTGACGTCAGCTATCACACACTTTTGCGGTGAATTATTGTCCGATATATCACAGTGTGTTACCGTTGGCTCTATAGGCGAGGTGTGTTAGAATCCTTTATATTCAAACTTTGCATAATGATTATTCACACATTGAAAATGTGCCCCTTCTATTTTGTGCACATATGATAAACATTTTGACATTTTTACGGGTGTTGAACTTAGGCATTTTCCATCTGAAATGGGTAGGGGGTACATAGGTTTTGTGTAATCAGTAACTCCAACATTTATTTCCTTTATATTCAAACTTTGCATAATGATTGTTCATACATTGAAGATGTGCACCTCTTATTTTGTAACCATTTCATGATTTTTTTTTTTTCATTTTTTGGGGTCTGGAACATAGACATTTTTCTGTAAAATGCTAAGAGGGTGTCTGGTTTGTGTTGTCTATTGCTCCAAATGTTTTCATTTCTTAATGTTCAAACTTTGCATAATGAGTATTCATACATTGAACATCTGCACCGCCTATTTTGTGCACATTTGATAAATATTTTCTTAGGTCTGTTAAACTTAGATATTTATCCATCCGAAATGCTAACAGGGTGGCTGGTTTGTGTAATCTGTGACTCCAGCAGTTTCATTCCTTCATATTCAAACTTAATATGTTATGATTGCTCACACATTGAAAATGTGTGCAAACTATATTTTGTGCACATTTGATAATATTTTTGGAAATTTGAACTTAGACAATTGATACCAATTCCTCACAGCACGTGAAAATTGGTACAAATACGTCCCATATTACGTACTAATACCTCACACTTTGTGAAAAATACACACGAAGTCAAATTTCGTATAGCATACATGCTCATTCTTCACACTGATAAAATACCCCAGAATCTGCTGCATTTAGCATTCGATTCCAGTTCTTCAAAGTTTTGTCACTGACACCTGTGACGATTAAGTACATGTACCAGTTCTTCACATCTTTGATAATTTGGTACCAATTGGTCACATGTGTGAGGATTTGGTACCAGTTTTTCAAACGTGTGAGGTTTGATATCAATTTTTCACATGCGATGATTTGATACTAATGTCTCACTGATGTTAGGATTTGGTACCGATTCTTCACATTTGTGAAGATTTGGTACCAATCCTTTACATCAGAGAAAAATCTTACCAGTTCTTCACACGTTAAAACATATAAAATGTGAAATTTGAGCACAAATTTTACATCCAAAAAATTATCGAAATTGACCGTACTTAAATTTCACATTTGCCAAAAGTGATGTATTGGTACCAGTTCTTCACATGGTGTGAAATTTATGAGGTGTGAAATTCGCGGTTCAACAAAGCACCAAACATCCTATATCTGTTCAGTATTTGACTTGTTTAATAATTCCACCCCAGACAACAATCTCTAAGTTTTAAAAAAGACTGTCAGTCAAAATTCCGTTGTTCTCCAAAATCGAACTTGGCCTGTATCTTACTATGCCTTATATCCTTCTGCAAATTTTGAATGCAATTGATACATTCCTTAAAACGTTCTGCTTGGAAACCAAACATGTGACACCGCCGACGGCGACATGATCCCTATGCGTCTAACATGCTTTACAGGCGACACAAAAACACTAATATTAATTTATTTTTACTGTTTTTGTAGGATATTCGATCTGAATTTCAAGGCAGCTTATAGTATCTCACAGGTATGATATGAATAACTTGCACAAACCTGTTTTTGTAGTATTCGACCCCCACTACCCCGCAAAGGTGCAGACTGGCCTGGACACCTGCACAAAAGTAATTACAAAAATGAATGTTACCAGCTAGTCCATTATACAATTGATGCATTCTTTTTGGTTACCATCAGGTTTGTCAACCGGAGAACAGTTATATTCACCGAGGCGAAGCCGAAAAAGAATGCACCAATTGTTTTGTTGTATGGCACTGTTTCTCTTTTCCTAATTTTATATCAAGTCTTTTCATATAAATTTACTCAAGTTAGATGTTCATAGTGCGCTGCAAACACGATTATTTCTACAATAGCTTTTCAAGTGTCTGAAACTCTTATAAAATGTGCAAAAAATTTGCATTTTTTTAATTACTGTTCTCATGAAATGATCAAATTCTTAATTCAAAACATGTGACCTGTGAAGTATACGTATGAAATCATTCTATTCAATGTTGTCCCTCTCTTAAGCGAATGATCTGATATCTACTTTTAGCTGTCAGGCAGCAGTGAAAAATGTGATGTCTAACTGCCCTGTGCTAAATTTAGTTTGATCTGTTTTTAGCTGTCTGGCAGCATTAACAAATATTGATGTATACCTGTTCTGGGCTAAATTTAGTTCATCGCAGGTAGGCATCAAGATATGTCATAACCAGTGAAAACTAGTTTCAACCAATCAGAGGAGGTCTTTTATAGGAGTCATATAACAATGTTTGTTGTTACTCGCATTGTGTGCGGTGCAGTGATATGTGTTTCTTCCTTGTTTTGTGATATGTATTAGTTCTTTGTGTATTTTCCGTTTTCAAAATCATCTCGCTAAGGAACAGAGCTTGTATTCCTTTACTTTAGCCCCCCGCCTTTTCGAAGAAAGGCAAGGGGAAATAGTATTTGGCATTTTGCCTTCCGTTCTTCCGTCCTTCCAGCCTTACATCAGCCCTTCCCTCCCCCTTCAAGTAGCTGGTACCTTTTGTATGCAACTCCAAAATGAATATAGATATTAGGTATCTAGGGTATGCAATTCCTACTACAGTTGTATGCAGATTACTGTGAAACTTTACAGGTGTTTAGGTCATGGTCTGAAAATGTGCATATTGTTTGGATATAATCCTCAGATTATTTTGTCACGTTTTAACAAAATGAACATAGTCATTTTTTCTGGCCAAAATGTCTAGATACTAGGTATCTTCTGTATGAAACTCCTACTACAGTTTTATGTATATACCGTTGAAACTTTACAGGTGTTTAGGTCATGGTCTGAACATGTGCATAATGTTTGGATATAATCCTCAGATTATTTTTATCACTTTTTTTCACAAACAAACTTTATTTCTTTTTTCCCGTCTGTTAATTTAGTCTGTACTGCCCTGTAACAATTAAAACTTGGTAGCCCAGGGTAGTATACCAAAATTTTTGATCATGCAACTAGCTCATTCATTATTCATTTCTTTCATATAATCACACATTGCCATGACATACATTATTTAAGGTGATTATGGTATGCTTACAGTGACGAAAAATAGAAAAATATTGTGGAAGCCTTCATAGTTTTGTTTTTGATTGGCTCATGCTATAAATGACCATTGTGTGGGTGGACTGTTGTTCTCAATTTTATCTTATTTGATACTGATACCAGGATTAGATAATCCAGATCATTATGTTTAAAATTTTTGCTCTTAACTATTTGCACACTGGCTTACTTTCAATGCCTGTCGTTCATCCAAACCAAATCTTTCAAATAATTATCTCGGTTATACAATGAGAATGTCAAAACAGTTTGGATCCAGATTCTATCCAACATGAAATCTGACATGATCATTGTCAATAACAAATTTTAAAGGCTACATGTATGACACCAGTCAGGTAAATACATGATTGCAAATTTTAGTGTATTTTCTGATTGTACCTTTATTGAGTAATAATTAGTAGGACTAGAATAACCGCTGGTACCAGTACCATTTTTTTAAGTTGTCAATATCGTAAGTACTTACAACGACCTATCTTTGAATCTGATAAAATATCTTAACATTTAATTGCACATTTATTAATTCTAAACATGTATATATAGTATTTGGCTATTAAAGTTTAGAGCTGTTATATTTCCGGTATAGTGTTTGGATAAAGACTTAAAGACTTAAAATAAAATATTTTGCATTTAGATCTAATTTAATTGATTTATATTGGCCTTGTTTTTTTTAACTCTGTAATGAATGTTTTTGCATGACTGTGAAGATTTCCAGAGTGATGTGGAATTGATTCATTTTCCTCTCCACAGAAAGTACATTTAGGATCTCTAAAATATTCATCTTATGTAATAAGTGGTTGGTTGGCAGTGTTTTATGATAAATGATGTTTGGAACCATCTAAGTTTTGTGTACTTTGTTAGCTGATATGGTGAGGAATAGATATATCCCCATGAATGATCTGTTATTTCCTATCTTTGATTTCATTTAATTTTACCTGTAGGTATATCATCATTTTTATTCAAAATTAAGGAGATATTCTGTTATTTTTTTTCTTTTTTTTGTATTACCTCTATTAGTGAAGGGAATATTGGTCCCTGTGTTTTTGTTGTTTTCTTTACCCTATTTACTTTTATGATTTTATGCATGCAATAACTCCTGTAAACTGTATGAAATTTGATTGTACACATATCTCTTCTCCAAATTCCTTATATTTGATAAAGTTAACATTCCTATCCATTTATTCAGTGATATATTTAACACCATTATTAAACCACGATTTGTAAAAAAACCTTCGTTTGCATTATGTAACAATTTATTATAAAAGATAGGTGTATAGTCAGCTTTACCTTTTCCATTATCTACCTCCAACACAGTTTTGTAGTTTTAATTGGACCTTAACACGTCCCGCTAAATTTCATTTTTAAGATTACTTATGACATTTTAATATAACCTGAGCCACAGAAAAGTAGTTCATAGATGTTTTTTATAGATAGTCGCCGTTTGCTTTCATCTTGAAACGTCCAAGTGCCTTTTCAAATACAAATTAATTCACCATTCTTAATCCTCCTTCAAAATATTGTTTAACAAGCACATCCTTTTTATTTTTGCGCTGCCTTTCCACAGGAAGTCATGAAAGAGGGTATTCATTTCTTGCAAAAGTGTGATTCTAGGCTTTGGTAAAACTATCAAAAGATGAGTCATTTTGGCAGAGGAAGTTACTTTATGACTGCTATTTTCCTAATGTACTTCTTTGCCTCAGTTTTATAGATTTTTTAAGGTTTGTATCATATAACTGTAACTTATTTTGATTATTTTTGTTAAATCCACATCAAAAGGAATGCCTAATAATTGAGTTGTACACCATGATAGTTTCCATCTGGGCTTAATTGAGCATGTGCTATATTTATTGACCCTATCCAAACTACTTGAGTTTAATCAAAATTTGTATTTAGACTGGAGATATTGGCAAACATGTCAAGCTCATTTTATGTTTCTTCAAGTGATGTTTGTGAACCATCTAGATAGGCAAGTGTATCATCAGCATATTGTGAAAGTTTTATTTCTGTGTTGTTGATTTTGATACCTTTATTTGTTATATTACAAAACAAACTTAGTCATTTTTCCAGCCAAAATGAATAGATACTAGGACTCTTGTGAATGCAACTCCGCGTACAGTGCTATTTTGATTCCTTTGAACATTTACAGGTGTAGAGGTCATGGTCTGTAAAAGTGCATATTGGTTGGATATAGTCCTCAGATAATTTTTTGTTACTTTTTTCAAATGGAACTTAGTCATTGTCAGGCATAATTACATTCAAAGTAGATACATAGTAGGTACTTTGTATGAGCCACTCCGCCTACATTTAATGGCAATTGATTTGAATAATTCATGATCCGAAGATGTGCATATATTATTGTTAGATCATTTTCTTTGTTACTTGCTTCGCAAGTTCAGTTTAGTCGCGCTTTAGGCATTAAGTACTATCAAATGGACCAGATCTGATACTGGGTACCTTGTGTATGCATCTTTTCCTGCAATTTTTGCTGACTCTTTTGAATTTTTGCAGGTACTTTTGTCATGAGGTCAGCTTTATAATCCCCAGATACATTTTGTCACTTTTTCCAGGATATGAACTAAGACAATCAATGTTATCAATGTCTATATATCTGAGGTATCTTGTGGTCTTTATTTTGTTTGTCAGGTGCTGGTCAATACTATAAATCCAGAAATTTCGCAAGTTTATTTTTGCGTATGGAGAAATTACTCTGCCGTTTACTGATATGGGTACCTCACGCACCAGTCGCGGATTTTAACATTGTAAATATGTATTTTTGACGTTATTTCTCGCGAAATATTCTAAATTCTGTTCGCTTTATTGTCATTCTTAAATGAGTGTTCTTTGATTATATAAGTAATAAGTAAGTCACTTTCTGGTATTTCTTTGGTGCGTTATTAAAGTTTTTTTCTCAAAATAATGATATGTTTATGCTTTGTGTAATCAAAACTTTCCCATTTATGCCAAGCGTTATTTAAATGGCAATTAGCAAATACGAGGGTCATTTTTTATATTCGTAGAGTTGTGATATAGAAGGATCATTGACACTTGCTATGGGTAAATGCCTATGGTTTTCAGTAAAAGTAAAAGTTTGTCAATCGTCCCTTTCTTCACCTTGAAGCTACCCTGACCTGAGTACTTTATGGCAGTGAAATCCATTTTTGATATCAAATGCTTCAAAGATGTAAAATTTGGGGTAGAACAATCAGTTTTACATTAAAATATATAGGAATCAGAAAACATTTTTTAAAATATCATTCCCCCCCCCCCCCCCCGTGTGCCAGCTTAAGTTTTTGCCTGTATATGTGTTACCATATTTTACACATTATCTGGAAAGGGCATGCTGGCACAAGGGGGAAGGGGAAGATGTTCAGCAGCCCAAAAACCCAGGGCCTAAGCCCATAAAATGCCTTTTCTACCGAATAATAAAAGTAATGACAGTAATGAAGCTCTCTAGAACCAACCTCCTAAATTGCTTTGTATTCTGTGCTAGTTTAATATAAAGTGCATAAAGATTAAAAGTAGAATTAGCAAGGTTTATGCATGTTTTCATAAGAAAAAATCTCTCTGTTCTGTAATGACACTTTCTTTTGCAAATGTCCTGTACTTATCTATTTGCATGCTAGGGAATTGTTCTAGTTTTTATTTTTCGTCTGCTGACTTTCTTCAAAATTAAGTTTTTACAAATAGACTACCCAGGACCACCATCGGAGTGTCTAACAGCTTGGATCCAGAACAAGACCGACATTCTGTTGGTCTTCATCTAGGTTCAAACTGTATGCAAAAGGCTATTGGCAGACGACGAAATTATCCGCTGGCATGCAAATAGTTATAACAGGTAAATACTTAATTGTTCAATACAATGTCTCTAAAGGTAGCTTTCAACATGTATATGTATACCATAAATATTCGGGCACTTTAAATACATTTGACATGCAATGCTCTTAAAACAAAGCAAAAGTAATTTGCAAGGGATCTAGTTAGAATCAGTTTTACTTTCCAATGCTAAATGTGACACTTTCATTCCTTCAAAAGTATTTATTTCTTTTGTTGAGCTTTCAGTTTTGTAGTATTTATGGTACATATAGTCAAAAATGTACATGTAACTTCAAAATTATCTCCCCAAAATCATTTGTATTACAAAACATGTTTTGTTTTTAAGACAATTTCATCAATAATCGTGATTCATTAATACTCTGAATATGATATGTTCAATAGATACCACAATGCCTGCCAAATAAATCTAGAAAACGTGCAGAAAACACTTTTTAAAGCACTTTTTATAGTCATGGAATTTCAAACCCCCTCCCCTTTCTACCCGCCATAACTCTCGAGTGCTTAAGAGTTTTGAAAATATTTTGCTAGCTGGCTCTTGCCATAAGATTCACCTTTTGCACTGATACTACATGCACCGCACCAGAGGCTCAAAAGCAGCGTTATGGGAATCAGAAAAATAGGCGTATAAGGCCCAAACCGTCAATGATCCTTTACAGACCATAGGTGTATATATTTTGAAATGTCTAGCTTCTGTCTATCAACTAATATAAATTTTACATCAGTAGCACTTAGTTCGTCAGACAAGATATATAGCTTTAAATAGGGCATAGTAATCGACGCTGGTCGAAATCAATAGCATTTTAAACACGCAGCCAGCAGGAAATTAGACGCTGCTAAGTTCCACTCGCTGTGGTAATATAAGCATTTGTCTAGCTGATTTTTCTTTTGCACCATCAGAAAATAATTATTCAAACGCTAATCGTAGACAAGTGCAGCAAAACTATTAGCATGTTGCTTGCTCTTTTATAACAATTTTGAAACACCCATAAATATGCCAAAATAATCACAGTCAAGTGCAAGTTATTATATCTGTTAAAATTACGATTATGAACAAATTTTAAAATTTCTTCTGATTTAGCATAACACATGATATTCTTAAACATTCTTTAGCAGTTATATTAATGTATTGATTAAAGCGTGTACATGGCAACTTCTGGTACTGCCATACCCCATGTTATAAAAAGTGGTTGGGGTAAATCAACCCCACATACAAAAACAATAACAATCCAGTCTCCATATTTTCGTATTGCAGTGATTCCAACACCTGATTAGAGGCACGAAAACATATTTTCTAAATATAGTAACGTTTCATGACGTCATTTACGGATTTTAGCACCCACTAGGCTATTGTTTTGCAGTTCATTTCTAATAAAACAAAATTATTAACTTTGTTGCGAAATAAGGTAATCATAACACTTCTAGCTACCATATAAACAAGAAAAATTAAAATAGTACTTAACAGCTATTATATTAAGCTACATTCAAAAGCCCATATCCAACTTCCACTTGTGTAAACTTTTTACAATAAAAGTTTATATGCCTACTGTACAATTTGCCAAGATTCAAAATACATCTTCCATATCCAATAACTGCTGCGTATATGCTATAATGGTCATACAATATTGTAGCATTAAGTGTCCTTTATATGCAGCTAAATTTTCAGAAGCTGTGTATGACTATGGATCCATTTTCATGCAACTGTTACTTACGTTATGTCAGCGACTAGGTCCATAAATGTCATATTTCTACAATAATTCCAGTGTCCTTTATATAGGTATGCCTGTGCCTCTTGGAAGTCATTAAAATTATGCATTTTGAAATAATTTTAGGTTGCATGTATAGATTAAAACTCAATCTTTCTAAATATATACATGGTGTATACATTTACTTTCTCGGTTTTCATTAAATCTACCACTCTACAAAAATAAAAAAAAAACGTCCCTCGTAGTGTATAGACTTAGAGATGAGGTGCTGCAAGACGTGGCACATCACCTGAGTCTGAACTTTTTTCATTAATAAAATGAATAATCGTTAACTTTTTGTGAATGTAAGCCTGGAAATGAAAAATGCCATTCTTACATTATAACATCAACCGAAAGGAAGGTTTCATTAAGCATGAATGGGTTAAATGCCTTATTTCTTTTCTGTAGGTCGTTGCAAAAGGCATGGTTGAACGAGGTAATGGCGGGGCTATCATTATGATGTCTAGTATTTTTGGCATGGGGCCTTATGAAGGATGGAGTGTGTACTGCTGCACAAAAACGGCCATGATACAGCTTACACGATGTCTCGCTCTGGAACTTGGTCCACATAAGGTAATAACATAGCACAGTGTGATGTACTGTAATTATATGGGATAGAACATCTGGCCCTACGTGTCCGCAGGCAGCCCATCATTGTTCTGCATTTTGAGTTTGAGACTGTACTAAAGTTTTATAACCACGGGACCAGATGTTGCTTCTTATCACATATGTGCAAAACCCTCTAATAAACGCAATATGCTGACGTATCCAAAGAGGCTAGAGCCCTAGCCTGCATCTTTAAAATCTTTACTCATACTTTCTGTAGAATGTCTGTGAATTTGCACAGGTTCATTTGAGCCTCACTGATCGACAATGCGATAAGTACCACACTTCATGTGCTGCCTCATATTTTAGGACATACTGCCCTGCAAAGTGTTTGTTTCATAAGAACAAAATAAAAATATATTTGCCTTATGTAAGTTTTAGATTTTGTTTTATTAAGAAAAAAATGATCTACTTAATGAGTAAAGAAACGCAACAAAAACTTGGAAGCTGTATTTCATAAAACGTTTCGAACCAAAATTTACTTTTACGTTCGTTAGACTTATTCCACATTCTTAAAACCAAAAGGCAAAGTCGACACTATTCACAAATACGAGAATTGAAAATACAAAACTTGAAAATACAAGTGACTGTCAATAACGTGTATGACAGCTTGGACCATACTATGATTCAAGTTGATTAAACGGTTGACTAGTCACCAAAGGGATTTAGTCCCTTTCTTTTGCAAGTGTCAATCTCAGCCCTGGTACTACACTAGATACGGGTCGCGTCCTCGAACTTTCCTATCGAGGATGACCCAGATATGCTCAATGGTCTAGGCTATAAGCTTAGGCCACTTATATTGGACTACCATCAATGTATTTAAACTATGTTTCAATGTAAGCACATGGTAAAAGGAAATTTAATTTCTTACGTAGCATCAATAGAATCAGATGGTATTTATATAGTCCAGGTCTTATGCATTAACCAAATCATATAATCACGGTAAAAAATCTCTTTTTTCTCCAGGACCAAAAGACCAACCAGCATGTACATTCTGTGTAGCATTTTGGATATAATGTTTAATTGATATTATTGATCCTGTCAGGTGTATGTGCAAAATGTAAACATATTCGCTCTCAGAAACTTCAAGGTGAAGTGAAGTCAAATTACATATGGTGCGTCCATTGGGTGAGACAATATACGACCATTGATTATGATTGAACCAGTATATTCTTGCGTAATGGTTTGAAAAAAAAGACATGAATCACATATTGTAGATTCAGATTATAAATTATGATATACAAACACACCAAAAAAGAGTGATTTGTGATAAATGTGAATGAAATTTTAAAGAAAGACATTAATTCTTTACAGATTCGGTGCAACGCCGTTAATCCTACGATAATTATGACTGATCTGGTAAGAAGATGCTTTGACGAGAAGGAGATAAGTGATGTAGCAAAAAGAACCCCTCTCCGACATATTGGAGGTAAAATACCATATTCAAGATAAATAGCCGATATACTCCTAGAATGCAAACTGGATTCTTCAAATAGCGTTACACAATATGAGCCTTATACTAAGTCCACTTCGTTCCATACGCGTACCTGTTAGATTTCATTTGCTCCATTATTCAGTTGTATGTACCGTTGAGCCATTATCTTTGCTTTATCTCATTTCTATATCAAGATTTATATGTATTAGGATATGCTGAATGGATATGTTAAGGGTTTTTTATGCAAACTAAACATCTATGTATCTTGATCCACATCTGAACTAAGGGTGAGGTTGGCGCCGTGAAACCTATTTAAGCCTTCCAGTAAAATATATTTTTACTGAACTTTCCAAGGCAGTACTTCTTTTGTTGATCATTTAAATTTTGTGTTATTTATGTCTTGTGTTTTTCATGCTTTCGCGTCAGTTCATTGCTGTCTTGTGGTCGCCTGCTGTGAAAGGGCTGACCTCCTTGCTCTTGTATGTGATATTAAATTCTGTTTCGTCACTTTCCCATGTGGTATCCTGGGTCAGGTGTAGTACTTGATTGTATCGATTCCTGATCTTTGCCGCCTCTCTTACTTTTAGTACCCTGGTAGTCCGCTTATAAAGGTGTTATTTATAATAAGTATAAAATTGTAATGATATTTTTGTTTTATGTATAGTCTATATTGTCATTGTCTTTAGTAGCGTTTTATTATTATTTTCGTAGCAGTTATCACCAGGCTATAGACTAGCCACAAAGTAAGAATATTGTGTTTATATGAAAATTAAAATGAAGGCAAAATTCTAGGCCTTCTGAAAGACTACTTGGGAAGGTGTATGAACCTGCAATTTTCATTTTAAGTATAGTCATGTGGAAGACCCAGTGTGGGTCCTGGTCAGCTGACTTCAACAGAAGCCATATTATCTTAATCTAAACTGTTTTCTAATAAGAGCATAATATTTTAGATGGTTTCGCAGCCAGTGCGCGTTATTTGGTCAAAAAGTTAGCTTTCCATTACCGTCAGAGGGGATTTCATGTCAAACATTTTTGATAGTAGAAATCCGTTAACAGGAGTCATGTGCAATATGATAAAGTGCACAGCGTAATTACATGTACTTGCACACCGGATTAGGATATCTGAGATTTTAACTTGGGATAGAATCTTACTCGTATTATCATACCCTATCTCTCACGTTAAAGTGACATCATCATGTAATTTTGTGTCTAAGTGTATTCAGAGAATTCAGGGAGCCTTTGTATTTAATAATGAGCAGGAAATATGGTCTATAATTTGCTTGAGGATGTGATAGAGGCATTGTCTTTTGTCATCATTCAGTCAGCCTTGTGATGCCAATCGTTGATCCTCGGGACAAAATCATCGATCCTACCCTCACTGTAACTCATGATATTTTCTTTATTTACCACGTTTAACTGATATAATTGCCTTGGAATGCCTTGTTTTATATGCTGCTAGTGTTGAGCATACGTTAAATATAGCTCCTAAATCTAACATTTTTAGTTACATTCTAAATCATTTTTAAAGATTTATTTTGAATAATCTAAAGGGTTTTCTTTCAAAAACGCAATACGTTACAACACAAGCACGAACATCTCTGATCAATATTGTAGCAGTTTTGTTGCAAATAACACTCGTACGTCATGTATACAGGACAATGTCCAGTGGTGTCCAAGGCTTTGCTGTCGACCAAAGTGATAAGTACCAAAGTTTTAGGTGCTGGGACAGCCAATGAAAAAAATTGCCCACCGTTGGAAGCACAAGTGAACCAGAACATATTTTTATATACCTAACGCATATAGGCAAACTTCGTTTAAACGCCCATGCCAACCATCCTAGGGCTAGGTGTCTTGGTCGTCATCCATACTTTGTGTAGACAGGCAACAAAAGTTATGGCAAGTCTGCAAATTTACGCAGTCCAACCTGAGCCTTCATTACTCAAAAATGCGAAAGTACCAACATTTCTTGTACTGGCTCATTTCGATTCATTTATGAAATTAATTCAATTTTTTGTCTGTTCATCAAATCATTAACATTTTGGGTCTCTTGCAAAGTATTTAGTAAAGCCTGGCTTCACGTTAACTTTGCAAGAGACCTGAAATTGAATGTATTTCTTATATTTACATTTTATATTATCAGTCAAGTATCCATTTTCATTTTTCACCTAACATGGCTGGATTTTCGGATATTTTGAATTAAATCAGACATAATGGAGGTTTTGGAATAGCCAAAACGCTTAAAGTCATATAGATACGTGTTTAGCGTCACGCTAACGTCAGTAAACAAACAACATTGTTAGATGGCGCTTACGTTGGTTCGCCTAAATGACGCATATGTCGGCGTGGCTCAAAGCATTCTGTTCATGAAGGTATGGAGGATATCTCAAATGTAAAGGTTCATTTAAAGAATCGCAGTGGAAATGTATGAGCATGCAGGCTGTTCACTGAAGTAAGCATAGTTACCGTCCTGCCAGCCAAAAGTGACAGTGACTTCATGTTTTGTTTACAAAGTTATCAGGAACTTATAATCGATAGATCACGTGTGTATTAAACCTATCCACAGGATAGGGTTAATGCACAAGTGATCTATCGATTCGCGTTAGCTCAAGTGGTGTGCACGAGTAAATGTTTTACTTAACAATTATGCACAAAACTTGATGTCACTGTCACTCTTGGCTGGCAGGATAGTAATCCTGATTGTTTTTGTATACTTTTAGAGGTTGAAGATGTTGTGAATGCGACTTTATTTCTTTTGAGCGACAAAGCTAAAATGATCAATGGTATTATAACGCCAGTGGACGGTGGATTCAGTTCAACATTATGAGCGTTGGCGTATCTGTATCAAGTTATACGCCAAATTACTATTCAAAGAGCTGAACTTGCTCTTCAGGGTCTCTACTGTTTGCTTACAGAATGCTCTATTAAAATCTGAATAAAAAAGAAAAATATCTCCCAACAACCCTAAAAATGGAAAGGGACTCATCCAATTGTTAAAGATGGGAAAATACATTCGGCAAAAATGGGTTAATGTATCTTTAGGATTTTGCAAATGATTGAAGCCTCACTTCTTGACAGCTACTGTATCTGTGATTGATGGCAACCGCACGCCTGGTGAGCAAATGCAAAACAAGCCTTATGTTTGCTCCACTGGCTGTATGAAATAACGTTGGTTGTTCTAATTTTCAAGCCAACAAAACCGTTAACATGATTAATAATATTAAGTTAAACGTGTTAAGATGTTTAACACGTTAAATTTGTGTTATCATACTAAAGGTTTTGTATACATAACATCTTTATAATTCTATTAGCTATGTATTATAAAAAATATACATATAAGAGGTAAAGTTCTATTTTAAAAAGTTATTGAATGGATAAACGTCGTGGGATCAGTTCAAAGTTAATGTGACACTCTCCTGCATATTTAGAAAGATTACATATTATGATGAGTCGCTGAGTTACTTCACCCTTACACATGTGAGGATTCATAATGAAGCAGAGGCAAAAATACATGTAAAAGGCAGTGATACAGTCTTACTTTCTGGATGCACTGAGTAAACATAGCAACTACTCGAAGGATTTTTTATGATTTCATATGTTCAGATGCAAAAAGCATTATATATGCTGGTTGTAAGGTGTATATTCTCTCTCATCATGTCAGATCTGGGGTAATTGTAATCATTAGTAAATGTAATTATCTGTAATCAAATACAATTTTTAAAGTAATTAATGTGATTGTAAACATGGTTTGGCTCAAATACATGTAATGCTATTGTAATAATTAATGAAAATATTTTAGTTGTAATTATAATTACTTTCAAATACTTTTAATATACATTTGGTTATTCACTTAGATAATTTAGTCATCACTAGAAACTAAATGATGACTAATCATAAATAACATTATTTTAATTCCTGTTATTGAGAAACAGGTGCACTGTGGGTAAATTAAAAGTTTTGTTTCATCAAAGTATTTTTATTTGATTTGATTGCTTCTCCATGGTGATGCATTGCTATAGTTAAGAAGCATCCATACAAGCAAAATCTAGGGCGAAGATTTGGTACCAGTAAAATGCCTTGAAGCCACCAGTTGCTTAGGCTTCTGTCTGTTCTAAGCCGGTGGTTCTGTTGTTGTTGATTCGTTGTTGTTTTTGTATTTAATTGTTTTATTTCAGAAACAACATCATACAACATATACAAGCACAATACATTTTACAATACACAGGTACATGTATAAGTTAGTCATACTACAAAATATGAATCTTTAGGTGTCACATTATCAATAAAAACATGACAAGATGTATTCTATATATGTATGTCTTCTCTCCCAAATGCATGTATTGATAGATAAGCTAATTCAGTATGCATTATATCAGCAAGAAAAGGAGGTCTTGAACAATTCTTAGACAGATTTTATACATGCCTTATTTTCCATTGCAGAGTTATACATTTTGTCACGTTTTAGTAAAAACAACGAATGACTAGTTGATATTCGCTTATCAAAGCTCTATATGTTTTACAGGGTGGATTCAGAAACAACTTATGAGTAAATGGGGGGCGGGGGGAAAAAGGAAAGAGGGAGAGGGAGTTGAGAGAGAGAGAGAGAGTCGCCTTTCTTGTTTATGCATTGTCCTCTATTAATGGTTTAAGATTCACCCATTTTGTGTCAAATTGGGTAAGTCTATTTTTTATAAAATAGATATGCTTTTCAACATTTATTCTTTGACTAAGGTACACTTTAAAATGTGATATTGTTGGTTGAGTTTTAAGGTATTTGTTTTTAAATATTTAATATTTACCGAGCAATATAATGAAATTTTCGACCTGGGTTTCTATACAATGTGCTCTTTCTGTGATACCAAAAGTAACATTCTTTAAGCTAAAATGCATTGTTATGTTATATCTCAGCAAAAACGTAGCCAGGTTTGCCCAAAAATGTTGTACATAGTTACATTCCCAAAAAAGATGATTAATAGTTTCTATTTCCATTGTACAGAATTCGCATAAAGCTGTCTCTCCAATTATTACATTTTAAAAGATATTTGTTGGTAGGAATAATTCGCATTAAGCATTTATATTGCTGTTGATTCGTTGTTGATTGTTGCTCTCATTATGGGATTCTGTAATTGTTCTTTGTTTTGTTTTGCGTTACTTTATGTCCATTATAGTTTTACAATAATCTTGATGGGGCTGAGAGAGCTGGTTGCTTTGCTTAGTTTGTCCTGGTGCCTCGTGATTGCTGTGTGACTCTTCATTGCGGTGCCATGGGTTTGTCAGCATATTGTGATTGTAATATTTCCGATCATACCCACTTACTATTTTTGGTGACAATAACAAAAGCAAACTATAAAGATTAAGTCACTTTCATAATTAAAACTAATTGTATTTAGATGCTTGAGATAGAGATACATTGTTTATAGAACAAATAAGAATTAGATTGTTTTGTTTTTCTCAAAAAAAAAAAACTTCAAAATACTGCAATAGATGTTGAAATATGGTATAAGGTACATTTGGCTCATCAAACTCTACACTGACACCATTCCTATTTTCCACTTCATTTGCTGGAAGCCCTGAACGAAATTTGACACAATTAATCTTGTTCATGTTGACATGCTTAGCTGATTTCATAGGTAAATTAATTTATCATCGCAAGTGCATAAATATGCTCTTAAGTTTTATTATATATATTATCATTGCTTAAGTGGCTAGTTTATATCATTGAAGACTACATGAATAAACGTCGTATTGCATTGTATTGTTCTGCAGAAAGGCAGAAGTAGGTATGAAGGTTAGGGCCAAACATGGTCTATGCTTCATAAAGAATAAGGAGTTACAATTATTTTATGGGTAAAGATTGACACACCTTATTCTGTTGTTACTCATATCTTAGATTGTCGAAGGCGTGAAAAAGCGTTTTGTAGAACATTGAATATAGCTAGGTTATGTGAAAAATGAAAAATAATTCGTATGGCCCACAAGAAAGGAACCTTTACATGTTTAGCCTTTGAGCAGAATCATGATCATGACACAAAATTGGAAGTTTTTCGATAGAACATACAAAAACATAGTTACTAATGTTTGGACGCACACAGCCTTCACGTTTTTGGATGTGTGGTACTGTACGTTTTTCGTTTGATTTGGCGTTTGCAGTGTGTATATTGGGTGTAATAAATTACGAAGTATGCACCTAGAAAATGGCTTAAAATCATATTTTAACGAATAAAACGTAAGAAATTGGCATTTTAAGAAAGTCTGTTAAGTGTACCTTAGGGTAGGCATCACGTGCAAACTGGCGCTACGGCAGGTCAAACACTGTCTTCATTATGTTTGATGTTGACGTCACAACATGCGGGGCGTTATTTCTGACAAATCTCTTTCACTTAAAACCTTTTGATAGAAATCCCAGTCTCAAAATTGCCAACTTGAAGAAGGCCTTGTTTTGCTACAGTGAAAAAGGTCAGTCACTAGTGAAAAATACGATATTTTTTCACTGTAGAAAAATACCAATTTTACTCACATTTGATATGCATTGAATTCACTGCTTGTGTATATGAACTATCATGAAACAACTTATGTTTGCAGAACAGAAAACAGAACAAAACTTAAGAATTTTATCCAAGGCATATCCATATCTTCAGGCCATGACAAAAGCACATACAGATGTTTCATAAAGAATTGTATAAAACTGTAGGAGCATTTGCATTCAAAGGCACTACATAGACATTGATAATTTATTGATAGCACTGAAGGCGAAAAATGCTGGAAAAGTGATAAACGTTAAGCTGAGGATTACATGATAAAAAGAAATAACTGTAGGAGGAGTTGCGCCCACAGGGTATCCCAGTCCATTCACTTTGTTATAAGTATAATATCATTCAACTTATAGAAAAGGTAACAAAAAACAATCTAAGGATTATATCCAAACCACATGCATAGAGATGTATCTTCAGACCATGACCAAAACACCAAGAAGTTTCGAAAAAATCGGTATAAAACTGTAGGAGGAGTTTCGCCCACAAGGTATCCCCTGTCCATTCACTTTGTTATATATATTCACCTTGTGAAAAAGTAACAAAAATATTCTGAGGATTATATCCATACCACGTGCACACAGTTGTATATTCAGACCATGACCAAAGCATCATAGAAGTTTCGAAAGAATCTGTATAAAGCTGTAGGAGAAGTTGCACCCAAAAGGTATCTCCTGTCCATTCACTTTGTTATAGATAATGCCGAAAAAATGGCTAAGCTCAACTTGCGAAAAAAATGACAAAAATACTCTGAGAATTATATCTAAACAACATGCATATCTTCAGACCATGACCAAAGCACCAGTTAAGTTTCAAAAGAATCTGTAAAAAACTGACAGAGGAGTATCTTCAGACCATGACCAAAGCACCAGTTAAGTTTCAAAAGAATCTGTAAAAAACTGACAGAGGAGTTGTGCCATCATGTACCTACTTCTATAGGGGGATGGAAGGGTGGAAAGACAAAAGGGTGGAAAGACAAAAGGATGGAAGGATAGAAGGATGGAAAGACAGAGAGCCAAAAACTATGTCCCTTCGCTTTTCTTCGAAAAGGCGAGGGACAATAAATTGAAATACAGCCCGATATCTATTGTGAAAATACAGATAAATTTAATGGCAGTTCTGTTCCATCAACGAAACAGATTCATTCCTACTTCATCATCACAGTTGTGTCGTTAAGCCACCATCCAAAGGCATTATGATTCCGTTTATCATGTCTGCCTTGTCACTAAGAAGATATAGCGTAGCATTTACAACGTCGTCGATTTCTGTAAAAATAAGAATATTATATCATAATCACAATAATGTAGTCAACCCGCTATTCACGAGGATTTTGAAACTGTTGATTATATCTGACTATAACTAACCAGAAGTAGCATGATAGCACTGTCAACATATCAGTTTCTGAAAACAACATGGAATAAAAGATCACGATCACAATACTGTAGTAACCCTCTTTCTGCAGAAGTGATTATTTTCTTCATGCCTGCTCTATCACTGGTCAGAAATAGCGCAGCAATGATGCGACCATCAATGTCATTCAGGAAAGTCCGTCACAATTCGAGAATCAAATCATGCTTTGGGTGTATATAATAAGCATTAGGTGTAGTACTATGTACCAAAAAGCTCCATTTTGTTGGGCGGAAACTGACCTATGGAAAATAGTTCTGTAGCATGTGGGATCATTTCTATTGAAATCGATTATTCTGATTATTCACGTGTTTATGTATTTTCAATAAAATATCGCTGTACATGTAGCAATATTTTATTGAAAAAACATAAACTTCATTTATAACCAGTTGTTTTGCTGCAATCACACGTGTTATTGTGTTATCAGGGTTTCTATGACGTCAGCATCACGTTATATAACGTCAGCGTCAGATTATTACCCGCGTTATCAAAGTAGATCCTCGATGTAAATCCGTGGTCTAATTCCAAGGATTTTTGTGCAATTGCTGAGACAGCTTCGATTGCTATAAATGTCTGAAATCTAGAGGAACTAACATGGTTGCTCATGTTTTATTGAATTTATTAAACGGATTGTACGAAGGCAATGAGAAATACAGAGCAAATATTCGATTCAATTATCATTTAACATAAACAATACATTGATACCCAATTTTTGGCATGGAAACACAAGTATAAGGACGCCACGCCTTATTTCACTCAAAGACGCAACGTCACATGATAAATATTAAATAATCAGTGTTTGATTCCGATAACGTAGGCAACAAACCATCTACAGACAGTATGATACTTTTCAACATGTTTGGTAGTTATATAATTAGAAAAAGTATAGAATTGATAACGCCATATATCTCTGAACTAAATGTTATAATCAGAGTATGGTGATTCCAATGATGAAGTCAGCCATTATCGCCACACCTTATAATGATACTAACTTTTTTACTCCAAACGATAGTTTCGCACATACTGTTATTTGGCTTTTGGCTGTAAAAAATATCCAAACTATAAGGCGACGAATACAGTTTTGAAATCAGTTACACATTTAGCATTAAATGTACATCCATATGTATGTTTGAATCTGCATCGCCAAATCCATAGGGTATGTTTTAACATAATATAGAAAACCACGCCTTAAAAAAGGCTACTGTTCCAGGAAAAAATATGCTCCCCATAGGGAGCATATTCATTTCCTGAAGAGTAGCCCCTGTGCGAGTAGAAAATAACTCTTAAGAGCCTTTAATTTAGAAACCATCAGTTTTATACAACGTCAATATATCAGTCTTTTAATGCCAAGGTAACCAGTTTTGATGCCGAGAATATCAAGTAGTTTACAGTGTCATTTTTGCTCTATCACTATAAGCATTGATAACACCATCAATATCTGAAATGAATGAAACAACCAGTGTGTGGTTGTCAGCCCACCTTTAACAGACACTATGATAACTTGTATCATGTCTGGTCTGTCAATAATCAGATAAAGCGTAGCAATGAAAACATCATACATTTCTAAAAATATATGAAATAATCAGTGTAATACTATGATGATTCAAAATTTTTGTCAGCCAGCCGTTCGCAGAAGCTATGTTTAAATATCATGTCTGGTCTGTCAGTTATATGAAAAAATGTAATAATATTATTACTATTTCAGAAATTTCAGAAAAAAAAACATGGAATACTTAGACAAATGATCACTGTATTCATAATTTTCATTTGGGGAAATAAATCATTGGATACACCGTTGGCAATAAGGTTTTACAGTGTCCAATCAGCGGAAGTGTAAGAAATGATTTCAGCGCAGTTCATTAGAATAATTTCCCATTATAAAAAGATTGGCTATAACATTAATGTATTGCAACAGACTGCATGCTTGGTAGTCAACCCAATCACGGTTGGCAACTTTGCTTTCCTCTTTAATTGCACGCCGGTGGGTCGGAATTCAGACTCTATGATGGTTCCGACTTAAAGACTTATCTATTGATGAGATGGTAGGGGCCTGATGCTTTGGCTGTTTGTCAGGCCCACCGGAGTTTACCTGTTGGATTTCTTTTGCTCCGGTATTCAGTTTAATTTACTGTTGAGTCCTTATCCTTGCTTTATCTCCTTGTTATATCTTGATTTATATGTTTTAGGAGATGATGCATTGATAAGTTAGGGGTCTTTCAAGCAAACCAAATATTTATGTGTCTTGATCCACATCTGAATTAAGGGTGAGGTTGGCGCCGTTAAACCGGTTTAAGCCCTCCAGTAAAATATTTTACTGACCGTTCCAAGGCGGTACTTCTTTTGTGGATCTTTTATGTTTTTGTTCTGTCTTGTGTTTGCTATGTTTTGTGCGCGTCTGTTTATAAGTGCTTTGTGGTCATCTGCTGGGAAAGGGCTGACCTCTTGGCTCTCGTTTGTGGTGTCTTCTATGCGTTTGTCACTTTCCCATTGGTATCCTGGGTCAGGTGTGGTACTTGATTGTATCGATTTCTGATCTTTGCAACCTTATTACTTCGTGGTATACATTGTACCAACATTTGTTATACTTCTAGTCCATGTACCCCAATTTTATAGCCAAAAACGTTCCTCTACTATTTCAACTGAACACTCTTTAACATGCAATCAATATTATTGCTTTGCATTCTTTTTGGAGACACAAATTAATACTGCTAGCCAAGTGTTGCGTTTTAAAAGTCTGTCAGTATAGATTCTTTGCCCTCAAAGTAAAAAAAAGTTGTTGTTTTTACCAATTTATTCTGGGTGATTGAATAATTTGAGCAATAGCCCAAGTATACATGTTTGAAAATATGTTAATCAAGCCTCCAGATAAGATTGAGTATTGTAACACTATTTTCTTTATTTCTCATCCAAAACATATGTTGTGGGTACTCAAAAGAACCGTCTTAATGAGACGGTTCTTTTGAGCACCCAAAACGCATGTTTAAATTTGACGGTTAAGTAAATAATTGCAATTTTACACTAATGAAATTTCCTTATCTGGATATATGTGTTTGGCTTTAATTATAACTGAAAAGGGGTTAGATAGAACACAATTTCGTTGAGCTAGGAAGAACCCCTTGGGAGAATGATGTTTATTGAGCGTTCCCACCCTCTCTAGGGTTCTCGCCCCTGTCCGCCCAAAACTGTGACACTGTTGTATTATTTCAAGACTGCATAGTCCTAATGCCTCTAGCTCGTAGAGTTGCATTTTATTTTGACCCATTAAATCATAATCGTGATTTGATAGATATGGTTATATTTAACATTCAATACATACATGTATCCTATGAACCTCTAAGATAAAAATTAAAGGACTTTGATAATATATTCGTTTCATTTGAACCCCTGTTGAGTCAATGAACTGATAATGATTTGATACCGGTTTCATCCTTTATGACAATGGGGTAAGTTTTCTCAAAAGTAAGCCTTATATGAAATTTAGCAACGCGCCTATACGGTGTTATGGTACAATGATGCACTTACCTTTGAATAAAGTAACCCCTCATTTTCAGCTTTTACCCATGTCTAAAGTAGACCAGTTCTATTTACGCATTCATGAGGTGCCGCCTTTACAGTCACCAAAACGCTCAATAATACTAGGATCTCAGCTAAGATACATGTACTAACAACTTTTTTTTCTATTTTCAAGGCTCAAAGCACAAATGAAAAACAAGGAATATATATATATATATATATATATATATATATATATATATATATATATATATATTTATATATATATATATATACATATATATATATATATATATATATATATATATATATATATATATATATATATATATATATATATATATATATATATATATATACTAGCCAAAAGCTCTAACCGGCCACTTGTATTTTATTAATTTTCTTCACAACGTAGAATGATACGACTACTTTTTTTTTGCATCTCGAAATAGTCAGACGTATCTTGTACCCTTGGCTGTGAAGATGTTGACAAAATGTTCAACAGTACATGCAGGATGCCAATTTAAATAATGGTACCCCCATTTTCAATATTCGCATTTTGGCACATTTGTGAGTCACAACTTTTTGAAATAACCCCTTTTCACACGCAAAATGTTCTGCATACCAAAAACAAAGCGTCTATTGAACACTAAAGTGCTGAAATGAACAATCCATCTTCATGAGACTCGTTGCTATTGGCCAAAATGTGAAAAATTACCCCGCCCTCCAATGCAACTTCTTGTGAATTTTGAAATTGAGGGTATGTGTATTCGGCTAAGCCTACTGGGTACAATTAATTTTATGAATTTTGCTTAGCCTTGTTTTGGTGTCGTTTACTGATAGATTGGCCTAATCGGGAATGCAAATGAAATTGATATAGTGTTTATAGCTTTTCAGAAAAATGGTAAAAACAAAAGGGCTGGTTAGAACTTTTGACTAGTATATATACCTGCAAAGTGTCCAAGTGGTATTCTGTCTAGATATGGTTTTGCTATGTCTGGCTTATCCCAACCAGCTTGTCGAGCCAACGATGTCATCACAACGGTAGGATTTAGAGCGTTCACTCGAATCTAGAAAACAAATATAGGAATCATACATACGTTTTATGCATCACCTTTAAATGCAAGTCTCAGCAACATCCTGAGAAAGCTATCAGAACACGAGGTAGTAAGACAAAGTGTTCAAACATCTTCTGAGTGACCAGTCATGTGTTAATATAATGAAACAAATATGTATGATCGATCGTCATTCTTGCTTTTATAAATCCAAAATCGTGCGACAAATATAAGTAAAACAATAAAAATAGCTGTTTTACCATCGAACGCTCTAACGTCGGGCGTCATTTCAGTGAAAAGCATTTTCTAGAAACAAAAGCAATGCTAAATAGCTATTATTGCATATAATTCGTTGGGCGAAGCTCTTTGAAGCCGCAAAAATCCATGTTCAAATCATTAGATTCATGTGCTGTTTTGAACAAGTTTTTAATTTAACAAAACTCAAACTGGGCCCTGATTTGTTTGCATGATGTAACACGGGATATCGTAGCGGCCTTGACTGATCATTTCGCCAATGCTTTTGTTCGCGAAAACGTTGTGTGCGTCTATGACGTTGTGGCAACATAATGACGTTCGAAAGTTTGACACTGACGCCATTTTGTTGAGAGAAACCTAGTGTTAGAAAATGGATATTTTATTTTTAAGCGACATTTTCAGTGCGATTTAGGTTGAAATATGTAAAATATGCAAATATAACGATCACTCATGTTTGTTTCATTGTTAACATTTTAAAGATGGTCTGTTCCTATGGCTGATTCACGTATGGCAGTTGTCAATAACTAATGAGCGTATGCATTCACATAGTGCAGATAAACCACTTTAGAGAAATTTTTCAGATGCAGCGATATATATTACCTGACATTCGCCATATGATTCAAGAATTGTTTATAGCGCCTTCCAGCCCAAATGCGACAACAAATTCTGTTTAACCTACAAATGCAATCTATATTGTTACAACGTATCTGTATGAAATATAAATCAAATTGTCATCACATATATTGGTTTCATTTACTTGTATCACAACAAATGCAGAAGTATGACCAACGACATGACAAACCAACAAGTTGAGTGTGTGTCCAGCACATAATCATATCAGCCTGCGCATCAGCACAGTCTGACCAGAGTTTTCACTGTTAGCTAAATGGTTACATGTAGCTAAGGGTCCAAATTATTTTCAACAGTGAAGGCTCTGAATAGAGTGAGTTGATGGCTAGGCTTATCTAAGTCTTCGCTGGTTGTACAAACAGTTTGTTTGGTTTTGTCATGTCGCAGTTTATGTTATTCGATACCTTATATTTCCCCAGTTCTAGCGCAAGACATCTTGTCAGTTGATCAAGAGCTGCTTTTGAACAACAATAGACGCTCCAATCACAATACCCTTTTAAACTGGCAACACTGGACATCATCACTATAGAGCCTCCCTTTCCGCGTTCAACCATTCCTTTTGCAACAGTCTACAGAACAAGTGTTAACGATGCACAATAGGAATGTAAGGCTTTATTTTCTATTACCCCTACTTATTTACAACTGTACTTGCCTTCTTGGCAGATTAGCAAGTTCTAATTTACAAAAAAAGTAATGCTCTTGCTATTATGCTATGGTATAATACCAAATTCTTATTTTCAAGTGTATTTGATATTATGCCATATTATAATACCAAGTTTGTAATATTAACAATTTTACTGGCTACGAGGGGTGTTAAAATATGAATGCAACCTGCTTCATAACTTTCTGCGCATGTATGCAACGAAAAAATGCTATACGTTTCTATAAAGGACTATAAACCCCCTTTTAACTGGCACCAGACATAAAGAAAAATACAATATACTTATCGAGTTATAGCCCGAGCGTATACTTCTTCGATAAACAGGTGAAACTTCTTGATTTTTTTAAATAAATTATTCCAATGTTCTTATTTAAAGATTCTGTGAAAGTTACAAACAATCCGACACGTTTTTGTTAAATAACATCGAATCGTTTTCACTAAAGTCTCCTTATGTTTACAAATAAATGGTAAACAACACACCACCTTTTAGCTTTCAGTTAAACTTATCTCTAACAAAATAAACCAAGCAACATTAAAACTGTTTATAACTCAAAGACAATATGTTGATCTCTAAAACTGAGTTGTTGCTACAGCTTATTCATGGATAGTGCGTAATTTTTAAAGCTGAAAATCCTTCAAAAAATTGCATGATTTGGAAGATAACGATGTTCACTGTTTTGCATATTGTTGCTAAGTAATTGATTGAATAGCTAAAACGCCAAATCTTACGCTCATTTTGGTGGTAATCATAGTTACAAGAAATGGTTTTCCGATGTTATTATAAATGCAATAAAAATACCTTTTCTAGTCATTCGTTTATAGCTAGATATGTTAAATGTAAAACCGTAAATTGGTTGATCTCACGTTGAAAATTTATATCCCTAAAAGGAGACGGGGAAGGCAACTATAAATAATTGCATATACATGTAATTTGAAATGTCATTTGTACTTGTTATTATAGTCAAAGTAAGAAAGAGGGCAAAGATGTGGAATCGATACAATCAAGCACCCACACCCGACCCAGGATACAAAAGTTTTAAAAACATACATCGGATTATGTCAATTGTTTTATTTGCTTTGATTCCATACTTCCTAGTCAACATTTTCCGTCATGTCTGGACGAGTCTTCCTGGATTGAACCAGTACTAAGCCGAGGATAAATTATCTTTGAAAAGTCAAAGATTCAGTACTTTTGAAAATCACTAGAATCTTCGTCCCCTTTTTTGAAACAAATTGACAAAGAAATATTGTTTTGTATAAAAACAGGCATGAAGACATCAATGAGTCCTACTGTCGTGCCAACCAAGAGTGAAAGTGACGTGTGTTTTGTTTACAATTGTTAAGTAAAACAATAACTTGTACACATCACTTGGGCTAACGCGAATCGATAGATCAATTGTGTATTAATCCTATCCTGTGGATAGGATTAATACACAAGTGATCTATCGATTATAAGTCGCTGATAACTTTGTCAGCAAAACATGGCCTCACTATCACTCTTGGCTGGCAGGACAGTACATGATATTGTGTAAACTAAAGCAAGTATTGAATAAAAAGTAAATGAGTATGATCAGGAAATACCACAATCACAAACTGCAGACAACCCCGTGGCACCGTGAGGAAGAGCCGCTCAACCATCACGAGACACCAGGAAGACAAATTAAGCAAAGCAATCAGCTCTTTCTTCCCCATCAAGATGATTGCAATACTAAAATGGACATAAAGTAGCGTACAACAAAACATAGAACAATTACAGACTCCCACAATGGGAGTAACAATAAACAGAAAGTCAACAACAACAGAACCACCGCCTTAGAACGGACAGCAGCCTAAGCCACCGGGGGCTTAAATGCATTTTACTGGTACCAAATCTTCGCCCTAGATTCTGCTGTTGTTGAAGTACAAGAAATGTTCAGCTCGCATGGAGGCCATCTAACTGAATGTCTGGCTGTCATGGTAAGTGTTTTATTGTACTGGTCAGTGCAAATGCGGATGTTTGTGTCTTATTGCTAGGCAACCAAATCGATTATGGAGAAATTTTGTTCTGCAATATTTGTAATGATAGAGATGATTATGATGTATGCAAGCATAATCTTTATTAAGGCTGTAAGTCTTTTCTTCTAGATTTATAGCGTTATAAGTGTTAAATATAAGCATTTAATAAACAACAACAAGAGGACCAAGTAGCATTGGGGTACAAACTTTAAACTAGAAACTTTATTCTCACTCATTAGTATTGGTTCGTCATCAACCAACTAAAGTTAAATGTCACGACATCAATAAAATATTCGTACCTATGAGGAAAAGTCATGCGGGGATCCAGAGGGACCCAACCGAGCATTGATATTTTTTATTTGTTGTTGTTTTTATAGTTCTAGTTCTAGTTCTTTACATAAAGTCGATGAGGGGGAGAGAGGATTAGAATACCACTAAAAGAGGCGGGCCATTATCGACCCGCGAGTGAAATGCCATTTAAAATGCATTCCGCTGGCAGGTCGATACTGGCCCAACATTGAATACTGGCTTAGTAGCTTTGTGATTCTGCAAGAGACCCAGATCAGTATTTCTAAGAAACCCTGTAGATTTGTGATTTTTCAGGTGGCAGGGGTGAATGATTTATGCGCATGAAAATACATACTCAAGCAGAAAAATAATAAATACTCTCAAAACCAGTTCCCATTAAAAAGTCAGTTGATACATATCTAAATATTGTTATGGACGTTAAGATAATACAAGGATTACATCTAAAAGTATCCGTTTTTATTTATATCTGTGTTTAGATACAGTAAAAAAGTCAAAAGCTTTTACCTGTGATATATTATAGGCAGCCTTGAAATTTAAATCGAACAACCTAAACAGAAAAAAATATTATTTCCAATGACTGATTAGTATTTATGCTGTCGAGTACACATGCAAATACTAATCAGTCATGGTGTATTTTCTGAGAACTGAAATGATGTCAAGTACACATTGTACTCGTACTAATAAGACATGGTGTATTTTCTGAGAATTATACATGCTGTCGAGTACACAAGTAAATACCAATCAATAATGGTGTATTTTCTGAGAACTGTACATGCTAATGAGTAAACAAGTAAATACTAATCAATAATTGGAAATAATATTTTTTGTTGATACTGACACACTCATGTTGGCCTTCGTATAATGAAAAAATTGTGCTGCATATGAAAATCTTATTTGCTGACCAAACAGCGCATCATTTGTTATTCACATTGTACATGTAGGCGTTCACAGATGCTTTTGAAATAAGTAGCGAAATTTAATATATAGAGATATTCTTTAAAAAACAGCTAGAATGTAAACATGTAAATGATTTCATGTAGTAACGAAAGGACATGTATGACAATATTCATTCAAAACAGCTAGAATGAAAATATATCAATTACACGTAGGAAAAGGTCATGCAACTTTCATGGTGACTGGGACTGTGTGGCGGCGGTAGAACGTCTCCCTGCCCTTCACTATAGTGTAGATTTTTTTTTGTCCTTTGGGATCATTGGTTTCATTGTGGAACTTTGAAACTATAAGAGGGTCACTGGTGAAGCCTAAATGGCAGAAACTAGCTAGTCTGGCCCAGGAAATATGCACACTCTAGTTTCAGTTCTTTGGTGCAGTCTTTGCTTCCAAAGAATGCCCTTCTAAGAACATATTTTATAATTGGGGGTTTACAGCTGGTATGCACCTGAAGAAAAACATCCCTCACTTTTAACGTTAAAATGAATTGCAAATGTCTATAACGGACGAAAAGACGTAGACGCACAGCTGCGTTACTTCTTTACAACATATACATGGCGTCATTGATAAATAGCAAAATTGCAAACTTTTCTTTGCCGACGAAACAGGCAAATAACGGTCTGCATTAGTTTTATACTTTTCTTAAACAATAAAAAAACAATTCGAATATGATTATAATCTACTGACTATAAAGCCTCTCAAACCAGCCACCAATGTCTTGGTGCAACCTTAGAGGACATCCTAGTCAGTGTTTTAGATGCGTATAATCAAAAAAATCATAATATATGGTTTCTTTTGGCAACTGGATGGTCTGGGAGATACTTTGCCTTCTTTCATGGAAACCAAATATCTATGTGTCTTGATCCACATCTGAATTAAGGGTGAGGTTGGTGCTGTTGGACCGGTTTAGGCCCTCCAGTGAAATATTTTACTGGCCGTTCCGGGGCGGTACTTCTTTTGTGGATCTTTTATGTTTTTGTTCTGTCTTGTGTTTGCTGTGTCTTTGTGTGCGTCTGTTTATGTGTGCTTTGTGGTCACCTGCTGGGAAAGGGCTGACCTCTTGGCTCTCGTTTGTGGTGTCTACTGTGAGTTTGTCACTTTCCCATTGGTATCCTGGGTCAGGTGGTACTTGGTTGTATTGATTCCCGATCTTTGCACCCTTACCTACTTTGATACCAACTAACGTCGTTGTTATAATGACGTTTACAACTCAAAAACAGTACTGTTTTCGTTGTTTAGGCATGCTTAATTGAAAGAGTTTCGTGTTTAAGAGGATGTCAAAAGAAAGACAATTAAGGGTAAGGCACGTTTATAAAATTTTGTTCCTGGGTATTTACTTCATAAAATGACGTTAACCTGAAGTTGAGGCTAAATGTTTGCGGTAACGTTATCCAAAGCAGACAATTTAAAGAGTCAACTAACAGAAATGTTCCTGGTGCTTCTGTCACTCTAGCATAAAAAAGATTACTTGACCGCTCGATTCAGTTCGCTGAAAAAGTCAAGTAGTGAAAAAATACCATTTTGACGTCATAATGGAACGGTAAAACGTGACATAAACGGGTATCAAACTTTGATGTTTTTTAACGTTTTTCATCATTTAGAACCTTTCGCTTTACATTAGAAACACAAGTTTAAATTTTCGATGTAGACGTGTATCCTTTACATGCCTATGACCTCAAATTTAACGTCAATTCACTGACGCCTAACAAGATTACCTTTTGTCTGGTGGACACGAGAAAAAGTAAATTTCAAGATCCCCATACATGTTGATTACATCAAATAAACTGTTTCATGTTCATTCAAAGTGGGGCATCATATTTAAATCCGTGCTAAACTTTAGTAGTTGAGCAGTATATATATATTGCTTTTTAAAAAGCAAAAACAATGTAGCAGATACCATTTTTCAGCTGCATTATTGATTGGCAGTAAAGGTAAATAAATTAAGTTTACTCACATATCTACATCATCTTTCTTGACGTCAAGAAACGGCGAAATTACTGTGACGCCAGCATTGTTCACTAATAGATCGATTGGTCCTAGAGTCTCTACTAGTGTTCTTGTTGCATCCCAGTCTGTGAGATCTATTGAGTGAATTTCAGTTCCAGGTGCCTGAAACAGTATTTGACATAATAAGGATGGGTACACTATTTGAGCCGCGACATAAGATTTCCAACAATGTGGTATGTGCGACCAGCAAATGCTCAGACCAGCCTGCGCATACGCGCAGTCTGGTCAGAGCCTTTGTTAGTCGCTGCAATATTCTTTGATTCTTAGACTACTGGCCAAACATCATTTTGAGTTTCTTCACCTGTCAAACTACCACATTGATGAAAATCATATGGTGCGGCTCATTTATTTCAAGGGTTGCTTACACTTCTGAAGGTTCGATTTCCAGTCAATCCAGTTTATAATGTGCGGATCCAGAAGGTAGCGTTTCTTTGTAGTCATTAACTCATTTTCTATAGAAGAGTGACGGTGCCCGTTCCAGTATTTCTGAGAAAACATATATCCAACAAATTGGGCTACCATCGTCTCTTCCCCACACTGCATGAAACGTCAACGATGGTCCAAAATCTAAATGCTGGCTGGGCTGTTTTCTGTTTTTCAGGCGGGAAGTCAATACCAATATTCACAAGAAAACCAACAGTGTAGTTAAAGCTTTTCGTTTTCTTAGGAACCAACATAAGTGTCAAAATTGTTACAGAATGGTCATTTTCCTGTGTTCACCCTATATGCGACCATTTTTGATACCATAGCAATGGCAAAAGTCAAATAAAACCACTCCAAAACCATTGTTAACTGCCAGAGCAGCTACTTTGCTTGTAGGAGTTACTGTGTCATGTCTTTAAGCAAGACACTTTATTCACTGCATCGTACTGGATCAAGTTAGGAAACCCGATCCTAACATGACTGAAATTTTTTGACTGGGACCGAAATATCGAATCAAACAAACAAAAACATTTTACCTGTCCTACTGAATTCAGATCAAAGACGGCAAAAAATCGCATTTTTTCAAAAACGAATGGAGATAGGTTTTAGATAAACAAAGAAATAAATAATAAAAAAAAATTCATCGGCGGTGGAAATTCACTTTCAATATCCACCCTTTTCTATAAAGTAAGCGTTGAACTTTGTTGTGCCATGGTCCCCCCTTATTTTTTTTAAATTATAATTTCTAAAATAGTAAGTGAGCATGACCAGGAATACCACAATCACATACTGCAGACCAACGCACAGCATCGCGAGGAAGACCCACAGAACACTAACAGTCACAAGCAATCAGGCAGACAACTTAAGTAAAGCAGTCAACTCTATACCGACTTAAATATATTCTTCTTTACAATGAAATATTTTAATAAGTAATGAGATAAATGCTTTCACATTACAAATACTTGACAGAAGGTATATATGAGTGTACCACCATACCTCTTTCTGTAGACTGTCGAGTTCTTCCTGTGTTCTTGCGACTGCCACAACTTTCGCTCCCAATTCAGCTAGTTTTATAGCTATTCCTCTACCAATACCTGAATAAAACAAGTAGATTATTAAGTAAACACATAAGCACATATAACTGATTGGCAATGTGCTCGAAAATAAAGGGGTACAACACTTGATTTCATATTACTCGTGAAATGTATAATTCTTGTAGTTGTTTGATTCAAATGTTTCAGATATTATGTTTATAAAAGTCTCATGGAAGATTGTCTTTACCATCTAAGATGTGTCTTAATATATAACCAGGAAATGTCACAACGTTTAAAGACATATGCGGTTCATTCCCATGCGCACCGTTCCTGCGTCGAGAAACATGGAGAAGTGTGTGGGTCCTGTCTTTCGACCATTTACGAATTCAGATCAATACAGTTTTCAGATACTTTTATGCCAGATGGATATTTCAACATTTTCTTGACAAGTTAAAGTAGCTAAAATGTGTCGGAAATATCTATTCAGAACTGATCATCTGAGTGTCAAACACAGATAAATAGATCAGGTGAAATTAAACAATGTACACTTTTTTCCAAGTTTTTTTCCTGTTTGAGCATACGAATATGGCCGATACTCGGATTGTCTGTCCAATATGTACTGTTATTTCGATCCATCGATGGTCTGACTGCGTGGCCTAGTCGTTAGCATGTACAATTCTGGAACCAGAGGATTAGGGTCATTTCCTGGGTGGGCACTTATTATACAAGTATTTTTCCTTCTTCGTTTGTTTAGCTTTACAATGCTGAATTACTTCCTACAAGTAATATGAAATTATATAAGTTGCGAACATTTTCACTCGTTAACGTTTTATATTGAATTATCCTCATAATTTGCGGGGGTCGGGTTACATTTGGCCCTCCTGAAAATTAATTAGCACGGTGATCTTTGATTTCTTTTTCTTTTTTCTAAAGGGTAAAAAAATATGATAGTCCATGAAATAAAAACAAACAAAAAATTTCAATGTCCGATTTTTTAGTATATTTTTTATAATTTACTCTAATAATTGAAACCCTATCTTTGGGGGATTACCAAAATATATCATGCAGTATCTCGTCATGGCTTTGGATAACAAATATTTTTTCACATTTTCTAAAAAGCTGGATGTCATGAACAATAATAAAAATAAAAAATAAAGAAGCTGGGTGACGATAACAACTATTTTACACATGTACGGGCTGAGCAAAAAGTTCATAGAATTTCACCATAGCTTTTTACTTGGGTCCCCATCGTTGTTATCAGATTTTCCCATGCGTAATTATGGTCTAATATCAATTTCCAGGTAAACTACCATAAGTCTAACTCTACTTTAATTACTTTTATTTCACCTTAAAAAATGTAAGTTTCACTACCCTGGAGCACACCGTAATTTCACTGATGTCATGCTTTAAAAAAAATATCAATTTTCAAAATTGTAGGAGTCTCAACCTACTGAAATTTCACCAACGTCAAGGATGGCGCCATTTGACACTCCAGGTAAAATTTCTGACGCGCTTTCTGAAAAATAATGGAAGGACGATAGTTTTTGTGAGCCCTATCAGAGGTAAAATACAATAAATTATGGTTGACATGTGCTAAATGTGAAAGTAACGCAGTGATAAAATCATTTTTGAACTGAAACCTTTAGTTTTTACAAAATGCTATGGAAGTACCAGAAATGTAAAAAAAATGATTGTTCAAATGGCATGCATGGCTAAGCAAGGAAGAAAGAGTTTTGAATAAACCCAAGGAGTGGGCACGCGAAGAAACGGTTAGAGAGATTTCAGAAACTGTAGGATCCTCAATTTAAACAGTACATTTTGCATGATCTCTTGCACATGCGTCATCTGTAAGCGTACGATGGGTGCTAAAATTATTGACGATTGAGGAGCAGGAAAGAAGGGTTGTTTTCTGACACCAGTTTTTGACGGCCTAATTCACATGAAAGTGATAGGTTCGTTGACATGATTATAATGTGTGATAAAAATTAAGTCTTACATTTATTCTATAATGTAATGTTAATCGACCAGAGATATTTAGATCGAGTCATTACCGCTAATTATGAAGTATTGTGCGCACATACTACAAAGACCATAATAATACGCTGATACAGCACCGTCATAACGCTTTAGGATGTTGTCAAATGACGTTAACGTTATGGCGTGTTCCGGGTACCCTTTACATACGTTTTAGAAGGAGTCATAGCGACAAAAGTTTTCAATCAATTTGTCTGAAACTTTCCAATTGTGTCCGCTTTGAATGGATCTTAAACATGTTAAAATCGGAGTGCAACTGCACTAGTACTTTTATTTTCATTAACAAATTACACGAAGTTTTTGCCAGCCCTAGTAGCTTAATATTACGGACTTATGTTATGTTCAGAAAATTTGTCAAATGCTGAAAATCCTTAGGACATTGCGCTACCAAATACTATCCACATTGAAATCTTTTCAATTCTTTGCATGTTAGTTTGTTTTATATTAATGAAACAAAAAGGAGATGTCACAGTGCTCATTTTTTCATAATCTAATTTTGGAAAGTTTTCAGCATTTGGACAATTTTTAAAAATTCCCTAAGTTCTTAAAATTAAGCTAAAAAAAGTCGAGGTCGCCATTCAGCTACGTTATTCTAATTTTAATTATTGCTCATGACCTCAAGCTTTAAAAAATAAGAAAATTTGTAAATTTACTTGTTATCACAAACCGTGACAAGATACTGCATGATATAGATAATGTAATTCTACCAAAATAGGATTTCGATTTTAGAGTAAATAGCATTTTAAAAGATGTGACATTGAAATTCGTAATGTTTTTGTTTTTATTTCATGGACTATTGTTTAACCTTTTAGAAAAAAGAAAGCAAATCGGAGGTCACCGTACTAATTATCTTTCAAGAGGGCCTTAAATACCAACCCCACATATTTCGATGATAACACAATATGATTTTTGTTTCATTTATAAAATTCTACATTACTTGTAGGAAGAAATTTAACATTATAACGCTGAAAAAGCAGAAGAAAATGTATAATAGATGCCCTACCAGGAATCGACCCTGGTCCTCTGGTCCCAAAGTCTGACACGCTTACCACTCGGCCACGAGGGCAGGCCATGCGCAGCTCAAAATAACAGTACATATTGGACAGACAATCCGAGTATTGGACACTCTCATAGTCGCAAACAGAGTAAAACCTTGGAAGTTGTGTACATTGTTTGACTTCGCCCTATCAATTTATCTGTATTGTGTACTGAGACACTCAGTGCTGATACAGGGTCAATAGATATTTCGGACACATTTTATAGTGACTGTATTTGTCAAGAAAATATGATGATATCCATTTGACATAAGAGTATCTAAAAACTGTATTGAATCGATTTCGTAAATGATCGAAAAACTGGACCCAGACAACTTTACCTGTTTCCCGACGCAGGAATGGGAATTATCTGAATATGTCTTTAAGACATAAAAGCCATTTGTTTGTTTTGTTTGATTTGATTCTTTACGTCCCATCAACAACCTTTCAGTCATGAAGGAAAGGGTCTTCCTGGGTTGAACCAGTACTAAGCTAGGATGAATGTGTCTTGCTCAATGACACAACGAAGTGACGCCGGTGAGGCTCGAACCCTCGGGCCCTCGGTCTCGAGCCAAGCACTCTTCCACTGAGCCACTGCGCTGCCTTCCATAAAAGCCTGATAGTCATTCAAACTAAGGCAATCATTTTGCATTAACACTAATAATGGACATCCTATTAAGTCATATACAGTTACTTTCGTTGAAATAATTTCTACTGTCATTCTTCATCCTCCCGCTGAATCATTCAAGAAGGATTGTTGTCTGTTACAAGCGAAAGTATGTGCACGAAGTACTGGTTAACTGCCTGTTCAAGATTGCACAGGAAAAAGTGTGGTTAGGTGAACTGACCGTCCCGCCATGACCATAGCTGTTGACTTTGGACGTAAAGCAACAAAACAAACAAACAAACACATATGCAGTTGACGAATCTATCCTGATAACCTTTGTAAATAGGTATGACCCTGATTAGGTCCAACAAAGCATCGGACCTGATCTGAATCCAATTTGTTTGACATTCTAATGGTATTCCAGAAAGTAGTTGACGAAAAAAAAAAGATTTTGTAAAAAGAAATGCAGAACACAAAAATGCATAAAAATTTCGGGGGGGGGGGGGGGGGGGGGGGGGGGGGGGGGGGGCAAAGAGTAACTTGAACATAAAAGCTTTTATTTCTACATGTATCTACCTCTCCCTGCTCCAGTGACTAATGCCCTTTTCCCGTCGAATCTTGCGTCCATGTTTGCATTTATCTAATCCGAATACCTGTTCCTGGATAACAAAGCAAGGATATTATCAGAATCTATCATGAGTGTGAGGATAGGATAGAAAAATCCGTCCCGAGGATCACCGTTTGTCATCACGAGGCTTCTTTCTTTTTCTTTCTTTCTTTATATTCTGCAACACCCCCTCGCGAGGATTACGTGCAGGTGTGATTGCGTCTTACTGTCACAGTACTAAGTGTAAGAAAAAGAAAAAAGTAGATGATAGCGGTTAAAAGTTCATATACAAGAAGATAAAAACAGGTTAAAAACAGTTTTTGTTGAGTTATGGGGTATGGTGGTTATGCGCCCGCACTGCCACACTGAACTGATCCAGAGTTGGCAGTAGTACTATCTGGGCTGGAAGTTGGTTCCAATAGACAACAGTTGAGGGGAAGAAGGAAAATTTATAATAATTTGCTGTAGTATGAATTTGACGAAGTGCAAGGGGGTGGCGAGTATGGCGTGTAGATCTCATGGGTTGTTCAAAGTATGAAGGTATGGGTATGGCAACCAGGCCATGTATAATTTTGTATAGCATTATGACCTTAGCATCCACCCTCCTCTGTTCCAGCGACCTCAGGTTCAATTGTTGCTGGAGTTCCGTAACACTTTGGTAAGGTGAGTAGGAGCTGAGAATCCAACGAGTGGCCCTTCTCTGAACCATCTCTACCTTATAAATGTCTTTTTTAGTGTACGGACTCCAAACAGATGATGCATATTCAACCTGAGGTCTAACTGTAGCTTTATATGCTGCTTCACGTATACCAGGATGTTTGGTTTTGATGTTTCTTTTAAGGAATCCTAAGCTTTTTGAAGCGTTAGCTGTGATGCGGTTGACATGATGGCTGAAGTTTAAGTCGGATGAGATATCGACGCCGAGGTACCGTGCATGGTCTATGGAATCAAGGACTTGTCCGTGCATAGTGTACTTGTTTTTGATCGGCTTACGAGACCTGGATATGTGCACGACCTGACACTTGGATGGATTAAACTCCATGTCCCATGCTTTTTCCAACTCTTGCAATATATTTAGGTCATTTTGGATGATATCTGTGTCTTCCTGACCTTGGACTGCCAAGTACACTGCAGTGTCATCCGCAAATAGACGGACATTGGATTGTATATTATCAGGCAGGTCATTAATGTAAAGAAGAAACAGAATGGGGCCCAAGACTGACCCTTGAGGAACTCCAGAAGAGACTGGGAGTTCAGTAGAGGTGTCACCATCAAGGACCACACACTGTGTTCTCCCAATTAGGAAGGATTCAATCCACCCAAGTGTCTTACCCTGAACACCATGCACTTGAAGTTTGAAAAGAAGCTTGAGGTGATTTACCTTATCGAAGGCCTTGCTGAAGTCTAGTAGTATGAGATCTGACTGTTTACCTGAGGTTAAATTTCTTGCAAGGTCCTCCACTAGCTGGATTAGTTGTGTTTCGCATGATCTTTTTTCACGGAAACCGTGCTGGAGGTCATAAAGTATATTGTTAAGATTGAGGTGTTTACACAAGTTGGATGCAATTATATGCTCCATTGTTTTGCATAATATGCATGTAAGTGATATCGGGCGGTAGTTGGCTGAGTCTGTCTTATCACCTTTTTTGAAGAGCGGGCATACCTGGGCCTTTTTCCAGTCTGAAGGAACAGTACCACTGTCCAGTGATGTTTGAAAAATAATAGTAATCACGGGTGTGATAACCTGACTGAGTTCTTTCAGTACTATAGGTCTGACAGAATCCGGGCCAGCTGCTTTCGACACATTTAAGTTTGAAAGGAGTTTAGCTACTCCTGCAGTAGAAATATCAATATCAGGCATGGAGGGGTACTTGCAAGTTATATTTTCAGGTAGTAGGCTTATCAGGGATGCAGTGCCATTAAGGAACTTACTATGGCATAACTTTGCTAGATTTAGTGATAATCTGATCGAAAAGACTGAATGAAAATGTGAATTTAGGAGGTTAGCTTGATCTACATTACCTGTGCATACTGCATCACCTTTCCTCAAAACAGCTATGCCTTGTGCATCTGCACGCGAGCTTTTCAGAAAACTAAACAGCTTCTTCCTGCAAAAGGGTTGGTTACCTGTTTCGTCATTGAGTCCAAGGATGTCCTCCAGGTACTTGTCATAAGCTAGTTTAATTTTCTGTTTGACCCCGTGCTTGCTATTGAGGAATGATCTTCTGTGTTTTGGGTCTTTTGACCTTTTAAACTTTTGATACCACCTGTCTCTCTTTCTGATCTCTCTCCTAATGGACTGAGTTATCCAGGGTAAGTGCTTCTTTTGTCCAGCATATTTTGAGGGAATAAACTTCTGAATACCTGTGTTGAGAGCCTCCTTGAACTCAAGCCAAAGAGTTTCAACTGACTTACCCTCGTAACTCAGCACAAATGAGTTACAGAATTCTGTCATGTATGCTCTAAGAGAGACCCAGTCTGCCTTCCTATAAAGATGCACCTTTCTAGGAGCTTTCTTTGTAGAAGCAGGCTTTGTATCAACTAGGCACTTAACAATGTTATGATCAGACAAACCCGATATGACGTTGACAGAGTTCACTAGGATATGATTGGTAGTTAGAAACAAATCTAAGATGTTACCCTGTCTAGTAGGGTCACGTACCATCTGACTGAGATTAAAATCTGACATAGTCTCAATGAAACTATCATATAACCTGGTGTGGGCACATCCTGTTTTGATGTAGGGGACATATCCTTCTATCCTACTCTGACACGATTTATGGATTATTTTTCTAGATCCCCACTGTTTTTATTTACTTATTTTAAAATAAGCTCCCAGAAGTCCCTGAATATGCTAAGATGCAATTTCACATTATGATATTACTTGACGACCTGGGTAAATAGCATGGGTAAGATAATATTAACTATCCCAGGGTAAAATCTCAAGTATCCTTATCCAGTGTGCAAGAATGTCTTATACAGTTTAAGTTCCATATAATAATAATAATAATAATAATAATAATAATAATAATAATAATAGCCATACAAATAAAACTAATAATGATAATCGATTGAAAAAGATTAACCTATAAAAATTGTTAAATGGGCATTGACGCATAAAATGTCCCCAGGTTTTGGTTTAAACATATTTATTCATATTTCCATTTACAGTAATATACAGATATACATTTTACAATATAATCATGATGGGATTTAGAAAAAAAGTCATGCGACTTATACGAATTTGTTTCCCTTTAAAAATGGTGCACAGTTTGAAATTATATTCAGTGAAAATCAATAAAGACAAACCAAACAAATTTTCTACTCTAAATGTATTGAGAGAGAGAGAGAGAGAGAGAGAGAGAGAGAGAGAGAGAACCCATCCTCAACGCTCAAACCATTTACTATCCAATATGTATTTTGAACTGTAACAATAATTCTATAGTAAGTATGAAAGTCAGATGCAGGTATACCAATAACTCAGTGTTTAAATATGATACACTGTAGTTTGCCAGTTCATTCAGCAGTATTGTCAAGATATCGTTTTACCTTTGGCATTCAAAAAAGTAATGTTTTGTAGTTTCAACTGCACCACAGGCACAGTAAGGACTGTTAACATTTTTTTTTAAAAAAAGATGATTATTGAAAGAAACGCAATCGGTTCTTAGTCGGGTATGTTGTATCTGAGATATTGGGTTGTCAATGTAATACTATTTTTGTTTAGTTGGTTTTTAAACTTTAAATCGAATTTTAACTCTTACTTAAAATGATAAATCGTTCCAAATTCTTATACTAGAGGGTAAAAATGATTCATAATACAGCTGGCCTCTGGACATTGTGTGACTAAATTTATTTGCGTTCCGCAAGTTATAAGTGGTAGAATCTTCAACAGAAGCAGGAATTAGTGAGGATAGATAACTTGGCGAAACGTCGGTGTTTATTTGAAAAAAAAGACATAGCTTATTATATGTTTATGTCGTCTTTTTCAAGTGAATCCTAATCCGTTTTCCGATATAACATGTCTAAAGATATTAGTTTAGTAGCTCCAGTGGCTTTTCGTGCAGCTTCTATTTGTAATTGTTCTAGTACATTAATTTCGTATTATGTACAGTTATCCCATACCACGTCTGCATACTCCACTAAGACTGGTCTAATAAAATACGTATAAATAATTTCAAATGACTGTCATTCTAAGATGAATTTCCATTTACGCATAATATTTAATCTTGTCCAAGCTTTGAAGTTATAAAGTCAATGTGTTGATGCCAAGTTCCATCAATAGAAAAGAAGGGTTTGCGCTCAGAAAAGGTAAGGCACAAACCAGCCTGCTCAGTTCCTCGCTGAAATATTGAAAATATACATGTGACCAAATTTGCTACAATGGCACTTTACAAAAGGAAAACGTTTGCACATATGTTGTTCGCATGCGACAAAACAGGGTTTCTGGCGAAAAGGTCCATACTACCAAATGCATTATAAGTGAATTCATCGCTAAACCTGTCCAGAAGACCTTCTTTTACCAGGTTTTACAAATTTCATATACAATCCTTACCAACTACAACTGTATGGCGTGAAATACCTCCTAATGTGCAAGGTCCACATTTGATATAAATTATTTATTATTACCTTTATGGTTTGCCCATCTGTACGTGAAGCTCGTGCATCGCCACAGAGGAAAGGCGAACAAATTATGGTATAACTATGACCAATTTCAATGATGCTGAATATGTTGAAGCCCTGTTTTTGTAGCTAAACTATCGACACAGCTGTGTATTAAAGTGCATAAACATGACTTTGAACATTTTACTTAAATCAAAAAAATAATAATTAATTATGTACTTATTTAATATTCATAGATAATTCCTTCAAGTGCTAAGTTAATTACAGCGGTAATCATTGCCTATTCCTAAACATCTGTGGGCTTTCATATTTCATTAATGGGTAGGGAGAGCAGTGGCTCAGTGGTAGAGTGCTTGACTCGAGACCAAGGGGCCGCGGGTTTGAGCCTCATCGGCGTCACTGCGTTGTGTTCTTGAGCAAGAACATTAATCCTAGCTTAGTACTGGCTCAACCCAGGAAGATCCATCCCTTTATAACTAAAAAATTGTTGATGGGACGTAAAGAATCAAATCAAACAAACAAATTACAGTAATGGGCATTAAACTAATGGACATAAATCTATATTTCAGGTCAGCTAAATGACTCATGGAATCACCTTGCTAGTGCTTCATTTCAAAATTGGACAATGGATATTCTGTGTTAATAACAGTAAACAGTCAGATACATGCAAATTAGAGTTTTACAATATTAAAAGAAAAGTATTTTGTTTTTCACTAAGTTTCAGTTGATTTTGCTTTGTCTTATTGTACCTTAAATGAAACAAGTTGTTACATAATATGTCGTCTAAAGTAAAAATTTATGCTTTAAGCGTTAAATTTTAGAAATGATTATCAAACATCGATCCATGTATCAAAATATAGTCATCAGTGTACACACTGCTTAAATACTAGTCTGAAACGTGAATTTTTGCCATTATCAAAGATTTGCGATTATGCTCTGGCAGTGTGTAAGCAGGTCATAGTGCTTCCAGTCCATGCGTTAGGAGCTCATTGACCTGAAAATGGCCAGACCCCAGTGGTAATGGAAAGTGATTAATTACAGTCTATTTGAAGGGATTTCACAAGCACGTAATGATTGATTATTCCTACCATACTGTAAGCTCTTTAATAAATGTATTTGAAAAAAGTGTGAATTTTCACTTTAACCTTTTTAATTTTGATGGATATCCACATGCATGTTGATAAAATATGTATGAAATGGCCCATTTTGTATTTTCAAAAAAAAAATCTAAATCATGATACATTTCAGCCTTGTATTTTTATTTTTATCTTTGCAAACAGTGCAGACTCTGATTAAATGCCACATATGCCGCATTTTATCAGAGTCTGCATTGTTTGCCAGCATACCTGTCATGAAAAGAGTTAAAGCAAAAAAATCTTCAGTAAGTGTCCACATACCTTCTGTGTATGAATTTTATAGTATACTATCAATTTATATTAGTACACTACAAGTAAGGAGTTCTCATTAAAACAGAGACTAATTAATATGTGTCACTGATTAAAACAAACATTAAAATATGCTATCAAAATGTACTTGCGAAGTCCTGCTACATACAGGTCAACGGCCTTTCTATCAGAAGATACCCCAACGTTTCATGTATTATCATATACTAACCCTGAAATTCAGTGAACACACAAACAAAAATCAGACTATGGTATCGTATTATTTGATACATGTGCGACTTAACATTTACTGAACAAAAGTGAAAACGCTACACATGACTTGTTTGCCATCTATGTACAAAAATTATGCAAACCAAGAATGCAAATGAAAGTGAATCTTAATGTTCAAATACTGGATAATGCATAAAGTAAAATTTTTACGGATGTTGTCACGAGGAAACACATAAAAGCCATTTAAATGTGACAGGGATCCAATTTTTCAGGTTACAAAGGACCTCGGACAGTCTTAATGAAGGATTGCCCATAAAAAATGACCAGAGAAAAGTTTCAAAGAAAACGATATTTTTTCTATGAAAAAGATAGTCGATTCAACCCTCGACTTATCCACAAAAGCAGTTTTCTCATTGGACGAGTACCAATTGAAAAATATGGGTTGAAAACTCTGTTTTTGCTATTCAACATATAGAAAATAGAAAACGTTTTGCTGAAGTGCTTCCCCCCCCCCCCCCCCCCGTGACCAAACTAATCCTTTTGCATACAGTTGTAGTTTTACATTTCACACGTTATATAAAAACGGCATAATTGGTCACGGGGGGGGGGGGGGGGGCGTTGTCGAAATGCTCAAAAACACTTTAATATAAAAACTTATTAAAAACTTATTTTGTAAAAACCTGTAGGTAAATATCAATTTGCAAAGGCATATGTCAGGGCTTTAGTTATGAGTGCTTACAAAGTAATTAATTGTCTCATTTCTGAACCAAAACATATGTTTTGGGTACTCAAAAGAACCATCTCAATGAGACGGTTCTTTTAGCACCAAATTATAGGTTAAATCTGATATGTAAGAAAATATTAACGATTTTACGCTCAAAAACTGTGTTTATCCAGACTATGATTTATACAGTATGCAGATATGATACACCTCAGTGCACAAGTCAAACTGATTGACTTGGAATATTAAAGATTATAGTCAAAAGTAATTGACAGCACACTTCTCTAGATGAAACAATGAAATCTTCTTACCCGAATTTTATGCAAACGCATCACTCTCGTCTCAAGTTTTATGCCGCAAACATAATATCTACATGTATTTAGGTGAATACTCGACGAAACTTTGACTTTCTGTGAAATAAAATTTGGTCACAAAAATACCCCCACTCCCTAAACCCTAGAGTCCTGGCATAATTATACAATATTTCAAAATATTTTTATTTTGCAAGGTGCACTTAATGTAAGGGTTTGATTTAAGCACAAAACTATAGTTGTCAGTTATGCATTATTCTAGCCACAGGCTGTCAAAATTTGGGCAGATTGAATAGGAGACTGTCCGAGGTCCTTTGAACAGAAATCTCACACAGTTAATGCCCTCAGAAATCTACTACCCACGAAATTCGACTGCACGAAATGGTAGTCTAGACATGTGACAACCAGAAATGTGAAGGACTTATCTGAAGTGTGTTTTGATCGTTTAGAAAACAATCTTAAAGAGCGGGTTTTCCATCAATTGCCAAGTTTGAAATTTTAACACTGAAATCTCCATAGGAAAATCAAAGTGTTGTTGCAACTTAGTATGAGGATATTACTAGTCGATAAATGGTAGAAGCAATGCGCTAAGAGGTCTACCTGATTTGGCAAAAGGCTAAAAAATATTGAATATCGTGAAAATCGAAGATAACCAAACATTTGAAATTCCCTATGTGTTTTTTTTGTCAAAGGGAGACAATTTTCATTTTTTTAATCAAATTTGATGAATTCGAAATTGATTTCTGAGCTTGTTTCAAGTGATTTATCAGTTTCTTGTGTTTTTATGCAACACAATTATGACCAATTGTGATAAGCATAACAATTTTAATTTGCGCATGCGCAATAGCAAAATTTAGTGATAAGAGCTTATAACACTAAAAGGAGCATAGCTCAGACATCAAACAAGACAAATTGGTGGAGTTTCAACGATTCATTTGCTGGATGTCTGGGAAACATTATTAAGCTGTAGTATTTTTTTTGCCCAATACTTTCCCATAAAATATTGATAATTGTAGTGTAGCGTTTTAACTTTTGTTTAGTATAAATTGAAGTCAAAACGGGACATGCTAACTATTAACGATGATAATACATGTATCAGTAAATGGGCCGCAACATGAGATTGCCAACAATGTGGTATATGCGACCAGCAAAGGCTCAGGCCAGCCTGCGCATACGCGAGTCTGATCAGAGCATTTGCTAGTAGTTTGAATATTCTATGACTTTTTGCTACTGATCGAACATTATTTGGAATTTCTAGGCTTAATAGGAGGCTGCACAGGCTCGTCTGAGTCTACACTTGTCGAAATGCCACATTGTTGGGAATCACTTGTCGCACCTCAAATGAAGACACTATGGGCTTAATTCGATTAATGTCGAAACTACACTTTTCATACAGAGCAATTATGTGCAAACAAATTACTACGAAATCAGACTACTCCAAGAGAAGGAGCAGTCAGACCAGGGATATTTGTTTTCTTTCTTCAGCAGTTAGTGTTTGTTTGTTAGAGATGATTTTTAACGTCCCAGTTAACATATTTTCAGTCATGTCGGTACGTTTCCTCTGTTAAACCAATACTGCAGATAATTATGGGGTGATTTGTAAGATTTTGCAATCATTATGGCTGTGTCTCATTTTGGCATTGCAATTCCATAAGCAATCATGACGAAGCCATAGAACGGTAATAATAGAAAACTATAAATGGAATGAACCATCTGGGTGAAAACATGTGTTCGAGCTTTGCACACAGATCATTGCTGTTTGATATGACGATAACCTAAAGATATACTGACGGGCAAAAGAAACGCTACATCTAAAATTTGCAATAAATTACTACGAAGGAAAAAACTTGACAAAAGTTGAAATATGTACATGTATATTAGCAAACGTACCTGGTAAACAAACTCGACCAATTAAGATAACCCCGAGGATTGACTCAAGATTCTGTTCATAGTAAGCTTGTGCAGCTCGTGTTTGTGAGCCACATGCAATGCATGACAAAATTCTACTGTGGCTTTTCTTTTGTCCGCCAGTATATATGGGCGCGAGATTTCGGTAATCATCGCATATGCGCAAATGACTAATAAACGCCCCATGCTGACGTATCCAAATTAAAGACCCCAGTAGATGTGCCTTCTTTCTGTTCTAAGAACATACGCGTCCAGATAAACAAACTTTGATACGTACAGTAGAACCTGTGTAAAACGGCCACTCTGAAAAAGACCACAAGTTGGTTTTCAAGAACAGTTATCACTTAATGTTGGTCAAAGGTATTGCAGAATGCTCCAAGGGGAGCATTCTGCAATACTTTCGACCTTCATTAAGCTACCATTTGTCAATACGATCTTTTTTCTGTCTATTTTGGGTGGCCGTTTTACACAGGTTTTACTGTACAATTGTGAATGTTACCTTATCCATCAGTTTAAACAATTATTTTGGGTGCTCAAATCTACCGTCTCATTAATTCGGTTATTTTGAGTGCTCACAACATTTACCTTTGTTGCAAAAAAAGGAAAACTACTTTAGTTACACACTCTTTATCTAGATGTGTGTAAACCCATATAAGCCTAGCGTCCTTTTATGGGACATAGGCAAACAGTGCAGACCCAGATCAGACACCGCATAAGAGGTGTCTGATCAGGATCTCCACGGTTTTCTTTATAATACAGACTGTTCTATTACAATTTGAAGAAAAAAAATACCACCCATCATCCCTGAAATTGGAAAATGGCTGGTCCTACCGATAAGGCTGGGAAATTCTATTAGGCATAAATGGGTTAAGAAAGTGGCTTCCTGTTGCTCCATTTGTGTATAAGATAGTTCGTTAATTTCTAGTTTTATAATCATGAAACTAATAAAATGTGAATATGTTGCCTGTTCTTTGTTGTACGTCCTGCTGGTTTACCGGTGTTTTGTGTCTCTTTCTCCTGGTGCCATATGTTGGCAAGTGATCTTTGATTGTTGTAAAATATAAGAGTAATTTTACACCAGCTGAACAGCCACTGGTCTTGGTGTATCATTTCAACTGCTTTGGAACACTATGTTCTGTTCGATTTTAGTGATCCTAAGAATATCTACTTGTAACAAGAACAGGCAGATGTCACTGGTTAAATGCTGGCCTCAAGTTGAGCTAGCAGGAAAATAAATGAGCCGCGACATGTGATTTCCAACACTGTGGCGTTTTGACATGAATAGACTTGGATAAGCCTGTGCAGCCTACTGTTAAGCTTAGAAATTCAAAATACTGTTTGGTCAGTAGCTTAACAGTCATACAAGATTCAAGCAACTAGCAATAGCTCTGATCAGTCTGTGTGTATGCGCAGGCTAGCCTGAGCCTTTGCTGGTCACAAACACCATATTGTTGGAAATCTCATGTCACGGCTCAAATGCAATTCTAACACATCTCGCATATAGAGCAAATGCTAAAAAACGTGATATATCAAACAGTAATTCACAGTCTTGAAAGCGCGAGGAAAACACACGCTAGCTGACGTCATGATGTAAGTCATAGCGTTAGAAGGTGTAACATCGTTTTTACGCTGAAAAGACGTTACAAATACATTTAAACGTATGCGACACAATCCAGCTTTTGGCGGGATTTCCTCAGTGCAATGGCAGAAAGTTGGAAGAAGCTGAAGACTTCAAATATATTTTCGTCGTTTATTGTGTGTTAGAATCGAAATATATCAGCTCTTTTGTGTGGACTGTGGAGTAATAATTCACTGTTTGTCGTTCAGCTGTATGAAGATAAATCACTCGCGCTACGCGCTCGTGATTTGATCTTTACAAATGACCTCCAAACAGTGAATTATTACTCATCAATTCACTGCTAGAGCTGTTATATTTCTTAATTTTACGTTCAGAGAGATCAGCTGCCACCTCTCTTGTTATTAATAAATACAATGTTCTTATATTTACAGTGTAACTTTTTTTTTGCTGTTGTTGTATTAGCATGCAACAGAACAAACTATGCTTTGCGCATTGAATTTTTCGTTTTACATACAATTTAGCCCATGGGATGTAACAAAAGTCATTTGGATGATGATTGTGCAATACAGTTACCCCCCTTTAATTTTGCAGTCAACTCGCATCTCGGACAAATTAATTGTAAAAACTTGTTACACCCGATTTGGTGCCAGCTGAACTGCCCCTGGTCTTGGTGTAACTTTCGTTTGCTTTAAGAACCATGTTCTGTTAGATTTTAGTTATCCCAAGAATATATACAGCAAAAACGGACAGAAATTTTAACACGCATCACTAAGTACATGTTGACCTCAAGTTGATGTAGCAGGAAAATAATTGTAAGTTTACAAAAAAGAGATGGTAGCTCATCTTTTGGTTGCCTTCTTCCTGTTGTTGTTGTTGTTGTTGTTGTTGTTGTTGTTGTTGTTGTTGAAGGTGTTGTATTATCATGCACCCATGGTACATATCCTACAAGGCCGGTGCAAAATGCTCAATTGCGTATTGAGTTCTCATGTTTGGCATTCATGCAAAGGCTCAAAATTTTACCCTTATGATGTTACAGCAGTTACCTACCTTAAATCGCCTTCTTAGATCAAACAGGGCTTTTGCAAATACTCAACTGGACATTCATTCATTTGTTGCATATATGGAAAAGCTCAAAATTTATCCCAGGCATTGGAATTAGGAGAGGACAATACAGTAAAACCTGTGTAAAACGGTCACTCAAAAATAGACAAAACAGAGATCGCCATAACAAATGGCTGCTAAATTAAGGTCAAAGGTATTTCATAATGATCCAAGGGGGGCATTATGTAATACTCTTGACCTGCATTAAGCAATAATTGGTATTGAAACACAATTTTCGGTCTTCGTGAGGATGGCCCTTTTATACAGGTTTTACTTTGCATATACCTACCATTACTTGCCTTCTTATAAGTTTTCAGTCAGGTGGCATCTCGCGGTGTTTAAAACGCCTGATAAATTTTACCTTTAGACTAGAAAAGTGTAACTTTTTTTACCAGATTTTGTGGCAGCTGAACTGCCAATTGTCTTGGTGTAGCCTTAAAACTGCATAAAACATTATGTTATGTCTGATTGTATTTATCCGAAGAATATCTACAACAAGAACAGGTAGAAATGTTACATACATGTATTTATCACTGAAGAAAAGCTCGCCTCAAACTGATGTAGTTAGAGTAAGTTTACAATAAAAGAGTTGGCATCTCAGGGTCAATCGGAGCTGACTCAGCCAATTCAGCGAAATTCCATGTAATCAGACCACGGATGGACATTGAGGATCTATTTTATAACGTGGGTAATAAAGTGACGCTGACGTTCTACGTCACGGAAACCATGTTAACACAATAACAAGTGTGATTACAGCAAAACAAACGGTTATAAATGAATTGTATTGGTTTTTTCAATTAAATATCGCTATATAGCGATATTTTATTGAAAAATACATAAAGTTCTGATAATCGTAATAATCGATTTTGGTATAGCTGAACCTACATGCTACAGAACTAATTTTCCACACGCCAGTTCCGGCTAACAAGATGGAGCTTTTTGGTGCATAGTACTACGCGTTATGCCCCTTATATACACCCAGTCATGATTCGATTCTCGAATGGTGACGGATTTTCCCGAATGCTCATTTGGTGTTTTCTAACACTTGTTTTGTACATTGAGACATTCTTTCTGCCGTTATTATATTAGCATGCAAGCATGGTGTAGATCATATAAGGCTGGTGCAAATACTCAATAACTCACCGATGTATGCTCTTTACATCAAGCAAACGTTCAAAATGAAGCATATGGGATGGATTAGGAAAACGCGATACATTTACCTTCCTTTACGTGCCTTCTCTGGTGGCATATCAGTTTCAAACAAAACGCGATACATTTACCTCCCTTTACGTGCCTTCTCCGGTGGCATATCGGTGTTCAAAGCGACAAATTAATTTAACCTATAGACTGTAAGAAAAGGTGTAACTTAACTCCAAATTTGGTGGCAGTTAAGCTGCCACTGTCTTTGTGTAACCTTTAACTGCTTTAAAAACTAGAAAAAAAGTGCCATGTGAGCCACTTAAACCCCAGGCCTATGCTCTTACTGTCCCAACCACAATACCCCTGCGCCCAAAATATCTAAAGATGTCCTAGATTTTGAGCTCTAGAATGTAACCATGCATCTAAAGCAGCCGAGTAGAAGCCAGCCATGCATAATACAAATTATCCAAACTTGAATGTTTCGTAAAAAATGGTTGGTAAGATATTTGCACTTTTTAAAGATGTCCTAGATTTTGACCTCTAGCCCCACCTTGGGCCATGAACCCTAAGGCCTGAAGTCACAGATAAAAAAGTAAGACTCAAATAGTACCTGTTCAAATACAAATTATTCTTTATGATGCTTTACCCAAGTGTCTGAAGCTATCGAGTAGAGGTCTGCCAAGAATGGTACCAAATGCCCAAATAGGAATGTTTTCTAATAGATGATTGGTAAGATATCTGCATAAATTGGAAAAACTAGCAAAATAAAATTATTTAAAAGCGTCCTAGACTTTTATTGAAGCCCCACCCTGGGTCATGAACCCTAGTGTCTGAAGTCGCAGAGTGAAACTCATCTGAAAATAGTACCAGTTATTCAAATATATAGGTTTCTTTAAAGGAACAAAAACCAGATGTCCTAGACTCTCACCTCTAGCCCCACCCTGGGGCATGGACCCAAGTTTCTGTAGCTGTCAAATGGAAACATGCCATGAATGGTACCAAATTCCCAAATAAAAAAGATTTGATAATTGGTTGGTAAAATATCTCCATCTAAGGTCAGAAAAATAATATAGGCGTCCTCGATTTTTACCTCTGGCCCCACCCTGGGTCAAGAACCCTTATATCTGAAGTCACACAGAGACAGTCAGTCCTAAAAGCACCTGTTGCTCAAAACACTTATAATTATAAAGAAGAAAAATCTAAAAAAAAACATAAAATGTACTAGATCCAAGGGTCTGAAGCCATCGAGTCAAAACAATCTATGAATGATACAAATTGGTCTCTAATAAATAGTTATAGCTGGGCAGATTGGTGAAAAAAATCATGCACTTAGTGAAACCAGCATTAAACTTTGCATTGATGCTCACATTGACCAACTTTTATATAAAAACTCATTGGTCAATCGAAAATTCAAAATGGCGGACAGAATTGTGTCTATTTTCAAAATGGCCGACACTAAAGACTCGTAATAACTGTTTACTACTTAAAACAGTACAAAATTGACCAATTTGTATGATTTTTCTGTCAAAATGTATGTTTATAAACTCAAGGGATTCAATATTTAAAAGAAATCTGAAAAAAGGAATCCTTCAGAAATAGAGATAATCTACAATGTAAGAAAGCAGCAGACTTGGTTTTATTGAGTCTGTTCATGATAACTAATAGTCAGGGTCGATCGGGACTCCCGTGCGATTTTGATGCCGATTTATGGTGACCTATACCAAATTAAACTTTAGGGGATAACTGATGAAAATCACCTGGTCACCCATCTGGGTTTCACGTCTGGACGTCATGATGACGTCATCAAAATAGCGTACATTGTATCAGTGCAATTTAAACGGTATGTCCATTGTAGTCTATGGGGATCAGGACTTTCTTGCATTTTGTGTGCCAATTTCAGTCGAAATGCACCAAATTTAATCTTAGGTGGTAAATAATCAAAATTAACACGTCACCCATATTGTCTTCGTATCAGAACAAAAAGATGACGTCATTGAAATGACGCCTAATATGTAAATACCACATGTATATATATATGCATTTTGTCCATTTCCAACGCATGGAAATATTCCTTTAATGAACTGGTAGCCTTATCATGACTGAATGCAAACTCTTTTAAATCGTAACAAACAAAATATATTCAGATAGGGTGAAGTCAGTTAGAGGGTGAGACGTAAATGCCGTCACGATTTACGAATAAAAAGACAGTGGGGTGAATGAAAAACAAACAGTGTTTTTGATAATAAACGGAGTAAATATAATCTCCTATGCTTTTATATATAGATGTACTACGACCTCTGACATATGGCCTTTGGGTTTTTCTATTTCAAACGATTGATGCAGAATACGTAAAATGAGCCAGTCCGGCTAAAACATATGTGCATGTCAAAGCTTTTATAGTAAATGTAAATAAATGCCTGAAACCCTTTTTTCTAGAACAACATATCAATATTGTAAATAGAGTCACGCTTCAAAGTTTTTGGTTGATCTGTAGCTTCTTATCCTACACCCAAAGAAAAGATAGTACTGTAAGCCCAATGTTTACTGTCGTCTCCCTGGGCCCTGTCACCTCTTAAACTAACGGTACCGGGAGCCAACTCATGACGGTAAACATTGAAGGCATTATAGTAATAATAATTTGCATACACTATCAACCAAACTCATTATAGTCCGATTTTGACCACTGAAGGATCAAAAGTTAGAAGAGCCTACTTAATAGTTCATAATATGGAAATAAGGATAAACCCCACTACAAGTTACCCATTGTACTTCGATAGCACGGACAATAGAAACTTTTACAATCTGATTATCTTTCGTATGCTACTAGGTAGAATCGTCTTCAAAGGTCAAAATCGTACAATAAGGCATTCTTGTTGATACGGCTAAAGAAATATCTGAATTCACATAAAAATAGTTGTTCAAAAGTCATAAGCATATTGATCACTGGCTATAATTTACATGAGTTCTTTTCTGCTCCACAGCAACACAAATCAGTACAATATAAATGGTTTGCTTTGTACTAACACCGAGGTGTTTCGCATGCAGACATGCTGCAACCACATTTTATCAGCTGCAGCGGGGTTTCGGCGGCAGGAAGCAACATGCGATGATCCAGGAATTTTTGTCAGTCAGCTTATTTTACAGTTTAAAGTGGGGCTCCAATGGTTTTATTGCTGAAAAAACTAAACTTATACTTTACCAAGGATACAGAGGCGGTCAATTATTTTCCGGGGGGGGGGGGGGGGGGGGGGGGGGGGGGGGTGGGGGGGGGGGGGGGGTGGGGGGTTCAACTTTTTCCAGGGGGGTCCAAATGCTAATTTCTATAGAAACCCATATACGTACTTGTTATTTTCCAGGGGGGTGTCAGGACCCCCTATCCGCCTCTGGATCCGCGCATGGGCAATGTCATCATAACGGGACAATGTTTATCACAGTCCGGCTTCTAACCATAATTGTCAGGCATTGATTTGTCAGGATTAATGACTGGTGAGGTTTTCCAAATGATTCACTGATACTGCGCAAGTTTGACACCTTCGAGAAACACAGCTCTTTGAAGTGGTAGTTCTTGCAATTCAGCTTTTTTATCCAAAACATCCACCACCTCAATGCAGTGAGTCGAACAATATCGGTGACTGGCTAATGCAAAGTAAGAAAGACTGTAAAGATCAGGAATCGATACAATCAAGTACCACACCTGACCCAGGATACCAATGGGAAAGTAACAAACTCACAGTTTGACATCACAAACGAGAGCCAAGAGGTCAGGACAATTTACAAATATATTACTCTAGTGCATCCGCCACAGTGCTTTCTAAGGGCACTGAGCCGAGTTGAAGTCTCCAGCATAGCTAAATGCCTGCCAATATGATTTCTTGCTCTTTCCTGGCATTGAACTACTTAATACCAGCACCTGAAAGTGCATGGAATTCGATCAGAGCCCTGGTTGTGGCATCATGGCACATTGAAATCTTTAATAAGTGTCTGATATTAGAAACTTGATGATATATGAGCAAGACTGTTTAAGAAAATGTAAAATATCAACACTCTGCAATTGTTTTATATGTGTTTTATTTAAGCGGCGAAAACAAAATATGCTCCTCTGCAAAACTGGGGGTAGAGTTGTGCATTAGCTCATATAAGACAAAATATTTAAGATAGAAACGCAAACTTTGGTTTTGTATTCGTCAATTGAGTATATGTTTGTTAAACCTAATCTAAAACGGTTTGAAACTAACTCAGAGCAGTCGTTAAACTAAATGACGATAGCCAAAATTATCACTTTTAAATTATAATTAAGTTCATGTAACGCACATAATACAACATGTAGCCGTATTAATGTTAAACAGCTGTCATATGTAGTAAGGACATCCAGTAATTTGCAGACTATTAGAATGTTCATTGATTAGCTAGTTTTAATGTCTTCTTTCTGTACCTCAAACTTTCAATTTTCTTATTCTCAAATTGATAAAATAACATATATAACAAGCTGATACAGACTAACATCCATGCTTACAGTGTTCCAACATCTCCTATTCGATGAACCTTGAATTGATACATACGATAGAATATGTCTAAAGGGTTTGGGATGGAGCAGGTCATTACTCAGCTTGCAGTCAAAATCTTGTTTGATGATTATTCTGTTTTTATGATATGAGGAGGACAATTATTTTATCAGAGAAGCAGAAATAATAATCGATATTGTATATGACTTGGATAAGGATTGTTTAAGAATATTTACATTAGGAAGGGACATTTACTAAATTGTACTGTTTAATTATGAAAAGATTATTTCCTATGTTCCTCTAGAATGTATCTTTATTTTAGAATTATCCATATTAAGAAATATTGAAAACAAATATTCATAACATCTGTAACAAAGGTACAGGGGCTTAATAACCATCAATACCTAAGATTTAGGCACCAGAGGCTAGAGACTTTAGCTAGGAAAAGATGCGAAAATATTCATTTTTTCCTGAAATATCATTTCTTACATCAAGTCAATGTCCTTGCTCATTTATTATGTCATGTAACATATGTTACAGCCTTTAACAAGTGCTTCAATCTTGTTGTTTAACCTGCAAAACCTATAATTCTTTATAATATGAGCAAGAAAATCCCAAATATGCAAGATATCCAACAGCAGCAAATTTTTTCATATATTTTTACTTAAATGATGCCTATCAAATTCGGCTGCTTAAAATTGGGTGTAGCCTTTGGGTTGTTTTTAAAATTGCTCGTATAAGACACTATATTAAAAGTATAAAAGCAAACTTTGGATTTTCACTAACCCAAATGAGTTTGTTAGTATAAAATAATCAAAACATTTTGGAAAATGCCCATATTAGCTAAAAAGTAAATGATATTGGTCACAATTTTCATGTTTAAAGGTTAATCTAATTAAAGTAACGCACATAACACCACAGGAAGCTGTAATTTTGCTCAAAAAGAATTTATATGTAGCTCAGTAGTCACTATGCAGACCATATGAGTAATTTAAATAATTAGCCTTCTTTCTGTAGCTCAAACTTTTAATTTTCTTTTCTCTAAATTTAATATGGTAACATATGTAACAGGCTGTCAGAGACTAACGCCCCAGCGAACATAGTGCAAACATCTATTACAAGACGCAGCTTGAAATCCTCTTTTAGATAGGATAAGTTTGCGAAATTCCCGAGGGGGGGGGGCAATAACATTCTCAGCCATCAGTCTAAAGGTGGCCCGATAAGCTGGGTATTTATAGGAAATCTACGGTATTTTGCATGCAAAATATAGTTATCGAGAAATAATTCATTGTCAAAGTCAGGTAAAGCATTGATGTAACCATCATATGACTAAAATAATTGATACTATGTTTAAAAAAGCGTTCGTGTTTGATAAAGATGACCATACCAACACAAACCATAGCTTTTATTAACGAGCAGTTTCTCATTATGGTCGCCATATTTATGACGTCATAACTAGCCTCAGACGCGGATTTTAGATGGGTGACCACCTTTGAATCAAAGGTAAGACTCCATTGAAGGTTTTGATATAGGTCACTATAAATCGGCACACAATTCGCACGGGACCTATTTTTTGTCCCTAAGGGCCCTGACTATAATGGAATTGCAACAATTCTCATGCTCCCCTAAGCCTGCTTTAGTTGCCACCTGAATTAAGCAAGCAGTCAATTTTAAGCAAGCATCTACTCAGTTCCCGCAAAGAGGAAAATATATTGAGAAATATCTGTATTAAGCAAGCACCTGTCTTAAGCCAGCACATTTTGACTATCCCTAAACTGCTTGCTTAATACAGGTTGGACTGTAAATTGCTTGTAGTTATCATTCTTGATGATATTTGTGCCAAATGTGAGAAGAAAACTGCTGTTATTTACGCTGAGCATATTTATTAATGGTTATCTTCACATTTGCAATTGCACAGTTCCATGCATGGAATGGTGGATTTATAACACTTACAAATTCTTTGGCATTCATTCTTGCAGCCACACTTTGTTAGCTATTGACAACTTCCGGCATTTGGTGGTAAGGTCATCCAAATTATTTGCCCAGTAATCTTGCTGCTTCCAACCCCTTTCACTTGGACTTTCAAGGTATTCGTCGACAGACTCTAAAATGCAGCCTGCTTGATGTATGCAGCTCGCTTAGTATGTTGTACCAGAGTCGCCCCGAGTTGAAGGACCTTTGTTTCCTGTCAAACATAGTGAGCCTTATATTACAGCACCAATGCCTTTGGCCTGTCTAGATCTGTTATGCATGGTGATGATAAACTTTTCCAGAATCGTTTGTTCTTTGTCACCATTATGGTTGTTTGCTGCATACTAAGCTATGTGAATATTGGACTTACTTCAGGAAAAACATGTCATTTGCCAAGCAGCATTTTCTCTTTTTCTAGAAAAGCTGACACGAAACAACAGTCTGTGAAAGCCTGCAAGAAGGGAGTGCCTTTGAATTTTACAAAGCCTATTTCTTGACACATTTCTTGACAAACATCGTCACCTGTAATCAACTTATGGTTATCTCGCTGACCAAACGAAATCCAAAGTTTTTACATCACCAAGTTAACAAAGCATTGGAACAATAATTACAGCTTTGACTTAACATTTGTGATATTTACTTTTATTATTACTTCTTCTGGTATGCTGAACAATTCTAATATCAGCTTCTTCGTGACTGCAAGGCACGAGTCCTTCAACGCTGAACTGAATATTGCACAGAACATCCTCTCACTGAACAGTGTTATATTTCTACAATGCAATTTTCAGCAATAGTGTCTGCCTAAAGTAAAATAGCTCAGTCTTGATGTCATCATCTCTTAGAAAGCTATGCCAATATGTAGTAATCTTCTTTATCAGCTTTTAGGCTTGCAGCTAGGTAGACACCAAACACAATAACAGTCCTTTTTAAAAGAACTCAGATCGGTTGTACTTTTGGTAGTACATCTAGCGTTGCATGCTCTCCAAGTGTCCTTTGTGATTGAGATGGTAGTGTATTAACCAGTGCCGAACCATCAAAAAAATGGCAGTAGTTTAGGTTTATTGTCCAACCATGTGACGTCTCACTCAAGGATATATGCTTGTTGTGACTTCTGATTACTACGCAGCGTAGGAGAGTTGGTGAACCCAGAGCATATAGGTAAATCCTTGTTAATATGAAATGACAACAATTACTGTAATATGGTCTAAATTGATCTTTATTAACTGGGACAGATTTGCTTTGATTAAAAACAAATATTTTTTTCAGGTAATGCATGCATCTAGACAGGTATTTGGATTTTAGTAAAATTGTAGTAACGTAATTCACAGTAACGTAATTCACAGATTTATGTTTACACTTATTTTTCTATGCAAACGAATCCTTGTTAAGTTCTTGTATGGTGTGTTATATAGCTAGGTTATAGTTCTAACATTGGCGTCAATTGCAATATGTATACCGCTTCTTATACAAATAATACACATAGGGTAACGTAATCCACAGAACTACTGCTTTTCAGACAACCTCAGATATATTTTCATCTCCGAAATAATAAACAAATATTTCCCCAAATTCGTTTATTTTGTCCATGCACATATTAATCCTCTTGACATAAAGATGTTTGCTGTGAGATTAACATGCATCGTTTGTAATTTGTGAAATGGTTAAATTGGTAACGTAATTCATATTATATTATTGGACATTAATCATCAATACAACAAAAAATTGTTTGTTTTTTTCACTTTTCAATCAAATGAGGGACATTAAATGAAAGGTATATATGTGTGTCAATAAAATAAAGTTGAAAACTGCTTATAAAAACAACCATTTGAGCATAATACATTGAAGTTCTTAAACTTACATACTATGACGATGGGACAGCATTTTTTGGCAATTTTGGGGGCACTTGCTGTTGATAAACTTCGCAAGGTATGACTATTTATCATTTCCATTGTTTTTTCTTTTACTTGATTGTTAAATCATAAACCTAAACTTAACTTATATAAAATACACTGTTCAAATGCTAAAATGGGATAGGACACAAACATGACCTAATTGGTGAACTCGTTTTGGCTTAGAATGTGCTTTGGAATCGTTTAATTTATCGCGTGACCGTTAACCCTTTCGGAAACGAACGAAAGGGAATGAGCGTTTCAAAAACGAACGGCTTGTGCGCATGCGCATGGAAGCGTTTTTGCGTTTAATAAACGCAACAAGTATGTTTCATAAACGATTATTTATTGGACAATATCTGTAAACATAGCTTGCGTTTGAAACGTTATTTCGTTTCAAAAACGTCTCTGGTCACGTTTGTAACGTATTCGAAACGAACGTGATGTAAACGCGACAGAAACGCACGAAAAACGGATGAAAGGGTAAGAAAAACGCTGTCGCCACTGTAATAGTCGATCATATGTTTCGCATTGGGTTGAATTCGGCACTAGTTTATACGAAAAAGTCTAAAAGAAATATTTTGTTTAAGAAATAGATTTTCGCTCGCAGTGATTTGTTCTTTAATATGTCACTGGCTTAAGTGCAGTCGTTAAAGTGGATGAATCACGAGCGTGAAGCGCGACTGATTCATACACTTACGGCTGACCGACAGTCTCAGCAACAAAGGATTTCTGGCGATAAGGCGAGCAGTCTCCCTAAACGAGTCGTTCGTTTTATTTTGTTAAAATAACGACTGGAGAAACTAGGCACATTCAACAAATATATATAGACGAGCCGTCGATGCACCATTGCCCCAAATTTGTATATATAAAACGGGGTTTCCTTCATGCATGTAATAACTCTACTTCTTATTGAATGATAATTTATTTCGATCATCAACTGTGCTTGTTATTCAGTAACATATATGGGAACTAGACCGTTAAACAGGGAACCACGCTATGTACAGTAAAACTATTTATACAGTTGATGTACAATAAAAACGACCATCTTGCAAAGTGGTCTAGTTTGTCAGATATTTAATGTCTTCTTTCGCTTATACAACCCCTTCCCCCCCCCCCCCCTAGACCCAAGACGCCATTTACATATGTTATATATTTGTATAGCGACATTTAATTGTCCAAAGGGCATCTTGGGTCTAGGGGGGAAAGCATCTATATCCAAACTGAAAGACGCCAGTTTCAAACGTTACAATTTTAAGTATATTTCGTACGCATGCAGAGAAGAAATACCGCAAAGTTTTGGAAATGAAGGGCACTTATATCCTTAATATTTTAGCATTTTTACTTTTTGAAAACCTGCAAAGGATATACTAAAACTATCGTATAAACGGCACCCAGTATAAAGACGTAAAATGAGGGGTGGGAGTAGAAGGCGCAAGTTTTTACGGCTTTGTAAATGATGGATCGCTTTGAAACCTATTTCGATGCTTTCTATGCATATTTTACTACCGAAACAGTCCAATTTTAAAAATATTAGGGCAATTTGAAAATTTAGGTTTTGTAATCATGTCAACTAGGGAAAATATACGCCTTATCGCTAGAACTCCTTACTGCCAGTAGGGATCTCTTTCGATTCTAATACCCATAAAGATTGAAAATATGAACGATACATTCATATTCTATACAGATTCCGCCATCTTGAACAGAGCTCAAATTTTCCTGCATAACGTATTTGGACTGAAATGCGTATTTTCACGTACGTTTTGACGCCCATTGGTTATAGATACGACGTTACGCCGTCTAATATTACTTTACGTGATAGATGAAGTCATTAAAAATCAAACTGGCGGCCGAATGACGTCACGCTAGTACGTGAAGTGATTTATCAACCAATGAATCACTGAATTTAACCATTGGCTATATAGGTGATCAGTGTTTAAATATATTTTCAAGGTGCTGGTGGCATTCAAAGGCTTTTGTTGTTTTATGATTTTAAGCGAAATTAAACTTTCGATATAAGAAGGATACGGACTGGCCTCCCATTGCCTTCTATTTAATCGTAGCAAAATGAAATGAATTGGCGTCTTGTGCCTGTATTTTGGATTATCTGATATTATAGTTATATTTTAAGTCACTGATCACAGTTTCAGTATAATCATGTTTGGTAAATTTAATAAGCTTTTGGTGCATTCAATTAGTTTATACAAAATTTCGAAGCTATGCCTATTGTGCAATTTATCAGTTACATATAATTTGCATTGAGATTTTAACACTTTTATGAAGATATTATTAATTATGGTATAGTGTGTCCTATGTTAGGTTTTGAGAGGAAAAGCGCTACAAATGAATATAAAATCAAATATTTAACGAAAATATTTATTTATAGAACTCTTTTTTGTAAAAATATATGTACACGTAGAAGAACCATGTAAAACAATGCTAACTGAAACAGTCGCCTAAAGGGTCGTCTGCTACATATTTTTCTAACATCAATCAAACAGTGTAGGCTTGCTTGGACACTTAAATAGTGTGAACCCCAAACAGACTACTCTTAAAGGAGCACTCTAATCAGTGTCAACCCTGCTTGCAGCAAAGACGTTTTAATGTGACATATAGACTACAAACAGCAGACAACATCATGTCACGATTATCTGCCGAGTAGTTAGAGACACTTAGGAAGCACATAACGTATAAATTATCAGGAATGTTTGTATTCTTTGAGAAGCACGTATGGACAACACAAATGAGCCACGTCACGTCATTTCTAACAATATGGTATTCCAAATGCTGTTCGGTCAGTAACTTAACATTCATTAAATATTCAAGCGACAAGCAAAGGCGCTGATCAGCCTGCGCGTTTGCGCAGGCTGGTCTGAGCCTTTGCTGGTCGCACAAACCACATAGTACGAAATCTCATTTCGAGGCTCAATTCTTGTTTCAATGCTCTACATCAAGCTGTTTATAAAAAACGTATAAACAAATGGCCTTTTTTATGAAAAGGCAAGTGTTATTACATTAAATATTTTCTTCCTGTGAAAATAATTTTATTCCTATTTCATCTTCACAGTTGAGTAGTAGTTCCACCATCTACAGGCATTATGATACCGTTTATCATCTTTGCCTTGTCACTAAGAAGATAAACAGTAGCATTTACAACATCATCAAGTTCTGAAAATATAATTGAATAAGAAAATTTATAATTGAGCCGTGATATGAGATTTCCAACAAATTGTATGTGCGACCAACAAAGCCTCAGATCACCCTGCGCATACGCACAGTCTGATCAGACCCTTTGCTTGTCACTTGAATCTTCTATGAGTGCTAAGCTACTGACTGAACACCATTTGGAGTTTCCAAGCTTAACAGGGGCTGAGCAGGCTTGGCTGAGTCTACACTTGTCAAAATGCCACATTTAGGAAATCACGTGTCGCGACTCATATCATGATTACAATTAACCCACCATTCATAGGAATTTGATAACGTTTATCATATGTGCCTTGAAGAGTCAACATCACCCGTTTCAGAAAATTTACAGAACAATAATGTAATCACCCCACCACCCTTAGGAATTTGATAACGTTTATCATGTGTGCCTTAATGATAAAGCGTAGCATTGTCAACATTACCAGTTTCTGAAAAGTTATAGAATAATATATCATGATCACAATAAAGAAATCAACCCAGGATCTACAGGAATTTGATAAAGTTGATCGTATGTGCCTTGAAGATAAAGAGTAGCATTGTCAACATCATAAGTTTCTGAATATTGTAGAATGATATATTACGACAACAATAATGTAACCAACCCACCACCCACAGGAATTTGATAACATTTTATATGTCTGTCTGTCACAGAAAATATAAATAGTGCAATATGATATTAGTAAATATGGAATACTATATTATAATTACATTTATGTGGTAAGCCAACCATCTAACAGCACAATGATAGTTAATCAGGTCTACTTTATCATTAACAAGATAGAGCACAGCATTGACAACAAAATTCATAGATACTAATGACATTATGTTAAGCATATTCTGATTGTGTTGCTAATTTTTAGCAGAATATCATTTTTTACAAAATTATCTATTGCTCATTAAGAAGTACTGTTATCCTACTATCCAAAAGTTAGTAATATAGAACTCTACAAATCCTAATTAGTTTTGGTCATTGGAAGTACAATATGCTTAACTTTATGTCAATTGTATGTATAAAAGAGTATCAGTGTATAATGTCGATATGTTGATAGAGCTTACCAAACAACGGCTTTGACTTATTACTGGTAAATGCAGACTGTGTATTGCTTTTTGTTTTTAAATTTTACTCAACCTGCTGAATTTTTCATCATTTTGCAGGATTATTTCAGTTAAAGTACATAACAGTTTGGGAATAGATAAAATATTGAATAAACAAAGTCATATCGCAAATGAGTGTTGCTATGTATATCTTCACCTTCAAGAATATAGAAGGTTTGCGTTTTGTTCAGATTGAAGTGAATGCAAGCCACCAAAGTGGCACAACCTTGACAGTGACAAAAATGCTGACCATTATAGAATGTCACATAATGTGGTATCTCAACATGATCAAGATAATAAAACTTTTTTACCATTTTACCTGATGCCATCAGTGCCATCCCAAAGCAGGCACCAAACAAAGGTTGGTCCTCTAAGTTTCCCCATAATGTATTAATATTAGACATTTGGGATATCAATGTATATTCAGTAGAGTCCACAGAGCGTGGTGCCTGATAACGAACTGCAGCAGTTTTAAGGTCACATGGGTGAGCTATATTGTAATCATTGGATGTCCGTCTTGCGTCGTCTGTCATCCGTTGTGTGTTGTCAACAATTGATTCAAAGGACATCTCCTCTTAAACAACCGGCTGGAGTTGATCCTTATATTAGTGTTGCATCAATGTGGCAAAAAGTAGCCTAATTTTAGAGGTACCCATACCAGCAGGGTAACAAATACTACTATATACCAAATTAAAGCTTGGAGTTTGCTCATTTCAAAACTGCATGATGCCACTTCCGAAATTTTGTGCGAATTTTTTACGGCCCTTCAAAAGTATACACCCTAAATTGTTAGTATTCGCTTACTTTGGGTTTCCCAAGCAGGTCTTATCTTCATATATGCACATAAAAAGCTTTTTCTTGTACATTATGGGGTGGAACATGAATAAATAAAATAACAGATATTAAATGACAATATGCTGTCCGATTTTCAACATTTAATGAGGTCATTGAGTACAAAAGTCACGAAAACCTATGACATTGACATAACATTAATCTGGATGCAACTGCGTGTAATCCTGTCCAATTTTGTAATGAATGTCTCATGTAGCGCTGAGATGTCCATATGCTCTTCTTTGGTCACTTTGATGGCTCTGTTCTCAGTCCACTACTGATGAAGATTGTATGTTTCTGTTCAACTGGTTTTCATCGGTTTCTATTATGAAGTCGATGTCATAAGCTACAAGGATGTCCTTAGTTTTGCCCCCAGATATTAATTTCTTCTATTCTTTGAGTACTTCCATGTCTGCTTGTAGAAGCATTTTATGTCCCATTGTGGTGTTGTCACTTTTTAGCATACTAACATATTTAAAATATTCTCCCTATACATGTCAAAGACAATGTGTATCTGTGAAACGGAACAATAGATGCAACTGACCTTAAGTATGTAGCCACAGAACTGTTCAACTATGGCTAAAGGTGTTGCTTTAGCCAGTTTAGACAGTATTGGTAACATCTGTAATCATATCTGTAGTATTCTGGTTTCTCAATACATGCTACTTTGCCTTCAGATATAATTTTGAGTTAACAGATGAGATCTGATTTGATAGATGCAGTCATTGATTCGAGCCATAGTTTTTGAAAATATTTAAAGAATCCTTGCACATTCTCAAATAACAAGGTACCTCTCTGATAGAGCAAGCTGCTTACAAACACAGACGCATCACCCTAATCATTCATGACTACACTGCTGTCATTGTGTTTTACTGTCTTTGGCATGTCTGCCAGTGTCTTATTATTGGCCTTTTGCTGGGGGTCATAGAACATAATCTGAGGTTTGTCTTGTCCATCAAGCTTTATAAATCCTTCCTTCATGAATGATTACCTCACTTTCTGTGCCTAAGGCACCTAGCAAGCCTGTATGATATAACGCATGTTGCAAACTTCGTTAGAAGTGTGAGGCGTGAACTCTGTTGGGTCAAAGGGGAATCAATGAATCGACTGTCAAACATCTAAATTATTTTACAACAGAATCATATAAGTGTTTTTGTATCGGAATAATGATTAATGATTACTCTGATTTGTTTTCACTGTACATGCACTTCGACATACATAGTTGTAAACATCATTGTGTACTTTACGGTCACAGGCTTGGTTCATTGGTGCATTGCCTTTTAAGGTTAGTCCAATGCTTCCTCTAGATCCTATTAAAACTTTGTTTTCTGTTGCTTAGACCACATAGTTAATCTAGGCACAAATAAACTTGCGCTCTGGCAGTTTTACAGTACAATAGCCTTCATGGAAACCATTAACCACCTCTTCAGGAATACATTGCATTAGATATGATATACATATATGTTGCTTGTAAACATCAGAGGGAATAGTTCAGCCTTTGCAAACTGATGCACATCTCAAAGACAAAGCCTAGTAAGGGAGAGGAATAGTTTAAAAGGAAGCAATACCATCTCCAGCGAGTCATTCCTAAAAGTTATTATGTTGGAGAAATAGATATTCCCTTTTACCTGAGCTCTGATAGCAGGTTAATCTGTACAACTTCACAAAAACGACCAGATAGTATTAGCTAATTACAGTTATCTGTTCATTTCTGTGTCTGATTCATAGTCAGGAATCCTCTTAGAACTCATGCAAACGACAATGGACATCATCAGAGAAAGTTCTGTTGTTCTTGCGGCACCACTTTCAAGAACTGCATAGAAAATGTTAGTTTAAAAGTAAGTATGACCAGGAACTGCCAAAATCACACACTGTAGACCAACCCACAGCACGGTGAGGAAGAGGCAAAGCATGATAACAGCCTCATGGCAAAGCTCGTAAAGCTTTGTAACACTCTTTTCCAGACAAGTTTTGTTTAACACTGCCAACAGCAGAGACATCAAAAAAGTAAGTGAGTATGACCAGGAAATAGCACAATCACAAACTGCAGACAAACTCAAATTCAAATGACAGTTTGTTTGATTGTTTGTTTTGTTGCTTTACATCCCAAGTCAACAGCTATGGTCATGGCGGGACGGTCAGTTCACCTAACCACACTTTTCCGTGGGCAAGCTTGAACAAGCAGTTAACCAGTAATTCGTGCACAGACTTTCTCTTGTAACTGACAACAACCCTTCATGAAAGATTCAGTGGAAGGGAGGAGAATGACCGTAGAAGTTATTTCATGATCAATCTCCCGAAAGTATGGGACCGGGCCGGGATCGAACTCCCAACCCCTGGATCTGCAGTCAGATTCGCATCTGTAGCCAGACACCTTACTGACTGCGCTACGCGGCCCAGTGTCATATAGGTATCCAATGCTAGCAAAACCTGCTATGAGAAGGTGCATTCCACCTCCACATGGAAAGATAAATTGCATATACAAAGGTTTAGCCCAAGTGATTTCTAAAGCTTTTATTAATAAACCCATATCAAAAATTGCAGGTGTATAAATTTTAACAAGTACATTTATGCTCGTTTGCATTCCCTTCAGAGTTGTATTACAACTGCTATAATCTGTTCAGGAGACACTATAATTGGATAAATTGCTACATAAAATGCATTTATATTTACTTCATATTGCAGGAAAAAGCTCATTTTTATGATTTAAAATGTACATGTAGATCAAATGCAATACACGTGATTATTTGTAAAAACCATTGGTTTTCGCGACTTTTGCACTAAATGACCTTTTGTCAATGTGTGTGAGTAACATATCAAATGCAAACAAAATTAATATCAACTATTGAATCATATACAACCTAATAACAAGCATTTTATACAGTATGTATGTTTCTTGTCATAAAAAAGAAATTATCATTCCTTTCTGAGCTATGATGACGGTACCCAGGTTTAAAGGTTGTGCTTTATGAACACCCTGACCCTTTGGGTCGGGCAAGACGGTCAGATATTGAAAAGCAGATAAGTATATTCATTATGACTGAAATTATCGACTTGATAGGGGACTTTGGTTATGGTCTGAGTAATACCTAAGATGGACTGATGTGTTGGAAAAATGGGATTTATATTTTGTGGTCAACATCCTCTCCTCAAGACAAGGATTCACGCGAGCAACCCAGGGCCCAAGGGACCTATTGTTTTCTGCATACTTTGATCTCAACTGAGAAACTAAGTGACTGCTCATAGCATCCAAGTTGAAGATATGCGAGAAAATGCAAAACTAGACTGTACGAAAGTGTAGTGTAAATTAACACCAAAAGAGGTAGAAGCTGAGTTGCTGCCCCTTTTGGTGTAAGCTTACACGTACTGTTCTACTGAAACAGCAATCATTTCATCTGTTATAAAGGTTAATACTTTTCTACCTTTTAGCGATGCAGCCATTCCCAAGATCAATATAATCAAACAGAAAATAGCTTTAAACAACAGCTGAAAAGATACACCAAAATCATTTGCAGATCATCTGCAACCAAATGTGGTATAAACTTACATTTATTTTTATAGTTTACCTGCAAAATGTCCGAGTGGTATTCTGTCTAGTAATGGTTTGGCCACTTCTGGATTATCCCAACCGGCTTTTCGAGCCAATTCCGTCATCACAACGATAGGATTTACAGCGTTCACCCGAATCTAGTAACAAATATAAACATCATGCATATTATGTTTTAGGCGCCAACACAAAGTCCAAACCTTGTTGAGGTACTGAGGAAGCTACAAGAACACCAAGCCGATAGGGTGAGTGTTCAAATATCTTTCTCGTAACCAGTCACGTGTCATTGTAATGAAAATAAATATTTAGGATTCTAGTTATTGCATTTTCTATCCAAAATCACACGATAAAAAGCGAGTAAAACAATAAATAAAAATTAACATCAGCTTAAGAACTGTCAGTCATTTCATACCATTTCAGCGCACAGCATTTCCGCGAAAAACAAACGACATTGAAATGACCATTCCAAGCCGCAAAGCTTCCTTGTGTACCAACACACAAATATTAGAGGCTTGATCATTTACCATTCAAAACAGTTTTGAAATTGTGGTGTAAAATGCAAAATGTGTTGTTTTATGACTGCAAGCAAAGTCCTTCTCTCATTTGCTGAAACTGTTAGCAGATTTGCACAAAAGCTTTATAGTAGATCGTGTTTGCTTAATTCATCTATTCTCTGCTATTTAATACATCTGATGTCAGAAATCCCAAAACTATTTGAGCTGTCAGACAGCCTTGACAAAAACCATGTTTACCAGTCCACAGCTTATTTTAAAACAAATAAGACCTAAAGCCATATAACAAAACAAGTGATGCATTCTTTTCCAGTTAACGTCAGGATTTGTCAACCCTGGAAAGTGATGTAAACTGAGGCGTGCTGTATAATGTTTAAAGTACATAATTATCGTTTCCATATTATTGAAGAGTTTCTGTATGGAAGATCATAGTATGATCAGTTGTCATAACACATATTGGGTTCATTTAATTGCATCACAACAAATGTAGATTAATGACAAAAATCTGAAAATGAGGGTTAGTCCAGCATAGCCTCAGATCAGTCTGAGCATCCAAACCATCTGATCAGTCCCCACTGTTAGCTCAAAGGATAGCTACTACACGTAGACAACAACGATTAATCCGAATGGGATGATCTGAGTCTTCACTGGAAGTATAACCATTTTGCTGGTTTTGTGGCGCTCAATATGCTTAATTCTAACACACCTCGCCTTTCGAGCCAATGCTAAAAAGCGTGATATATCAAACAATAATTCACAGTTTTGAAAGCGCGAGGAAAGCGCGTGTTAGCTGACGTCATTTGTTACTGGAAAATGACGTCATTTATGGCGTTAGACGATGTAACGTCGTTTTCACGCTCAAAAGACGCTACAAAAGCATGAAAGCGCATGCGACGTAGTCTAACTATTGGCGTGAGTTCTTCAGTGCAATGGTGGAAAGTTGGAAGAAGCTGAAAACTTCAAATGTGTTTTCGTCGTTTGTTGTATGTTAGAATAGAAAAAAGATCAGCTCCAGTGCGTGAAGTGTTGAGTAATAATTCACTTTTTTCAGCCAGTTGTCCGAAGATAAATCACTCGCGCTACGTGCTCGTGATTTGATCTTCTTCACAACTGACCTCCAAATAGTGAATTATTACTCATCAATTCATTGCTATAGCTGATCTATTTCTTAATTATTAGTTGATACCTTATATTTTCCCAGTTCTACTGCAAGACATCTTGTCAGTTGATCAATGGCTGCTTTTGAACAACAATAGACGCTCCAATCAGAATACCCTCTTACGCTGGCAATACTGGACATCATTAATATAGAACCTCCTTTTCCACGTTCAACCATTCCTTTTGCAACTGTCTACAAAACAATAGAGTTTACACTTTTAAAACAAATGGAATTTTCCATATAGTTAGATCTAGCTCAGTTAGGATAGTCCATTGTACATATTTAGGGATCACAGATGATAATTTGCAATTAAAATTGTATTTCTTTCTCTTGAGATTGTTTTTGTACAGTAAAACCTGTCTTAAGCGGCCGCTCAAAAAGAAGACCAAAATTTGGTTTTCAATACCGATGATCGCTTAATGCAGGTCAAAAGTATTGTTAAATGCTGCAAGCATTCTGCAGTACTGTAGACCTTCATAAAGCTACCATTTGTCATTTAGATCTTTGTTTCGTCTATTTTCGAGTGGCTGCTCCAGACAAGTTTTACTGTATTAGATAAGAGTTGAGACACAGATGTAATGCTACATAATGCGGCATTTCACCAGAGTCTTCACTCTGTAAAAATACCCATTTTGGGGGTTTCGGTGAACAAAAGGTTCATGATGTACATTGGGAATGCATTACTTATCACATAATAGCAGGTACAATTGATAATCAGAAAGGGTTGTGCAATTGCAGAGCGTATGCCGAAATAAACGCCTGTCATTCTATGTAAATATTTTACAGAGTGTTGAAAAAAAGTCAAACCATAGACCACGTTTCGGGCAAAACATGCAATTTTCATCAATAAAAATACAATGCTCGAATTAGTGGTATCCGTTGTGCGGGCGGACTTGCCATGGTGTACTTTACCAAGACAGTTCATGTCAACCCTTTATATTCTGATTCGTACATTTACATTAGTTTTATGTATCTTTGCATTAAGATTCTTTAAAGTTTTGGATCCTCAATAAGTTAGTTGAGCCTAAAAAAGCAATGATAACCATTCATTTGACTGATCTTCATACTTACAGTCAATGTCTGATTCTAATTAGCTTATTATAATTCTTTTTTTAAATAAAAAAAAATAAGAAAGGGTAGCGCATATGCTCAGTGGTAAAGTGCTCGACTTAAGACCTGGCCTCGAGGTTATAAAACTTGAAATCATTTTCAGACTCATAATAAAGTACAATGATTGGCTGCTTGCGGACACGTGTCTGCAAGCAGTCAATCACTGCCCTTTATGTTCCGTCAGTAGCCTTAGAATCATGGCATATTCAAGCGACTAGCAAAGGCTCTTATTAGATTGCGCATATGCGCAGGCTGGTCTGAGCCTTTGCTGGTCGCACATACCACATTGTTGGAAATATCATGCCGCGGCTCAAATGTAAGTTCTTTACAGGAGGAAAGTTGACAAATGGCGCATTAATTATCAGTTGGATATTGGTGTTTGAGAAACATAGGAATTAAATTTATATATAGCTTAATTTATATTTTTTCAAATAAAGTAAAATTTTAATAGCATTTACCTGTGATATATTATAGACAGCCTTGAAATTCAAATCGAACAACCTAAATGAAAAAAAAACACAAATGCTTTTAGTTCGAATGCTTTGTAAGTATAACCTGCAAATGAATTCACTAATATACTAAAGGACTTTGAAAACGCATCACCCAGACTACCATGAACAGACCAAAAATTGAATATATTACTTATATTTACATATTATTATTGTATAGAAATTATTTATAATGTAGGAATCAACAACAGTTTGTTTTCAATATGTAGATGTACCAACTGTACATAAATATAAAGATAAAAATGTCCAACACAAACAACATTTTATTAAATTTGATCATGGTAATCGCTTCGGTGTAAAAGGAGTCTATGCAGTATTTGTTAATATAGAAAGAGAAATATCTCTCAATTGATTAGTCTACTTTGCCCGCTTAAACTGACACATTTTACAGTTATATTTTTTGGTCCTTTTCACTTGTTTTAACCATGCGCAATATTTACTCTATAATGAATAAAATGTTTATTTTCCATTGATAAGATGTCTGGATGAACACATTCTAATTTCAACAAAATTTTGCAACCATGTTACGTGTAAACAGTTGTCATAATTGTTCCTTATTGATTGTGGAAAAAGTTAATATGAACATGTGTGAGATATACAATGTAACTGTTTACAGTAACTGCTAACGGCGAGACAATATGCAATAATGGCCACGAGTTGCTCACCTAGACTATAAACGCAGTCTTATAGACCATTTGGTTTAGGAGCAGATTGGTTTAAGCGAGTTTGGTAGAGGGAAATACAAAAAATGGGCCAGTGATTTTGGAATGAGAGTTCGTTTTGAGAATTTGGTCTACTTATAATTCTTGGCAGTCAGTTTGTTTTTTATCCAATCGTTTTTCTACAGTTTGGCACATACGCGGTTATTATGCAGCCCCCGTATATTCCTGATGGTTTATTTCCCCGTACGCTGTTCATCACGTAGGTGTTCTCGGCTATTGCACCGAAAAATAACATGGAGTTGTATTGCTTTAAAATGGAAATTTTAAAGCTGGCAGTGAAAGTTACTTACAAATCTACATCATCTCTCTTGACGTTAAGAAATGGTGAAACAGCTGTGACGCCAGCATTATTTACTAATATATCTATCGGTCCCAGAGACTCTACAAGTGTTCTTGTTGCATCCCAGTCTGTGAGATCTATAGAGTGAACTTCAGTTCCAGGTGCCTGAAATAGTACTTTAAACCCTGTCTTAAGTGGCCACTCTCAAAAAGATCAAAAATTGGTTTTCAAGACCAATTATCGCTCAATGCAGGTCGAAAGTATTGCAGAATGCTCCAAGGGGAGCATTCTGAAATACTTTCGACCTTCATTAAGACCTTTATTTTGTCTATGTTTGAGTTGCCGCTTAAGACAGGTTCTACTGTATTCGGCATACTTAGGGCACATGCTCTTATGAGCGAACGTTGCTAAATTTAAGCAGTGCTCACACTTTATGAACGTCTTATTTCAATAAAGTATTATTTCACAATTACCTGTTGTAAATTGTGTCCAAATTAGGCCAACATTTATTCCAATTGTCACTATGGCAACGAAAGTTGAGATGAAACTTCAAACATTTGTTTTTCGTATTCCTGAGTGGTAATGGCCATTGTGTGAAAGTTTCATCTAATTCTGAGATGGTCCGTTCTGGGTGCCGCATTAGAATATTTTGGTATTTACAGAGAATTGATATTTTACATGCAAATGTCTTATTTTACCTCAGCTTAATACAGCTGAACGAAGCCCATTATATTTAGGACCTGAAGAAATCTTTGCAGTATAGTAACTTTATAAAAACCATTTGTGCAATTCTTCTTACATATTTATACACGTATGAGTTTATTATATACCTATAAATAAAACATCTTTTGAACTGTCTGTTATCTGGCCATCTGATACAGAAGACCGTATCAACGAGCTGAGGTTTTCTGATTCCTTATCACTATCCTTTAAAACGAGGCTAACGTCGGTTGCCTGTTTTTGCGACGACGTTACGTAAAGTAAATTTCAAGCATGGGGCCAGAAAACATAATGGCGTAATGTCAAGAAACGAAACGTAAATGCAAACGTTCCCGCACTTTTCTGGATCAAAACCACAACAATTTATAAAATCAGAATAATATCAGAAAAAAATGTATACGAGTATAATAAAGGTACCTTGATCTTGTGTACAGTATCACGCCTCATGGACCATCGGATCACACGAGACGCGAATGACACTTCATCAACTGGACGTGATTCAGTAAGCAAGGGCCCAAAATTGAAATGCTTCCTTAAAATTAAGGACGACTTAAGTTAAGTATTCATATTTCAACATGTTTAATACATTGGCGGGATCGATGCAGTACTTATGGTCAAAGATATCATTGTGATATACCCAAAAAATTATTATAGGTTCGAAATGTTATTTCTCGCATCCAAACAATCAATACTTTACTTAAAGCTTCCTTAACTTTAAGAATGCATTGTAAGTTTGAGCTCAGATCAAGACACTATTATAATAATGTGTATGTACATGTACCACCGTACCAACTAATTACCTCTTTCTGTAGGCTGTCGAGATCTTCCTGTGTTCTAGAGACTGCTACAACTTTCGCTCCCAATTCAGCTAGTTTTACAGCTATTCCTCTACCAATACCTGAATAAAACGTGTGGACATGTAACACAGAATGCCTGTATTTGGTATGCATATAACTGAATGACAATGTGTGCGAAGATAGAAGGGGTCCAACACGTGCTTTTTCATGCATTATTATTCGCCGGAGCCCGAGGAAGCTGTTTGATCACAAGGCAGCCAGGTCGGTCGAGTGTTCAAAAAGTGATTATGATCAGAAAATACCACAATCAGAAACTGCAAACCAACCCACGGTACCGTGAGGGAGAGCCTCAGTATAATAACAGTCACAAGATATCAGGAAGACAAACAAAGTAAAATAAATACCTATTTCGATGGTAAAATGGTCGCGCTTTCCCTCGTAACGACAGGCTAGCAAATCAGCACTGGCGTAGCTCCAATTACGCACGTGCGTAATAAAAAAAGTAACATTCATGGGTGGTCACCTTATGTGGTAAAAGTGATTTTCAATACAATAAGGAACTGCTTTTAAAAGAAAAGAATTTGCTCCCTCCTGGAGCAAAGAATTCGCACCCTCTAGGTGGGACTACTGGATCAAGCAGTGTTTATATATGCCATATTTAAAGTTATTTACACATAGCTCATGTTGAGGTATGTCTCAGCTGAGTGTGCTTAATATATTATTTGGGAATTTCTCAAGCCCAAAGAAGTTACAACCATGTGTCATTTTTATTACATTTTTACAGCAGAGTATCATGTCTTATAATATTAAAGTGTCCTTTCTGGTATGCATTTTTACATTGTGAAACCAAGTGTAAAGTTCAATAACTGGCACACTATATATAATAAAAAAAACTTAAACCTAGCACTTTGTGAAAAAAACTATTTTCTATTAGGCTTATACATATAAGTATGGACTCATTTGGAATCAATACATCGTATGGATTCTAAAGAAGCTTTTAGCATGTTTAGGGACTCAGAGGCCTCTTTTGTTGGGTTTAATGTAAACATGTAACTTATGTTACACACTGAAGCGCACAAATAAACTTTCAACAACGTATGCTGCAATAAATGATGAATCTGGCGAGAACCAAACTAACTGAATTCCAATATCAGTGAGATAGATAATATATTATATGTAGAGGCGTATTTATGTTTATTTAGAGGAAATGCTATCTACTTATTAAAATGGGTGGGGTAACCTTGTATGCAGCCTATCCAATATTATGAAGATTATGACTTTGTGAGTTATGGTCGAGTCTGGTGATGGGGAATGAAATGACATATTGAATTTAACAGCTGCCAATGAGATTAGTCATAATTGCCAGTATTTTTATCATAATCTTATTAAAAAGGTTATTTTTCACAAGTTAGCAAGATAACTTATTACAGCCATTTGGCTATTTTGGACTTATTTGTCATTTATGACAACCGTCTTTGATGTCATATTACACGACTAAATTAATGCTGACAGTAAATATACAGTGTATCTCCAACGTTAATAATGACACTTACTTGTACATAGGTCCAGATAAGGATTTTTATTTGCGTAAACTTTTAATTATTTTCTTACCCATTAATTTAAACATGTGTTTTGGGTGCTCAAAAGAACCGTCTCATTGAGACGGCTCTTTTGAGTACCCACAACATATGTTTTGGATGAGAAATAAAGAAAATAATTTTTCAATACGCACTCTTATCTGGAGGCCTGCTTGTAACAGTTACTATACATTGTATTATTAAGAAATTATTGAAACTTTTTCAGAAGATGAACGAAAACATGCAAAACTTTTACTTCAAAATGATGGCCATCTTGAATATACTATGTTAAGACCATGTGTTAGGCTTTTCATATCAGAAATGGAGTTTAAAGTTTTACATATAGATGTTTTGCCCATAAACTTAAGCATTACATATGGTAGGGGGCTGATAAAACACTAAATACTAGGCATTTTGTCTTTTTTCACGGCGGCCATCTTAAAACCCATTCAAAATGGCGGGTAGGACCCAAGTTATCGAATGTGAACATCTCGATTCTTAATCAGGGGGGTCCTATAAACAATTATATACCACTCCCGGATGGTCCTTAGGGGTGCATGGTGACCCCTCCGGGCCCATGGACTATTTGTTTGTCTGAACCATCATCTACTGTCAAATTGTTACCCTGTACATGAGAGCAGCTAAAACTCTGACAAGCCTGCGCTAATGTCAGTGTCTTACATGTAGCTGCTCGCCGATAAGATGGGTATCAAAATCGTATATACTAACTTGTCCGTACTTTGTTTTATGAAATTGTGTTATGTGTATGCTAATCTCGTGTCATTTCCAATTACCCGTGAACTACACTGCTCAAAATATTTAAAGGAACACCTGATACTTTTCCATAGGTGATAATGCTAACCCTTGTCCTATAGAAAAGCCATACATTTCACTAGACAATAAGGTAAAAACCCAGTTTATTTCGCTATCTTTGCAAAGAGAGTCAAAGTATTGGACCAAAAAAGTTTTTAACAAAACAATCGCTGCTCAAGTTCATGGCTCAAATTTTGTAATTTTTAATTTTCTTGAAAATGTCGACTTTTTCTGGAACTCTGTAAAATCTTCGAATTTTTTTAATAGCGTAACCTAATGATTTCTGCAACATTAAAAGGCTTTTGAATGTACAGAAATGACGGTCTTGTTGTGTTTTATTGAAAAAATCGCCTTAAAATTTGGTTTTGAAAAAGGGGGTATTTTTAACAAAATTCCATTTTTACATAAAGCGTTCCATGAAGATTTCTGGAAAAGGCTTACTTCATTTTGATCAGGAAACATCGTCCTTGATCGGTAACCAAACTTATCAAAGGACAAACATGTTTTCGCCTTTTCAACCCAACTCTTGCTATGGGTCGGACTATGAGTGCATTTGTATTATGATCAATGGCAAAACATGCAGTGTTCCTTTAAATATTTAGGCAGTGTATATAATTCTTATTGAAGCTGCTAGTGAAATAAAGAAGAAGACTGTTTTTGTTTGTTTGATTTTTGTCTGCAAAGTCCTGGTACGCGCCTAGCACTTTATGATGGTTCATTTGTCAAATGCATACTTCGGGGGCGTAGCTACGTATGCGCAAAAACGCAATTGCGTACACATTTGCACAAAAATATGGGAAGCTGATGTTATGTGAACAAAAAGTGTGTGCAGAACCAATATTAATCTCTCTAAATCCATTTTCGACAGAATTTGTGATGATGTTGGTATCACCATTTGATGATATGTTACCAATTAAGCAATGTGAATGAGGGCCTGATCATATACAATTTTTATAACCTACCATTACCAAGAGTGTGTTTATCTTGGCAAACAGCGCAGACCCTGATGAGACGCCGCGTTATGCGGCGTCTCATCTGGGTCTACTCTGTTTTTATTATTATCCTTTTTCGCATGCATTCAGCCTGTTCCACAGGTGCGTATTTTGACGTTTAGACGAGCTACCCCACCCCCCTCCCCCCCCCCCCCCGTATATCAGGGACAAAATCCTCACGTCAAAACGATGCTCTAAAAGAAGTTAATGTGATCAGAAAATGGCACAATCACAGACCACAGGCCATCCGATGGTGCCAGAAGGTAAACATATTTGAAGGGTGTGACAATGTGTACATCATGTTGAACATTAACCCATTTAAGCCAAATGACCATTCCCAGCAATTTGACCAGTCCGTTTCAATTTCAAGGGTTGTAGGGTCGTATTTTTCATTTTTATTCAAATTTTAATAGAACATTCTATAAGTAAATAGTGGAAACCCTGATCAGACGCCGCGTTCTGTGGCGTCTGATCTGGGTGTGCACTGTTTGTCTGTAGCCCACAAAAAGGACACTAGGCAAGGACGTTATGCTTTCGTGTGCTTCTGTTTATTGATGCCTTGTGGTCACCTGATTGGAAAGGGCTGACTTCTTGACTCTCTTTTGTGATGTATCATTGTAAGTTTGATACTTTGCCATTGGTATCCTTGGTCAGGTGTGGTACTTGATTGTATCGATTCCTGATCTTTGCCCTCTTCCTTACTCATATGGGTTAATACATTTCAAAGTATGTTTCTCAGTTTTAATACAGAACAGGCGTCCCATAGTGGATGCGCGCACACATTTTTAAGAAGAAAAAAACGATGTGAAAATATGTCAGGAAATTGTTGAACTGCATATACCTGCACCAAACTTATCAGAAAATATCGTGACAGAGAACAGAGATAAAGGAGCAGAGTCAAAAAAGTGATTTCGTTGATAATTATAATTAACTGCCATACAAACGGCGCTTTTCATTTGCGCACTTCAGTATATCGTTTGCGCACTTTGAATCCTTCATTTGCGCACGATTCTGCATATCATCTGCGCACCTTTTTCACACCTCATTAAAAATGAATTAGGGGTTATTAAGGTAGTTGAAAGTCGTAACAGCTAGATACAACTCGTTAAATATGAAAATAGTTGGATGAGATGCGTAGAACTGTCCGTTAAAGTGAGCATGAAACGATTCTGTGCCATTATTAGTTCTCTTCTCTTCTGAGGAAATATCAGCCCACATGTCGTGAGTAAACTTTGAGTCAAATGTCACATAGTTCTCCAGTAGAGTCACCAAACTTATTGCAGTTCTGGTCGTCATGGCAGTCTTGCATAATATCCTCTGTGAAACAGTCCTCAACTTCTGTAGGTTTCACTCTGGCTGCCTCTGTAATGAGCACCAAGCCCCATAGTTTGAATCTTCTGCCACCATGCTTGGTCCATAAGTGAAATCTGCAGCACTTGATGGTAGCTGACGTACTTAGCTTCTCAAAGCACTGCATGCATAGCTACTTCGAAATCTATGTGAACGGTGGTGGGCAATGGTTGAATTATGTCTTATGTCCATTGCACACTAAGTACGTATTTCACCTATAAAGTTGCCTGTAGAAGTCATCGTTTCACGGCCACTAATCACTAATTGATCCTGATTGGGGTGTGAAAATAGTGCGCAATTAAAATCGCAAAACGTGCGCAAAAGTCATCATCGCTGATTGCAAAAAGTGCGCAAATGCAAGGCGCCCAATACAAAATATAAGTTTTGGAAAAATGCAATTCGCATTAAAGTGCTATTATATAGTGGTTTCATATACATCTATGTTATTTGTTTTGTTTGTGTGGTGCTTAACGACGTAACAACCCTTGTGGGTCATAAGCGTCATGATTTGGATGGAAAAACTAAAAACATGTAACAAATAAAATGAAAAGAATGATGATGATGAGTCTGGATATCGAGTTGCAATGGAGAGATCATGTGCAATACCTGACAGTTTCAAAGAGCTATTCAGACAAATGTACATGTTCTTTAACTGAACAGAATACGACATCAAAGAATCTGTATTATGGTCTGATACAAATGTAAAACACGATTTAAAAAATAGCCATAAGATCTTGTTAAAAAGATTCATTTGTCTTATAAATGTCAGAAAACTATAAATAAGTATATCTTGAAATAACTGTTTCATGTTATCAACATGGAAGCAATTATTTCTTACGTGTGCAAAATCGCCTACTCCAAAAAGAAGTGACGTACAGTGAATGGTGCATCACAACCAACACATTGCGGCTGTTCTTCACCTTGTAGTAAGTATGAATGTGTGACTCTTGTATGACCTAAATGGAGTCGAGTCAAAACAACTTCTTATTTTCTAATGTTTCGAAAAACTAATTGATGTTTACCAATGGTTGGTTTTATTTCAAGACGTTTATTTCCAATGCTGTTATTTTTTAAGTTTGCCATTGATCCAAAACATGTTTATTGATATATAGCTTAAATTAGAAAATGGAATCTTAAAAACAGTTGGTTCTGATGAAAGCGATGTTTTTGCGTGCTGATCTACTATCTCATTCCCAAGTATACCTATATGACTAGGAATCTAACAGAGAACAATTTCTTTGTTTGTTAAAATCTCGTGACATTTTTATAAAAGTTTCTGAATCAGTAGATTCTCTGAACTGGTATGATTCATAGCTTTCAATACTGAAAACGAGTCAGAAAATATAAGCGTCACAAGTTCTTATGAAATCTAAAGCTAGATCAACTGCTTTGGCTTAAAGGGGACAGCAACCCTAATGATAAGTATGTTTTATCAGAAAGAGCTCTATGAACCATGAATTTTGATACAAGTATCATCAAAATCGGTTGAAAAATGGGCAAGTTATGGGTTTTTAAATAAATCAATATGACCAACATTTAGCCACCATTTGGAATATTTAATTAGTTTTCAGAATATTTTCAACTGCTTAATTTTTAGTTATCACTACTATCACATCATCTGTGTTTCAGCAGATATGCAGCTTTATACAAAAGGAAAATGTTTCATTAAAGATTAATGCAAATGATCCTTTGGTTTGTCTTATATTTGGATTACGCATATTTAATTAGGCTGAGTGACGTCACTAAGCCTACAATATGGCCGCTTCCATTACAGACCATTTGCAAATATTCAAACACCCACAACTTCCCCATTTTTCAACCGATTTAGATGAAACTGGTATCGAAATTCATGGTTTATTAAGATCTTTCATAAAAAGACTAGTGATCATCAGGGTTGCCGTCCCCTTTAAGCAGTAAATTAATGAATCGTCAGGTATACGTTGCATATTCATATGATTGTCTGATATAATAGCACAACAAATCTTTGATTCTCCCTTTAACCCATCAGTATAAACTTTCTAATAATTCTTATAACGACTTTCGACCGTCTGAAATCTATGTTACGACAATCTATATAAAAAATCAGCAATATATATTTTAATTTTACATGACATCGGGTAAGCTCCTCTATATGACGCATTGCAATTGTATGTTTATAATAGTCTCATACAGTCTAAGTTGCCATCGAACATAAACATTTTGTTACAAAGGCCCTAGATCGGTCACTAGTGCCCTGGCTCATTGGGCCAGTGGTTAAGGAGATGTCATTTTACTTTTTCATTTTTTTCAGCGGAGAAAAAAATAGTTTGTGTACTTTTGTTAGAGGGTCCGTATTATTAGGAACATTTCTGCAAAACTATATTGAATTTGGACCAGTAGTTTTATCTATGACAAAACCGTACAATTATGACTAAAGCGTAATGGACAACTTTTTAATATACACTGTTACTGTAAAAAAATATATAATATCTGATCTTATTTATGTTTTGGCAAAACAACGCAGAGTTTGTTAACTAAAGGATGCAAACTCGAAGCAAACGTATTCAAAAGTTCTCATTTTTGTCAGCCTTTATTTGAAGGTAATTTTACTAGAGGGCTTAACACTGGAGGAAGCGATGATACGCAAATTGCCATTAGAGTATGACTACAGTGTTAAATCAGATATCTGATGGGGATAAATGGGCCTTTCTAACTGATTTGGGCATCATAAATTACGATTTTGACGATCAGATACGCATATGCAGAAATCATATTCAAGAATTGAAGGCCAGGAAATACCGCCCCATATAGCAACGCATAGCGCTCCGCGCGCAAGAGAGAGAGAGAGAGATATCGAAATACTGGGAAGTAGGAGGATAATGGATTCATCCCAACAACTGCTTTTGCCCCCTAACCATTTTAACCTATAAAGCCAACATGGCCTTTATTCAGCTCGAGTTGATCCCATTAGAGCCAGTGCTTGACCCGCCCAGCAAAATTGATTGCACTCATGCAGAAATTGATCTTCGACTTTAAGATAGCTAAAACTTTATGTACATAAACGAGGAGAGAAATGCCGCCCCTGGGGTGAGACTTGAACTTACGATCCCTGTAACACTAGAGGTGTGGATCTTTTGAAATGTACTTAAACCATTGAAGCATGGCTGCACTTTGGTAGCAGAAGGAAGAAGCTGATAATGATATTATTCTGTCTGGTACCATATCTAAATAATTTGAGCACAGTTGCATTGATTATGTCTCATTTTAGGCAATTTACACATTATTGTGATGTTAAGAATCATAGAACTAGGTGTTATAAAAGGATTAAATTGCTCAAAACGTTTTTAATGACCTCTATAAAGCATGTATGGTTCTTGGCTGTATCAGTTTGAACACTGCCTTACTCAACTTCCCTGCTCAAATTGGTTCATCCAGATTCAGCTTTGTTTTAAGAGTCTGATATGGAGTTAATGCACTTTAGAGAGCCAGCCTCAACTCTGCTTTATCTAGATATTTGAGCGCCACTACAAATTTATTTTTTCTTTAGTATTTATGAGTCAGCACATGGGAGTTTTGTACTTATTGCACTTGTAAGCAGCAACGGCTCAGACTAAGATATTTGCAGTCTCACAGGCTAATACACTTTATACTTTGTGGAAATTCTGGAAAAAACAAAGAAATAGCTTCACTAGCTATTTAGGCATACATATATAACGCAAGAATACGCAAACAGTTATATGTATTGAAATCTTATGAGCAATCCCATATGGCTATATAAACTTCTTTTAAAGCCTGATTTTCTTTACCTTGTCAAACTTGGGCTATTTAGTCAATCAAATAAGCATAGCCAATCGTACCTTTTTGGGGTCCTATTGCAGCAAAAAGGGACAAAAATCTGAGCATTACATTACTAAACGGTATAATGAAATTTAAATTTTATGTCTATATATCTTTATGATCTTTACTTTTTGCCAATTGGTGTTGCCTGCTGATAACCTTTGCAAACAGTTGAGACCCAGATTAGGCCCAATTTTTTATCCAAATTGTTTGACACTCTCATGGTATTCCTGAAAGATTTGTTTTAAAAAAAAGTTGATTTAAAAAAAAACAGCAGACGGCAAGAACAGGCGAAATAACCAAGTTACAGCAAAAAGTTAAATTACGTCGGTATTGTATTCAGCATTAATTCTATGAAAACTCTATGCAATGCATGTGAAATTAAAAGTGTATTTTAGAAACAGTTGTTTATTTTTCAATTTCTTTATGACAAAGTTATTGTTTCCATGGTTACTGCAAGAGAAATGTAAGACCCCCAGACATTTTTTAAAAAAAACCTGAAGTTCCAATTTAAAACTGTACATGTATCTAAATCGTCAGTGTCAGTGATTTTAGAGGCTTATAACTCATAAAATATTTTCCACACCCAGTTACCCCACCCATCTTAAATAATTGTTGATGATTTAAACCAAAATTTATTAGATTTATTCCATTCATTATACTTAATTTTAGTGATAAAACATGTCAAGATCTAAAAGAAATTATTACAATCACTGTTGAATTTCATTGGTACCTTAGAAAATAATCTGAATCTTAATTTTTGGTAAAATTGCTAGACTAAGTTCTACATCATTATTCAAGCAATGTTTGGCTATAAATAGAGCCACACCTCCCAATCGGTACCTTTCTTCTATTTCAAATAGTACATATGCATTCAAAATTAATTATAGGTATAATTTCATACAATATGACGGCAAATATGGTGAGGCACATGCGATGTTAAAAAATTGGCATGATTTTTTATACTTTGCTGATATGATTTCCATGGTTACGATGTGAAACAGGTAAAATCCGAGAAATTTCTTTTTATCTTGTGAAAGCTGACGACCTTGCTAGAACTAATTACTAGCAAATACATCGTGAAATAGGTGGCACTTATGGTTATAGTAGCTCAAAAGTGGCCAAAAATTATGTTTTTGCACCCGGTTACCCCACCCACCTTCAGTAACCCTGTATGACATGTACAACGTTTAAAATGAATTGTGTTTACTTTGAATGTACTTATTCGAAGCTATTATGCTTAGACATACAAAGCTTCAAATGCAATAGGAATGATCTTCATAAAATCAAAATCTGAATTTTAGAGGAAAATTGCCAATTTTACACCAATAATGACCCTTTTGGTGCATATAAATAGATCCATGCGTTCTGGTATGTACCCATTGACTATTTATTAATATTTTTATATTTTTTAATTTTTACCATTGATATTTATTGCAATATTACCCAAAATACCTCATTAAATGTGTATTTAAACATGTGTTTTTAACGGTTGTGCATTTTTGCATATTCTGTACAGTACAATTGTTGTTTCCATGGTTACAACAAGAAGGAGGCAAAACCCCACTATGTTTTTAATCTTATGAAAGATGAATACCATCTAGAACTAATCATTTACTGTATATGTCTCAATGTAGGCGGGGTAATGAGCTGTAATGGTTCAAAAATGCCTAAGAATAGGGTTTTTTTATATCTAGTTACCCAACCCACCTTCAGTAACCCAGCATGATATATACAACGTTTAAAATCAATTGTGTTTACTTTGAATGTACTTATTTGAAGCCATTATGCTTAAATATACAAAGCCTCAAATGCAATAGGAACGATCTTCGTTGAATCTCATGTTACATAAAAATATAATCTGAATTTTGGAGAAAATTGCCAATTTTACACCAATAGTGACCCTTTTTGTGCCTATAAATAGATCCATGCGTTCTGGTATGTACCCATTTACTATTTAATATTATTATTATGCATTCAGCATTAATTCAACCGATATTTATTGCAACATTACATCAAATGTGTATTTAACATGTGCTCATAAACGGTTGTGCGTTTTTTTATTTTCTGTATGGTACAGTTGTTGTTTACATGGTTACGACAAGAAGGAGACAAAATCCCACGCATGTTTTTTAATCTTATAAAAGATGAATACCACCTAGAACTAATCATTTACTGTATATGTCTCTATGTAGGCGGGGGAATGTGCTGTAATGGTTCAAAAATGCCTAAAAATAGGGGTTTTTTTTCGTATCTAGTTACCCCACCCACCATTGGTAAACCAGTATGACTTAACCGAAAATCATATTTTGTTTGATTTATTTTTAAACTACTCCCTTTTAACCATAATGCTTCAACATATAATGATAAGAATCAAAATAGGTGTGTCACAGGATTTATGAAGGTGCAAAAACTGTCTATTTTCACAGATTTTTTTGGTCATTTTTAGCCCAAATTCTTCTTTGTTGGTTACCATGGCAACGGGCAATAAATTGGGAGAACAGAACATTGACTAATTGTTTTTTGAGTGATTATGGATGCATCCTGAAAATTTCAGCAAAATCTGAGACCATGCGGGCCCAACCCCTATATAGCATGTTTGGTGCTTATAGAGAATGGCTTTTTAGTAGGAGGTGTTGTTTAAAGATATTTCCCTTTTTAGCTCTGGTGGCTATTTTATTCTGCTGATCGGGTGGGTTTGGTCGAGGGTATTATGAGGAACAATTATGTGAAATTATATTGAATTTCGGACAGGTGTTGAGGAAGAGATGACATTTTAAAGATATTTCTATTTTAGCTCTGGTAGCCATTTTATTCAGTGCTGCCCTACGGTTTGTGGAATTGTGGCAGAGGGTATTATAAAGAACGTTTATGTGACCAGTGGTTAAGGAGGAAATGGCATTTGAAATATTTCTATTTCTCCGGGAGCAATTTTGTTCAGTGAAGCGGAACAAAGATATTTCTAGTTTTAGCTTTTATTGCAATTTGTTCTATTTTAGTAGAGGGCATTATGAGGAACATTACTGTGAAATTATTTTGATTTTGAGCCCGTAGTTAAGGAGAAGATGTCGTTTAAAGATATTTCTACTTTAAGTTTTAGTGGCCATTTGGTTCGACTGAGCGGAACCGTTTTTCCAATTTTGGTAGATGACATTATGGGATACAGTCATGTGTAATTAATTTAAATTTGGACTAGCGGTTTAGCAGGCGATGTCGTTTAAAGATTTTACTCATACATTCCTATTTTAGCGTTGGTTGCCATTCTTTGTTTGTCTTTCATTCTTTTTGTTTTGACGGAACAGAACCGTTTATGCCATTTTGGTAGATTATATTATTGGGAACATTCCTATAGCATTATTTTGAATTTGGACCAGTGGTTCAAGAGATGTCGTTTAGAGAAAACATTGCGGACGGGCGAACGACGGACGACGCACAACGGACTCGGACGACGATGATCACAATAAATATGACCAGGAAATGCCACAATCTCAGATCACAAGCTAACCCATTGCACCCTGAGAAAGAGACACCAGAACACATTTACCTCTAAAGTATACGAGCTTGCCTTATTAGTTACTTGTATACATATATTTCATTGGTTCTGCTCTAACTGACGTATTTACATGTAACCAATAAAAGCCTAATTGTCCTTTCAGCAGAGGCAGTACTTTTGGAAAGTACCATTTATAATGGGCTTCCTAAAAAAGAATACCGCCTTATAGAATTGATGAAGATACGAGAATAAATTGGTTAATTGGTAATTGAAAGGTATATTTCTACTTACCCCTCCCTGCTCCAGTGACTAAAGCTCTTTTTCCATCGAATCTTACATCCATGATAGCGCTTCTCTATTCTAATACTTGTTCCTGGACAACAAAACAAGCATTTATTATCTTATACAGGACCATTACGCCAACAATAATAATAATAATAATAATAATAATAATATAGAGGGTCTTACATGAGGGTTCATGTTTTATTGAATTTACTAAACGACTTGGGGAAAAGAGATAAAATGCAAGGCTTGCCGAGCATTTTATCTCTTTTTCGCAACGAGTTTAATAAATTCAATAATACAAGAGCCCGAATGTTAGATGCTATATATCAAATGGCATTAAGATTACTTTGAAAGGGGTACGAGCATTAAGAGGCTATTTTGGCGCCCTATGAGGTCAAAAATAAAAGTTTCTTCTTATTAGTTTATTACGGTTGCTATGGTAACAAGAATGGCCGCCAAAATAGGCTGAAAATAGGAAATTGACCATTTTGGAGCATATTTTAGACATGCAACAGAGGAATTGATATAAAGCACAAGCAAATACTAAAAAATATTTAACAGATGATGAGAATTATCATGGCACACAATATATTAAAAGGTTTTTTTTGGTATTTGCTTGTGCTGATATCTAATTCTTAACAATTCGGTCTCCAAAAGCCTCAAATTGTGCCTAAAATGGCGATTTCTCTACTTTAAGCCTATTTTGTCGGCCATTTTGGTTACCATAGCAACCGGTAAAAGTAAAATAAATGCTAGAATTTTACACTTTGGCTATTCTTCTAACAAACTAATAAGATAATATTAGCGAAAAGCAACTTTCCGTTTTTGGCTCTAGAAGGGGCCAAATAGCCGCTTAATGCACGTACCCCTTTTATTTCTGTCGTAAAAACGTCATAACTTTTGTCATTATGTACACAACGATGTTATGGACGTCATAACGTTTCCCGTAAATATGTTAACCACTAGTGGTTTATCGATTTTATTGCATTGCGTTATTTCACTCCCACACGCGACATCATATGTTAATATAAGGACCACACATGTTTTTGCATGCATTAACATTTGCCGGGTCCCGAGGAAGCAATTTGAACACGAGGCCGTTAGGCCGAGTGTTCAAACATCTCCCGGTGGTACCGGCAAGTGTAAATGAAATGAAACAAACATGTGGGATCATTATTCTTGCATATTTATCTGATTCCAATCATAGGTCCACTGAAAGCACCGCTAAAACTCTAAAATACCATTTAACACTTGTTTTCTCAATACAAAATGGCGTCAGCGTTAAACTTTTGAACATCATAACGTCGTCACAACGTTTAAAGACGTCAACGTATTGATCAGTTCGGGCTGCATTGCTTTCCGTGTATTGTCAGACAAACAAATAGGGGCTTATTGTAAAGGAAACAAAAACAAAACCCATGTTCAAACGGCACCAGAATCTCATGATTTGAACATCGATTTTTTCTTTAATTTGACAACGGCTCCAAACAGCTTTGCGTAACTAATTTTATGCAAGAATAATAATTTTAAGTAATGTTGGTAACTAAAGACTGTTACATTTGCCTCGACGCAAGACACCCTGGCCTCTGGATTTGAGCTGAGTTAAGGCTCATACCATCCTGCTCAGCTTCTAGATTAAATAAAAAAAATGCATGTAGCACGATTAACTATGCCACTTTACAGAAAGCGAAACAAAACATAGGCACATATCCGAGACCATGTGGATACGCAGGCTGGTGTGTACCTTTACTTTTCGCATGCTGGGTTTCATGCATCAAAAACCCATCATATTAAAATGAAACTAAAATTAACAAAAAACCCTGATATTTATTCCTGTATAGTACTAAGTCTTATTGCTGCTGACGGTGTTGAAGCCATACACCCTTCACACTGTTTGGCAGCTTGCAGAAAGACACAATTGTAGGTTATTTATTAGACTTGAACAGCCAAAACATCATTTTAGTAAGTATCTACATACCTTCGTTCTGATGGATGTTCTGATTTATTTTCCCAACGTATTGGTGCAAAAAGTATGGAATAGTCCATTTTGTTTTAAGGGGTTATATGTCATAATTTCTAATTATGATGCATTTATGTCCTTAAAGAGTTTTTTCATCTTAGGAAATAGTGTAGACCCTGATGAAATGCTGCCCTATGCGGCATTTCATATGGGTCTTCCTTGTTTGCCAAAGTACATGTTTACCTGTATCCAAAATGAAAAAAACAAACATTAAATATATGCTATCAAAATGTACTTGTGACTGCTATCACTTGTTTGAAACATGCAGGTCAATAGCTTTCGTTATCAGAAGATACCCGAACGTGTCATGTAATTATATAACATACTGCTCAGTTCAGTTGAGCATGAAAGAAAAACACTGAGGCATGGCCCCGAGGTTATAAACTGTTTCCTGTTTAACTCATTAACTCAGCTGAACACGAAATTTATCCTGCTCATAAATGTTAAAATGCCAACAATTGTTGACATTTTAATATTTATTAGCATTATAAATACAACATCTTAGAGCTTGAAGCCATAAAAAGTCTTTCTTTTTTCAGCATTTTAGTTTTTGTGAGTAGTTGACAAAACACGGTCATTTATGAGCATGATAAATACAACATCTGCGAGTTTGAAAGCAAAAACAAATATTTCTTTTTCGGCATTATTTTCAGTTTTCAGATGACATTTCATGCTCAGTTCAGTTGAGCATGAAAACAGTTTGATGACATCAGTGCCTTATCTGAGTCTAGATGCCACGTTATTCTGTTGGCTCTTATATCTCTACTGTCAATGTAGTGTTGTTCTAAACAATAACCCTAATGCACTGTAAAAGTAAGTGTTACTTTACACCATTTGGTGGTAGCTGGACTGCCATGGTCTCCACTCTTCCCCAATTTTATACTGTACCCCGCATCGTCCCAGTTGCAAGCAGAGTAGGAAACTGTGTAAACATTAGCTATTTTACCATCAAGGTTAACTTTTTGAAAAAGCTTAGATTCATTGCATGGCGCATTACAGTTACATAACAACAGTTTTTAAAGTTCTAGTTTTTCTTTTGCTTGTTTAGATTTTGTCATTTTTTATGTTCTTGTTTAAGTTTACTTGACAAACCAAACCGTCGCTGAATCGATCTTATCGTCTCCATCTATACACTAAAAGTTGGTCAATATATATTCACCACGCCCCTAGCTAATATATTACTAGTGAGAATCCGAAGAAACGTAGATTAAGTTGATTCTTCTAAGGTTCTTAAGGGCCAAGATGCCACTTCCAACAGGTCAGTGCCCAACTTTACAATGCCTCCTTAAAGATTAGAAACAACTTAATTGAGTATTGAAATTTCAACATGGTATTTTAAATGTTCACTGAATTGCCTGGATTGGTGCAATGCATAAGGTCAAATATGCCGTTGTGATCTACAGAATACATGAAACGATTTTGATTTTAATCAGTTTGAAATGTTATTTCTGTATCCTGAAAAATCAATACTTAACTTAAGTCGTCCTTAACTTTAAGGAGGTATTGTAATTTTGGGCCCTGGTTTTATTTATTTATCTTTTTGTTGTTTTTTTTTTTGTGGGGGCGGGGGGGGGGGGGGGGGTTGGTATCCAAATACTTCACCATCGTTCAAGAGATCGTATGACTATGTTGACAAATAAATGAAAAGATTTGGGTCAAAATGATTATCGTGCACCAAGCGACATACTTATATATGACCTCTTGCATTTCAAATACAAATATATATGATAACAATCACATGTGCACTTCTATGTTTAATAGTTGGTTTAATGAGAAACACTTCAAGGCCATATCTAAATATTAAAATATTGCTGTGAGTAAAGTATTATCGGTCTGAAGCCGTAACAGATGCCTTATAACCCCTTTATGCCACAGGGTTTTTCGAGCCCACCCAGGGGGGTCTGTGCTCACTTGATCCCTAAAAGTAATACATTGATCTCCCCGTCTCCTTGCAAATAATGTCCTCGTCTACCTAAAAGTATTTGCCTTTGCTCCCCAAATCTCTAAAAATAGTTCAGCTTTTCCCCAAATCCCCCAAAATATAAGCGCGCATGACTTAATGATCACTTTAATATTTTGTCTTATACATGAAAAGACAGGTCTTTGTCATGGAATATATCTGATAAGAATCCTTCAAAAAATCTTTTAATAAGGGCTAATTACCTAAAAAGAAAATAACATATAAGGTGGCCTCGTTACATTGTGTAATCACACTGTTGCAAGGGGGGTCGGGGGGCATGCTCCCCCGGAAATTTTTAACAAAAATGGTGTGATCTGGGGGTGACCCAAAGTATGTTAATACCAACCTAAAAATCAACAATTTTAAGGGGAAAAAATCAACAAGAAAACTTAATTGCCATATTTCTCTCTCACATCAATCATGATGAGTCTGTTAGGAAAAAAATCAATATATTTAGAATTTACAAGGGGGTCTGGGGGGCTAGCCCCCCAGAAGCAGAAGAATTTTTTGACAATCAAACAAAATGGAGGCTTTTCCTTATTTTTTTTGCTTTTTGGCAAGGCTCCCTAAATCCCTAAAATTATGAGCTTGCTCCCTAGCTCCCCTAAAATAATTACCAGTGCTCCCCAGCTCCCTGAAAATAAATAGCCATTCTTCCCAGATCCCCAAACCCCTTGGGGCCCCAATTTCCCTCTTATAAATTGGACCAGTCCGTTTCCGTTTTAAGGGTTATTGGTTGGTAGTTTTCCTTTTATTCAAATTTTGATAGAACATTCTGTAAGCAAACAGTGGAGATCCTGAACAGACGCGTTCTGTGACGTCTGGTCTGGGTCTGCACTGTTTGCCTATGTCACTCAAGAATATGGTTAGAGTATTGGATATGTTTTTCTCGAGTGTACTGTATGGGAATACTTTGTGAAATGTAGTCGTGACTCTGCATACGTCCAGTTGAATGTTGAGCCAAGGTCGCCAGAACACAGGACGAGCTTGACAGTCTAAAGGAAGAGGTAATTAGGTCATGAGCACATGACATTTTGGTGCTTGTCACACTCTCAAGCATCAAAGGCTTGAGTTAGCATGAGCATATGCGCAGGCTCATCAGTGCTTTCATTTCTCACATACACAAAGCAGCATACACATGCTACTCTCTAACTTACATACCTGTATGCATGACAAGCGTGCATGATCCATTTGCAGCACAAACGCTGTGTCAATATAAGTATTTCTGAAGCTATCCAACGCCACACACAACAGACAAACATTCCCTCTCTATGACAGAATAATTCTTTTCTCTTGACAACAGCTTCCTGTGAGCATATGCAAAGGTTAAAGGACCACCATCATAATTATGTAAAGGTGTTGACCCTGAATCTGATGTGTCTATCTGTACAATAAATAGCTTGTTGAAGTTTAACAGTCTAATTACTTGTACTTTGAGCATGTCCTTAAGGGTCTTGAATGAATGCCCATCCTGCTAACCAGCATTGATTTGTCTATCTTACTTGTTCAACTCTGTAAATGTAACTGATTGGTTATTGTCATAGACTCAATCAAGCCTTTGTAGACGTTGCAACGTCTACAAAGGCTTGATTGTGTCTATGACAATAACAATCAGTCACATGAAAGCCCGGACATACTTCTTGCTGGTTTTCTCAAGCTTGTCATTCTCTGTCTGAAGGATGCCTTTCCCCAAAACATGTCATAAAAACTTTCAGTTATTCCAGTGTTAGGCGTGATCCTTGCATCTTGTACTCTTGTGCAAATGTATCACAGGGTGATAAGATTTCCATTCCAATGTTTTGTATGTCCAAGTGGTGTGTGATTTAATTAGTTGTATGCGTTGTCACAGCCGTGCAGGAGCTACCTCCTTACTTTGTTGAATGTTCTATCAAAATTGACCAACCAAAAATAAATTTTCTTAAATGTGTATGAAAAATCTTCTGTTGGGAATCAAGTCATATGTTTTAACGTTTTTCTATGGGGATCTACCAGTTCCGTTTGCTCAGGTAAATCTTGGTAAAATACTTATTTTTCTGCTTGGACATGATGTTCTCAGCATTTCCCATAAGTTACATCTAAGTATTAAAATTTGTCACAAGCTTGATATCTCTGAAGTTAACACAAAACTTGTTTGTACCATCCTTCTTTTGGCCAGCACTATTAGACATGACTGGCTGCTCTATCACCTGGAAAACAGGTTTTTATTTACCTCAAGGATAGCCTGAACTTTTTCTCTACCTCCTGTCTTTTAGCATGATTTATTGATATGGATTAACACAAATAAGACTTGTTCATCAATTCTATTTTGTATTCAGTCACTTGGTATATTCAGGCAATTCTAAAAGTGCTACCTCAAACTCTTCAAGTGCTCTGATTACACCTGCTTGTTGCTCTGTTGCCAAGCTCAAATATATCTACACACCTTTGTAATTTTCTTCTCCCTTTCAACTAACTATGTCCAGTTATCTTAGCTATATGAAGGTCATACCTGAAATCACAACGTCCTCTTTTCCATATACCTTTCAACAAGTTGATGTGGTATGTTCCAATTGCATCACCAGCTCTATTCCTGTAGTCCATCCTGTTGACAACTGCAACAATAAAGTTAAGCAACCAGCTCTCTCTACCACATCGAGATATTTGCAAAGCTAGAAGGACACAAAGTACTGCATAAAACAAGGACCAAACACAGTACCCTCACGAGCAATGGGAGCAACAATAAGCAATAAAATCAACAACAACAGAACCAATAGCTTAGAATAGACAGCAGCCTAATCTGATGGAAGACTTAAGTGCATTTTATTTATACCAATTCTTCGCCCTAAGATTCTGTTGGTGTTAAAACAAAAAATGCTTAGCTCGCATGTGTAGATATTTTGCTTCCTAACTTATGCAATGTATCATCACAGAGAAACAATCTAATGAACACTATGATGAACAAAACAAAGGGCTCATGACTCACGGATACTCAGAGCTAAAGAAAATCTTAAGTTGAGTTACAGTAGTCCCAGCCAAAGACAAGTACCAGGCACCAACTCACATATCAAAGCTTTACGTCAGTGTCATCATTGAGTCTGAGGTCTGACCTACCATAATAAGAAAACATAGCTGATTGCGTTTACTACCAGACATTTTTTGTTGCGTCCATTGGCTGTGGGTGTTCTGTGTTAGGTCCTTGTTTTGTTATTCAGTAATTTGTGTCCTTCTAGTTTTGCAATCATCTTGATGGGAAAGAGAGAGCTAGTTGCTTTGCTTAATTGTCTTCCTGGTGCATTGAGACCGTTAGTCTACGGTGGCTCTTCTTCACAGTGTCGTATGTGGTCTGCAGTGTATGATTGTGGTATTTGCTGATAATACTTACTTTTAATGCGATCAGTTGCATGATATCCATCTTCTTTATAACGTTTGATTGTCTTTTTAAATTGATCACTAAAGTTAGGCTGTTGGATTTCTTTTGCTACGGTATTCAGTTTTATTTGCTTTTGAGTCCTTATCTTTCCTTTTTCTCCTTTTATATCTTGATTTATATGTTCTAGGAGATGATGCATTGATAAGTTGGGGTCTATTGTGCAAACCAAACATCTATGTGTCTTGATCCACACCTGAACTAAGAGTGAGGTTGGTGCACCGTTAAACGGGTTTAAGCCATCCAGTAAAATATTTTTACTGACCGTTCCAAGGTGGCTCTTCTTTTGTGGATCATTTATGTTATTTATCTTTTGTGTTTGCTTGTTGATCCACATCTGAACTAAGGGTGAGGTTGGTGCACCGTCAAACCAGTTTAAGCCCTCCATTAAAATATTTTACTGACCGTTCCAAGAAAGTACTTCTTTTATGGATCTTTTATACTCGTATTTTCTATATCTTGTGTTTGCTATGCTTTGAACGCGTCTGTTTATGTGCACCTTGTGGTCACCTGCTGGGAAAGGGCTGACCTCACCTCTTGGCTCTCGTTAGTGGTGTCTTACTGTGTGTTTGTTACTTTCCCATTGGTATCCTGGGTCAGATGCGATAATTGATTGTATCGATTCCTGATCGTTGCACCCTTACATACTTAGCAATGCTTCAAAAAGCAATACTACGAAGTGTCAAGCGAGAAAACATGGATTACAAATTGATTGAACTAATCTTGATTAAGTAGCGTCCAGTAACAGTCGGTTGAGGAATATCCTTTTTTAAAGGCAAGCGCAAAGTTACAATTAAATTTGCTAAAATCGCTGATTGTAAGTACCAAGACAATGTGCATGATCAAAAGCATTTTAGCATTTACACTTCAACAATCATTCGCCTCAAATAGTTACCCTATGTTTACCATTCTTTATATTAATTTAAAAAATGAGAACAAAGAATCAAACAGTTTCGCTCAAAAAGTTGTCAGAATGTATAACTTTACCTAATTGTCCTAAGGTGTTTTACAGATTTCCTCTGTGAAAGGTATCTTTTACACGAGTGGTCATTTATAATGAACTTTGAGTAACAAGCTGTAAGGGTGAGGTTGGTACCGCTAAATATCCGTTAAACATGTTTAACTTCTCCAGTTTTTTAACCTTTCAAAGGTGGTGTTTCTTTTGGGGATCATTTTGTTATTTTTGTTTCGTATTTGTCTTTGTTAAACTGCCTTGTCTATTCTTTGCAGCCTTATTATCACCTGCTGGGAAAGGGCTGACCTCTTCGCTCTCTTGTGTGTGAAGTTTTCTTGTGTTTTTTTCATTTTTCCATATGATGTCCTGGGTCATGTGTGGTACTTGATTGTATCAATTCCTGATCTTTGCCTTCTTCCTTACTTTAAGCATGAATCAGAAGTTCATTGTTTATTGTAAGCAGCCTTTTAAACCATTTGCTCCCAATGTTCACACAGATGCGCATGTACCCTTATTATGTCTTATTAAATTTCAGGCAACAGGAACTGAAATTCACTCAAAAGATCTCACAGACTGGGATGCAACAAGAACCCTTCTAGATTATCTTGGACCAATAGATCTTTTAGTAAATAATGCTAATGTCAGTGCTCTTTCACCATTTCTTAAGAAGGATGTTGTTGATTTGTAAGTAAACAACATAATGATTTTACTTCCCTTATTACATTGAAAGAGTTCGAATTATTATTATGCAATACGTTTGGACGTTATCATTGTTTCAAGTTGAAGCCACTGACATGCCACCCGTTCTGTACCTCTTTTTTTGCATGTAGCAAGTAAAAAGTCAATAATACTTCTAGGAACAAGGTACAGAATCTCCTCATCATGAGGATCTATTTTTACACAGACAAACAGTTTGAATGACCCCTGTACTGTAACAACAAGTTTTTAAAATTATCCCAGTTGGGTCTAGTGGTAGATATCTCTGATGAAGTTTATGCATGCTTGTATGAGTATTGTTTTTGATAAAACCGAGGCACAAAAAGGCATTTAAATACTCTTTAAATATGCCCTAAACACACATTTCTAGTTTAGTTTTACGATATCGTCTAAGAATAATATTTGGTTTGGTTCATTAAGGAAACATACTTTGATATTAGTCAAGCAATATTGGAAGTAAGTTTAACTTTTAGACAAGTATAAATTTTCAATAGACAATTTTTTGCTCTGATCGCACTTCTACCAGATTCCAAAGCTGCTATTTATTAGCATATGTCATTTAGACATGACCTGAGTAAATAACCAGGAAATCTCTATCAGCTGATCTAGTGGCCTTGATTTTTCTGATTTCTACCTTATTCCATAAAGTAATAATGCTTTTCCGAGTGAAAAACAAATGAGCGAGGATATGACAAAAGGTATCTTATGGTTGTGTTAATTAAAATTTGGCTGATGTTTTTCTGCAAAGTACTATCTCTTAGGAGCATTTCCTGAAAATGTGAAGCAGTTACCTTCAATATTGACGAATATATGGAAGTTTGAAGCAACATATGTAATTTTGTTTGGAACGTGACGTCAAAAAGAACGTTAAACCTAATATGACGTCAGAGCATTGGTCTCCAGGTGCTTATTGTCTATTTTTGACTTAGTATAAACATCTAATAAATATAATATAAATCACATGCGTTATCTATGTTATAATGAAAATGCAAATGGAATTGTGTGAATTTATACTTTCTAATTCGTATTATAATTAACGTGACCCTCTCTTAATTATGAGTCCTTGCAGGTGTTATGGCCTAATTGTTGCCATGGCAAACAGGTAGCATACAAAACTTTAAATTTAATCAGAAACATTTGCTACTTTGATGACATCAAGCTATACAAACATTTTCGTTGTAATATAATTTAGTTATTTTAGCCGTTTTCAAATGTATTTTATGAAATAATTGCTGGAGTGTCTTAAGGACCCTTTTTGCAGACCCGCGCTTAATGTGTTGATCAGACTGCATGGATGTTAGCATGCATAAAAATCAAGTTTAGTTGCAAATATGCCCATGCTAGATTGTCAACAATTTCATTGACGAATCAAGCTACCAAAAATTAGATACAAGCGACTAGGCTATTTCAAATTTTACTGAAAAACACAAAAACAGTTTTTGTGATACATATGATCAGCAGTTTGAATCCTTGTCAACACAAATTTAGGACATGTTTTTACATTGGCATACATCATTTCTCCATTTGTTTACCACTTTCTTATATATTTGATGCTATGTGAGAAGTGTTATAGTAATACTTTATAATATATATTATATATATTTTATAGTATATTTGTTTTTTTTCCATTCAGGTTGTTCAATTTGAATTTCAAGGCAGTCTAAAATATATCACAGGTAAATGCAGTTTAGGAGCAGTTCTGTGTACAAAGCTAGCAAAATGGAAATAGGGACTGCATGCGAGGGCAAGGATTATCTGTATAAATGCAGTATACCATCCAATGACACAAAGAAGAAACACAAACATAGACAAACCAACAAGGCACACACACACACACACACACACACACACACTAAGCTTAGCAACCAGAAATAAATACTGGCGGTTGATTTCACTAAATATGCACGCGATGGCAAGGATTATCAATATACATGCAGGGTATGTTCTGCCTTGCAAAATAAAAAAAAGATTTGTCTTTCTTTTTTAGCAAAGTTGCAGAATCACAAAAGGAACCAGCTGAGAAGATTACATTTATTTTAACTCACAAGAGAAATTCCGACATTTGTTATGTGTAGGCAAATAAACACTCCGTTGATATGATAACCAAGCAGTATAAGATAATAAGAATGTATCATGAGTGTGAGGGTAGGATAGAAACATCCATCCCGAGGATCGCCTTTTGGCATCACGAGGCTTGTCCAGTGATGACAAATTGTTATCCCGAGGGACAGAATTTTCTATCCTACCCTCACACCAATAATGGATTCTTTTTCTTGCTCACCACTGTTTTTGTTTATGTATTTATTTTAGAATAGGTTCCAAAAGTCCCTAACTAACGTAAGATGCAATTTTACACGATGACGTTACTTTAAGATAACAATGACCATGTCCTGAGTAAGACAGAATGGGTTAGAAAAAATTGTCTATCCCACAGTAAAATCTCAGATATCCTTATCGAGTGTGCAAGAATACAAAGTTAGTGGCTTTTGATGGTGCTGTCTCGGTAGACTGACTTTGGCAATATGGTTTTCAAATATATGAAAGATAGAACCAGAGAAGATCAATTGTCTTGTAACCATGGTAACTAAGCTCACGTGATAAAACAACCAATACATTTATATATATAGCCATTCCAGCAGACCATCATGTGCAATATCAAAGCTTAATGTCTAGAAGTTCTAAAGTTAAAACCAACGTATAAGTTTGTTGCATGTACACCTATACGCGCAAACACACACGTACACAGACAGAATACAATATGTCCAAGATCTTTGACATCGGCGTCATAATAACTTTTAATAGGCTATATATAATAAGCATAATAACTGCTCGCCAAGCATGTGGACAAGACTGGGAAATGACACAATCACATACCATCCTATGACACAAAGAGAAACACAAAACATAGACAAACCAACAAGACTCACACATACATATGAGCCGCAACCTGAGATTTCCAACAGCGTGGTATGTGCGACCAGCAAAGGCTCAGACCAGCCTGCGCATACGCGCAGTCTGATCAGAGCATTTGCTAGTCGCTCGAATATTCCATGACTGTTAAGCTAATGACCGAACAGCATTTGGATTTTCTAAGCTTAAATGGAGGCTGCACAGGCTCGTCTAAGTCTAGACTTGTCAAAATGCCACATAGTTTGAAATTACATGTCGTGGCTCATATGCGAGCGAGAATACACTAAATTTAGCAACCAGGAAGTAATACTGGTGAATGATTTTACTACAATTAATCAAGATACTAACTATCTGACTTTTTAAAATAATTTTGTTTTATTTAAAATTTAATATTGTTAACAAATTGAAAATCTTTACATGTATGTGCTTCATTCCAAATGATTGTGGTTGCATTAAAAAACAGTGAAATGTTGGAAAATATTGGATGCATAAAATATATTTCAAAAATTATATTTTCACATCGTTGAAGTATAACATTCTTTGCATTACGATGGAGAAGACAGATGTACCGTTGGAGAGAGAGATCATGATGGGCCTGGTGTACATCTGCCTTCTCCATTGACTTCCGCCTGTGACCACTTCAGAATTAATTTCAAACATATGTAACTTTCACATAACTCAACAAAAACAATTGGTGTAAATTTGTTAATTGGGTCATAAGGAACATATTTGGTGAAAAATGCTGGACTTTACTATAACATCTACATTTTCTTAACTCTAGCTCGTCCTGCTTCCCTGAGGTTTCAGTGTTTGAAAACAGACAAATTATGCAACTTTATTATAAAATGACGTAATGTGTGACTTTTTGGATCAAAAACATCAGTTATGCTATTAGTTATTTCAAATAAAAAAAAGTTGTGTCATGAATATTACACGAATTTTATCTTATGAAGTGAAAGTGTGACTGTATATTTTATTGAGAGCTTCGCCATTCATGAACTATATTTTTCACTTCACTTAATGAAATTTATGCCATGTTCATTCCAGGATGTATCGTCAATAAAGTGGTTCGTTTTGTTGGTTTAGATGTAGCTTTATATTGCGTTTAAAGCATGAGTGATGCACTATAAATAAAAACTTTATATTTTCAAAATGGCAAATTAGGTACTTAATTATCATATTTAAAAAAAAACAGTTGTGATTATGATGTCACGAAAGTCACAATGAATATCAATAAAGCAGGAGAGCATGATCATTTGGGAGTGCAGAAGCTGGAATTTTGCATGGCATTCCATTTTTTCTCTTAATGCACGGATTAAGAAGTTTTACCAGATTGTTTTTATATTGCAGAAAATAACAATATTGGTGGGAAACGCAGTCGGTGGTTTGAACCTTCTCGGTAGCATTTTCAGCCGGAGTCTTCATTTACATCAACATTTCGTCTATTTGAGCAGCGTCGGCTCTGGCGAGTCTGCGTAAATGCGCACACTCTCCTGAGCATTCGCTGCACACGGATGCGATAAGTACCGATATCTGGTGCGCTGATCCATATACCTTTAGATTATTGCGCCATCAAAGATAAGATGTACATACATGTACCAAATTGTGCAACCTGGGTGCAATCCTCGGAGACATGTTCTCGACCATATGATTCATTTTATTTTTCAGTTTTATAGTATTTCCATTCGTTGGCTTCGTTATGATTGCTTAAACCGACAATGCCAAAACAATACAGAGCCAAACTGATTACAAAGCCTTACAAATGATCCATGGGAAGTCATAAATAGAGCTATGAGACGAAAAAAGTATACAGTAAAACCTCATGCATGCAAATAGTCGTCAAGTGAATCTTAGAAAGCTAATGCCAAAGCGGCGTCACATTGCATCTCAGCGTATTCAGGAACTTCATGCAAGCTTATTTCAAGGTAGGCAAGAAAGAGAATCCCTTATTATTTGTGTAAAAATTCAGCATCCTCTCGTTCACAGTTTATCATCACTCGACAAGCCTCGTCACACGCATGATAAATAATCTAGGAAAAATAAATTATGCGTTTTGACAATTCCCTGGTGTCTGTCATATATAAATGTACATGCAGTACACATTTATCCGTGACATGTACGCACAAGCACCTGAAACAAAGTACAGATTTTGTAATTCTTAATAAAATGGAGAAAAAACATTCTGGCGAATCCGTAACTGCACATTAATTTTCTAATCATTACTAAATGGTAAGGGTTTCAAGTATGCCAATACTCTTCCGCCGGACCCCACACATTATGAACAATTTAATTTGGGTATATCTAGAGACGTCCTTGACGAGGCACAGCAAAATGTATGATCTAGTGAGGCGAGCTAGTTCTGATATCACTTTCCGAAATATGATGTGCCGTTAGAATACCGTTTAACGCCTATTCTAGGAACTTACAGATGCTAGTTTCATTATGCGAACATAGGAATACATATAAACAATTGCCCATCATATAGATGTACTCACCAAACAAAGGAACCCGGCAAAGGAACTGCATGAAGATTTATTGCTACAACGTTGATGACAACGTTCCCATGACAACGAAAATACAACGAACGAATTTCTTTTCACAATCAAGTGATAAAAATCATTTACACACGCAAACAAATACAACTGACAGGTTGCAGAATATACAAAACTATAATCGGTTGTGAAATATTTGCATCAAGAACTGGTACTGCTTAGATCAAATATATAATATAAGCAATGACCAGGAAGTGGCACAACCAAAACCAAACCCCTGTTGGACTATAACTAAAGTAATAAAACTCAAGAGGCGGACTTGATTTAGAAATTTTAGAGTACACGGAGAACGCCAGAATAACCTTCTTAAACAAGCAAAACTGGGCACTTTGGAGTACTTCATGGTAAATCAAGCAATTACTGTTTGAATTGTGAAAAATTAACACAATCCGATTGCCAAGAAGAAGAAAAAAGAATGAAAAAATGCATGCGCTTTCAATCCCTTAAACTAATGTCCATATTTTTTTATATGAATAATTATCAGAACCTATCGGGAAAGACAGAAAAATATCTTAGTACAGTGTAGGCAGTGCTCTGCCATCTTGTTTTGGAACAGGTCACGTGACTGTTCTGTCTACACCACCTCGAAAGATGGAGTACTCCGGCGTACGCCAGCACAGGTGGTCCAGCGCACTTGATTTCTGTTCTGCCTGTTCCAAGTGGAAGGAGTAAAGAGAACAGCTAAATCAAGTCTGCCCAAGGTGTCACTGAAAAGTCCTAAAACTCTATAAGAACAACGTATCACGCTCGAAGTGACCTTAAATGACATTTGGCCCATTTAAGACTTGTAAATTCTATGATTCCTTTAAAGTGGATAAGTCCATTTGACATTTAAATTAAATTTGGTCAGTACGTACATTTTGAGCTTAATTTAATCTTTATATCCTCTAAGAGACAGTTCGGACCTTGTTTATACGGCTTCTAAACTGGTTCTAGACTGTTTGCCTATACTCAATATCAGTCAGACAAATGGCAGATTAGATTGCTTTAACTTTGATGCAATATGGAAGATTATTTATGGTCTCAGTCGAGACTTATGGCTGTAGAAATCTGTTAATTTCAAGAAGCTTTCTACAATTTTGATTGGTCATCAATGCTAGCCACAAAATTGCTGATTTGTCATCAAAGACAGCCACTTTAAAATTGATCTGTAGATTGAGGCAGCCATTTTTCATCTACCTGTCGTCTTTGATAGGCTGCATTACCTTTATAAAATTGAACTGAGGCGTCACGTTTGGCAGAAATGTAGTTATATAATCGAAGTTGTATTGTATATAAGTGAAGATAGCAGACTTTGACGGAGAGATGCACAACCTGAACAAACAACAATGTGTTTGTGTCTTTCCTTGTGAAAACTCTGGAATGACGATCCAGTGTGGCTTTAATTGCGACAGATATTGCATGAAATTGTTTCTGTAGGAACGTTCAACATCAAACAAGTTTACTCATCCACCCCATCAATACCAGAGGGCTTCTCTTCGAAGCGTGCAACCGAAAATTACAGCATACCCTTATGCGTCCTAAAATGTTGAATCTGTCATCATTATTAGTAATCTGTCATCAAAGGAGCCGGTTGTGCGGTGTGTAGATTTTAAAATGCTAGCAAATGTTCCCATTTTAATAATTATGAGGACATATACCATGCTCAGCCGAGCTTAGAACTTATTTTCATTATTTGCTTAAAAAGCAACTTTACCCGCGCTTGTCCCGGTCCTTTTCTAGTTAATCATAATTTGTGGGGTACATCAGAGTGTTTTGACATAATTGAAACCCTTACCATTTTAGTGTAAATGAATGTGCAGCAGAATTCCGTTTTTTACAAATGCCTGTGTGTAGTTCAGTACATACTAACCCATGGGATGTAATACAACTCATTGGGATTATCATAATGCAATACAGTTGCCTACCTTTACTTGCTTTGTCTACCTAAAGCTGTTCAAATACTACTACCTTACACTGTAAAAAGGTTACTTTACACCAAATTTGGTGGCAGCTGAACTGCCATTGGTCTTGGTGTAACCTTTTATCTGCTTAAAAGTTATGTTCTGTTCGATTGTATTGAAAAACGGAATAACTACAACTATTACAAGTAGGCATGTTTAAACGATTATCATTGGAGAAACGTTGGCGTTAATTTGTGGAATTAGGAAAGTAAGTGTTAGTTTACACCAAAAGGGGTGGCAGCAGATCTGCAACCTTTTTAGCATTAACTTACACTTATTTGTTACTATGTGACATTTTCTTTTGATTTTTGCTTAAGCATACAACTATAATGGCAGATCAAACTAGGCTGGTGCAAATAGACAACTGTGCATTGAATTTTTGCATTTTTAACACATGGATTTGCTCCACATATAGCCTACGATATAGCGCAATACCGTCACCTACCTTTACTTGTCTTGTAAGTTCAAAGTCTGGTGATCAAATACACCAAAATATCAATCGGGAAAGCCCGGCACAATTTGAGAATCGAATACAGCCTCGGATGTACGTAAGGCGCATTACGCGTAGTTCTATGTACTAAAAAGCCCATGCATTTTGTTAGCCGGAACTGGCGTATGGAAAATTAGTTCTCAGCCCTATAAAAATCCATTTTCTGATTACCCGAAAAGTTAAATCAGCAGAATAAATGAAATTTATGCTGTTGGTTTTTTTCAATAAAAAAATACTATTGCAATATTTTATTGAAACAAAAAACATAAACTTCATTTATAACCGTTTGTTTTGCTGCGATCACACTTGTTATTGTGTTGGCATGGTTTCTGTGATGTCAGCGTCACGTTATGAAACACGTCAGCGTCTCGTTATCGAAGTATATCCTATATGTACATCCGAGGTCTGATTCCACGGAATTGGCCGAGGCAGTTCCGATTGACCAACATAAGTATAATTTTACATCGAAATTGGTGCCAGTTAAACTGCCACTAGTCTTGGCGTAACCAAAACATATGTTCTGTTCGATTATATTGATTAGGAGAAGAGCTACACCAATAGCAGGTAGAAATGTTAAAACATTAATCACAAGAAAAATGTTGGCCTCAAATATTTTTTATAGGAAAATAAGCGTATTTTACACTAAAACGGGTACCAGTTCAGCTACCATCTCTTTTGGTGTAAAATGAAACTTTTTGTATAGTGTTCTAGCCACTTTTTGAGGCAACAACCCTTCGAATAGGAGCGGACCAGGAGGCCCAAGCTCAGTACACAGGGCTAGAAGGGATCTTTGCTTCCTGCAGCCACTTTTATCCGATCTGTTTCATATGAGACTGAATGAATAAATCGCTCGAATATCATTCTTGTTTCGTGACCTGCACAAATGATTCTTGGGAATTGGTCATAATAACAGATTCTAATTCATTAACCAAGACTTGAAGACCACTCGATTCGGTCATCGGTGTTAACTCCTTACCTGCTAGTAGCGTAGTGACGCTTGTTATACGCTGCTAACATTTGCAAACGGTTTGGATCCAGATCAGACTTTATGTCGGGCCTGATCTGGATCCAAACCGTTTGACACTCTGATCGTATTCCTGAAATAATTTTTGAAAAAAGTTAATATTGAAAAAAAATCAGCAGACGACAAAAAGCATGCAGAACTCCCCAGCAGTCAAAGAGGTAAATAATTCTGGGATGGACGTATCATTGTCTCGCTTGTAATATTGACTGTTTTTATGTATCAAAATAATAGGATGCTATAAATAGTATGTTGTAGGTTTTGAAGAAGCCCTAGGATGGAGATAGTTCTGTCAATAGAGATGTGCCACAACATAGGGTAACGGAACGTTTAGAGTAGTTGCTGGCCAGAAATATTTAAAGCTGTATAACCACGTGAATTGTACAAAATATAGAAATATAAAGTTGTAAATGATACCTATCTTTCTTCTTCCGAATTGCAGACATTGCTGGTTGAAGTACAAATATGTGGTGATCATGAATCGTTTATGATCATTGTCTTGGAGTCACAGTATAATATACATGTATATTTTCCTTAATTGGCAAACATAACGCAAATTTTCGAATTTGTCCAGCGTTTGTAAAATCGAATGACTAAGCTATAGACAACACAAAACAACTGATAAACATAAACCGCAATGAATACACTCCAGTTTATATTTTCTTTTTGGCATCAACTGAACAAAATATATTTTAAAATCGTTTTATTTCATGCATTGGTTAAAAAGGTATAACCAGAGGCAATAAAAAGTATACACTTGTTTATTCCTAGATGCTGACTTTATAAACAAAATGTTTGAGCTTAATGTTTCTATTTTAAGCCCTTCTGAAAATATCGCATGTTGTAGTTGTCTGGTAAGTGTAAATGCTTCTGCCAATGACTAATAAACTGTGTGGACCTATCTAGGAGCAGTGTGATCTGGTACACACTTTTTCCTACAGAGACGTTTAACAGGTTAAAAGGATATGCAGACAACACGAAACAGATACCATTTCTAAAGTCGAAGCAATAAGACTAATGATAGTGAATTCAAAAAGTCTCTAGCTCCTTTGTTGTTTTTAGTTTTCGAATGAAATAACTGTAAAGTACAGCATTTCTTAGAATGTTTTGCAAATATAATAGAAATTATGGACGAGTTGCTGAACACTTGTAATTTTAAGCCCAATATACAGAAACCGAATGGAATCACTAAATGAGCAAATTACAACGTTCAACTAACTGTAACGTTGTTGATTCTTCTTCTAAGTTTGCGTTATGTTTTTCAGTCTCAATATAATTTCTGAGTTAAAATAATTTCAGCAACAGCTAAAGTAAATTTACAATTTATTAAATCTTCTACATAATTAATCAAAACCAAAGTTCCAAAACCTAACCAAATCTAACGATCTTACTTATATACTATAAAGCCACGTGATAGAAACTAACAACAGTGCCACCTAATGACATCATCATTAACCAATCATATTTCAAGTTATCAGTAAAGCGCTCTCTACATATTGACCAATAGAAATATACAAAAGTGACTCATGGTCATACCAAGTCATACCAAGTAGGTCGTATGCTGGGATGTTTGCAAAATCCTGCCAATCTATATCAAACTTGACATGATCTATTTATTTGGTTGACCCAATAATTCTAAGCAAAGTAACGTAAATCAACACGACCTTTCAAATGTGTCAGAACTTCTATGAGATTTGACAACCTTATCAACATGACCTTTAAGAAATGTAATAGCAAACTTGTGTCATAATTCCCAGCTGTCGCACCGACCAAGAGTGACAGTGACGTAATACTTTGTTTACACTTGCTTAGTAAATCACTGACGTGTCAATCACATGAGCTAACGTGAATCAAGAGATCACTTGTGTATTAACCTTATCATGCGGATAGGATTAATACACAAGTGATCAATCGATTTTAAGTCCCTGATAACTTTGTAAACAAAAGATGACGTCTTTGTCACTCTTGGCTGGCAGGACAGTAACACAGCATAAACACGTCAATCACAAGTGTATATACTCCAGCTGTCCTAAACATCTGTAATCACAAATAGTGTCATTCCCCATGGGTTAATTCACAATATTGTTAATCCTCTCAAGTGAAGCCTGCTAGCTTACATAACACTACCACTCACCAGATATGTTAAACATATGCTTTATCAGTAGGGCTGGTTAGATATTGGTACAGTGTACACACTGGTAAATGTATACGTCGATTTGGTAGTATTTACGCGTACTGCCGGTACTTCATAGACCGGAAGTGGTAGATATGTGTTTTAATACTATATAGAAAAAACATGCCATATGCCTAAAGGACTATAGAATTAGATCATTTTTAAGTAATCGGCATGCCCATGACGATTTATGTAAGCATTCAGGAATAGATTCGAGTACCGATCTGGATGATCGGTACTCGAATCTATTCTTAAATGCTTACATAAATCACCATGCACATACTGAATACTTAAAAATGATTGAAGTCTATAGTCCTTTAGGCATATGGCATGTTTTTTCTATATAGTATTAACACCAATATCTACCACTTCCGGTCTATGAAGTACCGGCAATACGCGTAAATACCATCAAATCGACGTATAAATTTACTAGTGTGGTGTAATTTCTTTGCTGTAATATGAACATTTAACCGTTTGGATTTATTACTGTGCAATAATAGAGTCTCAGCCATCCGCAATGCACGTTTAATGGAAGTTATGCTACATGTACTCATACCATGGCTCCTCCACCCTCCATTCTGTTTAAATAGATGACCTTACATGATTTCTCATGTGTTATTGAATTATTAAACGAGTTAGGGAGAATAGATCAAATGCATGGCTGGCAGACCTAGAGTCTGAGGACGGTTGGTCTGTATTTCTTAGGTGAATATGCACAACATCTAAAAGTACATGTATTTGGGGCATTTATCTGGCTTGTTACTGAAACCTTATTTCACATTATTAAATTAAAAGATCTACGTGGTTTGCTGTCCTAAATAGTCTTCATGGTTGCGATCAAGTGACACTCAGACAGGTATTGAAATATTGCATGCAGCAGCTTAAGCTGTTAAACTCCACAGAAAGCTACAGTACAACATGTGCCACTCTCAAAAAGACCAATTATCGCCGCTAAATGAAGATCGAAAATTTGCAGAATGCTCCAAGGGGAACATTCTGCAATACTTTTGACCTTCATGAAGCTACCATTTGTCATTAAGATCATTGTTTTGTCTATTTTTGAGTGGCCGTTTTACATGAATTAACTGTAATTCAGCATGCGCGAATGCAACAAAATCAAAATTTTCTCATGACGTCGCCAATGCATATGCTGAACCTTGATTTATCATATGACGTCGCGTCTGGGAGTGAAATAACGCCATGCAATAAAATCGATAAACCACAAGTGGTTTATGAATTTACGGGAAACGTTATGACGTCCATAACAACGTTGCGCAAATAATGCCAAAATTATAACGTTTTTACGCCAGAAATGAGATTTCAAAGTATTTGTCATATGATAAATAGAATCTAACATTCGTGCTCTTGTATTATTGAATTTATTAAACTTGTTGCGGAAAAGAGATAAAATGCTCGGCAAGCCTCGCATTTTATCTCTTTTCCCCAACTCGTTTAATAAATTCAATAAAACATGAGCACTCATGTAAGATCCTCTATATAACAGACGTAGATACAGATAAATTGTCCTTTTATTTAGCAAGGAAAAAGAACACATACAAATACATATAGCTTTATTGGACTCAAACATTACTGTGACAGAGTTTCTCGTCCTGCAGTACAATCTCAGTTGTGGTAGGAGAAGAGCATGACAAATCGTACAAAATACTAAACAGTAAATAAATAAGATAATAAACGATACTTACTTACTATAAACAGTAAGGTTTTTAACAATCTAATCAACACCTGTCAATGTGCAAAACGATAGCAAGCCCCTGCAATAAGCAATATTATTTCTGCAGCATGTTTAATCAAATCAAACAACGTGTGTAGCATAGCAAGATATATATATGATTACCATCGCAGTGGCAAAAAGCAAACACTGCAACTACTCAATAGAATCGCCATGTAGGTGATTCCAATGAGTACCTACACTGTCTACTACGACCAAGAACATGTAACTACATGTATATTTCAAATTAAAATCAGTACTACGCTATACTCTGGAATATTTATAGAGCTTGCTTAGGTGTGGACAAAGTTCCTACGTTGTACTGGTTACCTAAACTCCATAAAAAAAACCTATAAAGCAAGATTGATTGCTAATTCTAGTTCTTGTACGACAACAGAAATTTCTAAATTGTTAACCTCGTGTCTAACAGCTGTTAGAAAACATGTTATCAAATATTGTGAAGAGGTATATGAGAGATCCGGTAAAAACCTATTTTGGTCTATTAAAAATTCAGGTGAAATGTTAGATAAACTTAAAGCTAGAGATTTCAATGCGACCAATTTGTCTACTTATGATTTTTCTACTCTTTACACTACTTTACCTCATAATTTAATTAAAGATAAACTTATTGATCTTATGGAAATAACCTTCCAGAGAGAAGGCTCTCCTTACCTTGCATGTAATGACAGAAATGCATTTTTACTTCAGAAAAACCTAACAAATATCATGCATGGTCGTGTCAAAATGTATGTGATGCGCTGACCTTTTTGTTGGACAACATTTTTTATTCAATTTGGCACCAAGCTCTCTAGACAAGTAGCTGGGATTCCTATGGGCACTAATTGTGCTCCCCTGGTTGCAGGTTTATTACTGTTTTGTTATGAGAGGGACTTTATGATGTCTCTTTCTGATGATAAGCAGGCTAATGTTATTGATGCGTTTAACACTACTTCCAGATATTTGGACGATATTTTAAATATTAATAATGTTAATTTTGACAATATGGTTAGTCAAATATACCCTTCAGAGCTCCAACTGAATAAAGCCAATGCCTCTGATACCAAAGCCGCATTTTTAGACTTGCATTTGTCAATTTCTTATGATATTGTTTCTACCAAATTTATGATAAACGTGACGACTTTGATTTTGAAATTGTCAATTTCCCATTTTTAATGGTGATGTTCCTCGTTCTACATCCTATGGAGTCTATATCTCTCAACTCATTCGTTTTGCTAGAGCATCTAGCTATGTTACTGACTTCAACACTCGCAATAAATTGTTAACTCAGAAACTTCTTAAACAAGGCTATCGGTATCATAAACTTCGCAAAACATTTCAAAATTTGATAGACAATACTATGATTTGATTTCTAAATTCCAAGTTGGACTTAAATCTCCCTTGCGCCAAGGACTTTCAGAACCTGATTTCTATGGTGACTTGGTGTATAAATTGAAGAAGATTGTTGGCTCTAATAATTTTTCAGCGCAGTTCATTAAAATATTTTCCCATTATAAAAAGATTGGCTATAACATTAATGTATTGCAACAGACTGCATGCTTGGTAGTCAACCCAATCACGGTTGGCAACTTTGCTTTCCTCTTTAATTGCACGCCGGTGGATCGGACTTCAGACTTTATGATGGTTCCGACTTAAAGACTTATCTATTGATGAGATGGTAGGGGCCTGATGCTTCGGCTGTTTTTCGGGCCCACAGGGGTTTACCTGTTGGATTTCTTTTGCTCCGGTATTCATTTTAATTTAGTGTTGAGTCCTTCTACTTGCTTTATCTCCTTGTTATATCTTGATTTATATGTTTTAGGAGATAATGCATTGATAAGTTAGGGGTCTTTCAAGCAAACCAAATATCTATGTGTCTTGATCCACATCTGAATTAAGGGTGAGGTTGACGCCGTAAAACCGGTTAAAGCCCTCCAGTAAAATATCTTACTGACCGTTCCAAGGCGGTACTTCTTTTGTGGATCTTTTATGTTTTTGTTCTGTCTTGTGTTTGCTTTGTCTTTGTGCGCGTCTGTTTATATGTGCTTTGTGGTCACCTGCTGGGACAGGGCTGACATCTTGGCTCTCGTTTGTGGTGTCTACTGTGAGTTTGTCACTTTCCCTTTGGTATCCTGGGTCAGGTGTGGTACTTGATTGTATCGATTCCTGATCTTTGCACTCTTACTTACTTTGTCACGTAATGACGCTAGTTACATGTATGTACGTTTTTCGGCCGCAAGATAAACAAATTGAGCTACTTTAAAAATAAGATAGTATACCTGTTTGACAATGACTTAAAAGATTTTGTTTTGAAGGCCATCTGCAATAATATCTTGGTAAGATTGATGTCGTAAATCTCTATAAGCTGGACAAACTAGCCAAATGTCAAATTCATCCTCAGTTAATTTCATACTACAACACGAACAGATAAGAGTATTCATGTCAATATTTCTATATATTCCCTCCTCAATCATAAGTTTATGTGCAGAACACCTAAATCTGCTGAGGGTCAATCTATGTTTTTCTATATCAATGCATAAAATACACTTTATAAAGCAGAACCCTTTATCAACACATTTGGGTGTTTCTCATTTATTTGAACTATCCAATTCACTGTACAAATCTTCGCAGTATTGATCGAAAAGCATTTGAGAAACCTTTTCAACCTGTAGCTTGGATATAATTTGTGTATCCCATAAATAACTAAACCCGAGATCAATCAACATATCTAAGACATTTAGTGCCCAGAAAAGGAGGCGTTTGCATTCAAGTAATTAACCTGTTGAGAATATATCTTATAACATAGAGAAACTTTGGGAATTTAATATTTTACACCAATATCTTAAAATTCTAATTTTTTTGACTACGTACATTTGAAAACGTCCTAATTCACCATATACAGCAATATTACTTGTTTGCTTAAGTACTCCTAAAATTGACATCAGGAATCTCAAATGAACTTTCTCAATATCGTCTCTTTAATAGAATTCACAGACTTTAGAACCATATGTTGTATTATTGCATCAAACACTCTAATTTTATCCTGAATAAATACAAAAATGTCTGTGAATAAGTTGCTTAATTAATATAATGATTTTGATGCCTGTTCAGAAAGATGCCTTTGTGCTTGATAACATCTTCCAGTACACGAAATATCAACGCGAGGTATGTAAAGTTTCTGACATTTTCTAAAACTGAGCAATCATACACTACTTAGATGTGTTCAGGCCTGCTCAAACTTTTAAATAACATGACCACTGCTTTGTTGATATTTACCGTAATACTACAATCTTGTACAATAAATGGACAATCTGTTCAGCATTGTCTGTAACTCAGTTACATCATTAGCCATGATTAAAGTATCATTGCGAATAGTAGTATAAATTTCTGAAAATCCTAAACTATACCATCATCAAATGTTGATATGTCTGTTTGGACTCGCAAATCGTCTGCCAAATCATTTAAAACAAAATTAACAAAAGCGGTGACAATATTTCACCTTGCTTAACCCCTGCAAAGCTGTCAAAAAGTCTGATACTTTACCACGCGACCGCACAATATTTTCGCAGCATTATTTATTGCTTTAACTACCTTAACAAACTTCAGAGATGCTCCAACTTTGCACAATACAAAACAAATTGTATTTCTGTATATGAGGTCAAATGCCTTTTGTAAATCTTTGTCTGGGCGCAATTGCCAGCTACGGCTGGCAATGTATGGCGCTTTTTTATCGCCCAGATAGCAGAAATGCAAATATCTCGGGATTGTTTTCAACATAATTTACTCAAATAGTTGATATTTTATGGCATCAAAATAAATGCCCTATTTCAACTCAGTTCTGCCTACATTTTCATTTCTACTAACTAGCTGCGCTCCGCAATGTCTTAGATCCCCTGAGCCATAAATCTATAAATGCGCAGTATACTTTACGTTTGCGATGTAACTGGTCACTGAAAATTGAACGCATGATAAATAAACAATCATTAGCACTCTAATCTTGCGCCATGGACTTTCAGAACCTGAATTCTATGGTAACTTGGTGTATAGATTGAAGAAGATTGTTGGCTCTAATAATTTTTCAGCGCAGTTCATGAGATGGTAGGGGCCTGATGCTTTGGCTGTTGTCAGGCCCACCGGGGTTTACCTGTTGGATTTATTTTTCTCCGGTATTCAGTTTTATATACTGTTGAGTCCCTATCTTTGCTTTATCTCCTTTTTTATATCTCGATATATATGTTCTAGGAGATGATGCATTGATTATGTAGGGGTCTTTCATGCAAACCAAACATCTCTTAGTCTTGATCCACATCTGAACTAAGGGTGAGGTTGGTGCACCGTTAAACCAGTTTAAGCCCTCCAGTAAAATAAATTTATTGGCCGTTCCATTGCGGAGCTTCTTTATTGGATCATTTATGTTTTTTCTGTCTTGTTTGGTATACTTTCATGCACGTCTGTTTGTTGGTGTCTTGTGGTCACCTGCTGGGAAAGGGCTGACCTCTTGGCTCTCGTTTGTGATATCTACTTGTGACATTGTCACTTTCCCATTGGTATCCTGAGTCAGGTGTGGTGCTTGATTGTATCAATTCCTGATCTTTGCCCTCTTTCTTACTTAGAACCATTCAAAATATTTGCATCAGAACGAAGCTTCGACAAGAAGCACTGCGTCTAAAACGAAACAAGCCAGTGTCATGAAAAGGTACAGGTGCGTCCATCCCAGACTTAAAACAGCCTGTGCATCCGTGCAGACTGACCAGTCTTCGATGGATGCTCTATGGATTGCCCAGAGTCCTACGTATTTTCAGGCGGAAAACAGTAAGAGACTGATCTGACTGTACGAACGGGAGTAGGAATGATTTGAATCTTCGCTGAGCACATAAGCCAACTTGTACGTTATACATGATGCAAGCTCATATAAACAATCTCGATGTAAGATTTAACCCTTAAAGCGCCAAGAAAAAATGCATCTGAAAATGTCGTCTGCTGAAGTCGTCTACTGCAAATATATGCCTAGCGTTACTGACGAATTTAGTATGGAAGCAAACAGCGTGGACCCAGAACAGACTGCTCCTATAGAGCAGTCTGATCTGGGTCCACACTGTTTGTCATAGAGGCTTCTTAAACATTTCAGCAGACGAAAAAAGCAGACGACTTTTGTTGCGATTGGCGCTTCAAGGGTAAACAGAGAGATTATGTTCCAGTGTCACAGATGCCTTTTCACCTCCTTGCAGTGCATTGAATTTTATTTTAATATTTATTAGGGAGAGATATATATTTCATAGCCGCGAGTAAAACGGTGTCATTTTTATAGATTGCATTGATCCATGTTACAGCTGTGAAGATACGATCTAAAATAGAAAGTAAATGAAGAGATTTAGCTATTATTTTCGAAATAAAACAAGTGATAGCAAGCCCTCGTCTTGCTGAATAATATAGAATTGGTACTTCCATGTACACTTCCGCCCGCGTATTTGTCCTGCGAATTCGCGTTTCATGTGCGTTTCCAACGCATTGTACGTGCGTTGAGTTTAAATTGCGTATGAAACGCGAATCAACGTATTTCGAAACTCATGAATATTCATTAGCAGCCCTCAAACGCGTTTCAACGATAAAATATGCGTTTCTTCCTTTAGCCAATCAAATCGTTTTGTTACAACGCAGTAATGCGTAAACCAATCAAAATTGAGTTGACCTTGCTCAATGTTTACATTGTTATTCACGGTTTAACTTTGCTTTGAATATTTCTGATAAGACTTGTCTTGCAAATCTCAATTCCCGTTTCCTTAGAGGTTTTAAAGCCCAGTTTGAATCAAATATCTCACTCCATTCATTGATGAATATTTTGAGCTGACTATCACGACTTTTCAGCAGAGAAATGAATGGAGTTAATCAAGGCCGAAAAATGAATATATAACAGTAAAATTACATCAATATTCATCAGATATAGATCTAAAATTAGTCTCTTTTAGTGCCCAATGTAAAATATTTTTTCTCAAAACAACGACATGAAGCAAATGAATTGAAAATATGTCGCACCCCATTCAATTTTGTTTCTTGGGATTCGCATCAAACAATTTCGAACTTTCAGATTGGGTCAACTGAGATTAGATGCAAACTCTCCTTGTAAAGTAAAATAATCGAGCCAAACTCACTTGTTGACATTCTAACTGAACAGATCTCTCCCAAAAGAAAAAAAGGCACTCTTAAGCAAAAGCAATTGCATGTGCCAAGGCTTCACCTGATCAGTCCTAAAATAAAATTAGAGCAGTATATCCAGTTCTGCCCATCTAACCTGCTCAGGAGGTAGTAACTGACACCGCTTAATAACCTGCACCCCTGCTCGACAGTGCCAAGGAGGTAGGTTCAGACCCCATTTAAACAGCCTGCACCCTTGCAACACAGTGCCTGGCAGGTAGATTCCAACACTGCTTAAACAGCCTGCACCTCTGCATCACTGTGCCCGCAGGTAGGTCTCCACACTGCTTAAACAGCTGCAGCACAGTGCCGGCAGATAGGTTTCGACACCGCTTAAACAGCTGCATCCCTGCAACACAGTGCCAGCAGATAGGTTTTGACACCACTTAAACAGCTGCACACCTGCAACACAGTCCCGGCAGATAGGTTTCGACACCACTTAAACAGCTGCACCTCTGCAACACAGTCCCCGCAGATAGGTTTCGACAGCACTTAAACAGCTGCACACCTGCAACACAGTCCCGGCAGATAGGTTTCGACACCACTTAAACAGCTGCAGCCCTGCAACACAGTCCCGGCAGATAGGTTTGTACACCACTTAAACAGCTGCACCCCTGCAACACAATGCTGGCAGATAGGTTTCGACACCACTTAAACAGCTGCACCTCTGCAACACAGTGCAGGCAGATAGGTTTTGACACCGCTTAAACAGCTGCACCTCTGCAACACAGTGCCGGCAGATAGGTTTCGACACTGCTTAATTGGCTGCACCCCTGCAACAGAGTGCCCGGCAGATAGGTTTTGAAACCGCTTAAACAGCCTGCACCTCTGCATCACTGTGCCGGCAGGTAGGTCTTGACACAGCTTAAACAGCTGCAGCACAGTGCCGGCAGATAGGTTTTGACATCGCTTAAACAGCTGCACCCCTGCAACACAGTGCTGGCAGATAGGTTTCTACACCGCTTAAACAGCTGCATCCCTGCAACACAGTGCCGGCAGATAGGTTTTGACACCACTTAAACAGCTGCACCACTGCAACACAGTCCCAGCAGATAGGTTTCGACACCACTTTAACAGCTGCACCTTTGCAACACAGTTCCGGCAGATAGGTTTTGACAGCACTTAAACAGCTGCACCCCTGCAACACAGTGCCGACAGATAGGTTTCGACACCACTTAAACACCTCTACCCCTGCAACACAATCCCGGCAGATAGGTTTCTACACCGCTTAAACAGCCGCACCCCTGCAACACAGTGCCGGCAGATAGGTTTCAACACCACTTAAACAGCTGCACCCCTGCAACACAGTCCCCGCAGATAGGTTTCGACACCACTTAAACAGCTGCACCTCTGCAACACAGTGCCGGCAGATAGGTTTTGACACTGCTTAAACAGCTGCACCTCTGCAACACAATGCCAGCAGATAGGTTTCGACACCGCTTAAACAGCCTGCACCTCTGCATCACTGTGCCGGCAGATAGGTTTCGACACTGCTTAACCAGCTGCACCCCAGCAACAGAGTGCCCGGCAGATAGGTTTCAAAACCACTTAAACAGCTGCACCTTTGCAACACAGTGCCGGCAGATAGGTTTGGACACTGCTTTAACAGCTGTACCTCTGCAACACAGTGCAGGCAGATGGATTTCGACACCACTTTACCAGCGGTACCTCTGCAACATAGTCCCGGCAGATAGGTTTGGACACCACATAAACAGCTGCACCCCTGTAGCACAGTGCCGGCAGGTAGGTTTCGACACCACTTACACAGCTGCACCCCTGCAGTACAGTGCCGGCAGATATGTTGCGACACCGCTTATACAGCAGTACCCCTGCAGCACAGTGCCAGGCAGATAGGTTGCGACAATGCTTAAACAGCTGCACCTCTGCAACACAGTGCCGGCAGATAGGTTTTGGCACCGCTTAAACAGTTGCACCTCTGCAACACAGTGCCGGCAGATAGGTTTCGACACCACTTAAACAGCTGCACCTCTGCAACACAGTCACCGCAGATGGGTTTCGACACCACTTAAACAGCTGCACCCCTGCAGCACACTGCCGGCAGATAGGTTTTGACACCGCTTAAACAGCTGCACTCCTGTAACACAGTCCCTGCAGATAGGTTTCCACACCACTTAAACAGCTGCACCTCTGCAGCACAGTGCCGGCAGATAGGTTGCGACACCACTTTAACAGCTGCACCCCTGCAGCACAGTGCCCAGCAGTTAGGTTGCGACACTGCTTAAACAGCTGCACCCCTGCAACACAATCCAGGCAGATAGGTTGCAACACCACTTAAACAGCTGCACCCCTGCAGCACAGTGCCCGGCAGATAGGTTCCGACCCTGTTTTAACAGTCTTCTTTCTCTCTCTCTCTCTTTCTCTCTCTCTCTCTCTCTCTCTCTCTCTCTCTCTCTCTCTCTCTCTCTCTCTAAACACAGTGCCTTCTGTGAGGCTTGGATCCGTGTCCTCATCAACTGAAGACCCAAATTTAATCGAGCCAGTAAGAAGAGATTGATCGATAAAGACTTCAAGCTAATTATTTGATCAAAATGCAGCAGGTTCAGGTTCTGAAAGCTGATCCCAAGGCCTGATAACACAGAATTACGGACCTGTTTGATATGGTTGGACTAAACAGGATGAACTGGTCCATATAGTTGAGTTGTAACCGATGTTAAACAAATGTCATGGGATGTAAAGTCAGCTGACATGAAATATCTCGCAACGATGGCCATAAATGAGTGAGTGCCATTGACACAAAAAAAGAAAAAAAGAAACGATAAACAAATCATTTTGTGGGATAATGTTTTCGCTTTTTTCTTGGTTTCAATAATAAAATTATCATTGATTTACTTGTAACAGGTCTGGCAACGCAATTGAACCTTTTTGATTGGCTGTTCAACAATCCGTTTCAACGTGAATTGTACGTTGAACTGCGTTGCTATACTTGAGTTATTGATTGGTTGACAGGTAAATGCGTTGCACTGCAGTTAAACGCGTATCGAAAGTGGGCTTTGATTGGATTTTCGAAACTCGCGTTGGAAAACTAATGCGTATTACGTGCGTTTTCAATGCGTTTTCAACGCGAATTCAACAAGGACAAATAGATGGGCGGTAGTGTATGCATGTAGGGAGACCCACACTTTTCGTTAAAACTGTAAAATAACGTTTAGAATACTACAAATCGGGCTACGATGGCCCAAAAGCGCTCAACTGAGTTTAATAATTATATATACTCAGCGTCAATGAAAAGTTACCACTATCTAAATTTTGATATTTTGGAAAATATATAACGCAGCTCTTTGTCTACTGTTACGTTCATTTTTCTGGTCAATGGCAAGCTGGTTCGAAGAGATAAAACAGTTACACGAGCCCTGGAACTATGGTACACGTGATGCACGTGCATTGTATGTTTTTCGCAGTTTTTTTTAAGAATTGGAAATCATCATTTTCATAAGACAACATGCCAGGACATGCCCTAGACATTTTCATTGAAAACGCCATCAAAATGGTTAAGGTTATCCCATTAAGCGCGAGAAAAGAGGATCAAACTTTAAGGTAGCACCAAAACTTTGCATTTTCCTTTACAATGCAATGGAAACTACAGGGGTCCATCAAGGAATAATTATAATACATCCGGGTGTGATGGATTCCGTTTTCCATAGTGGTGATGCATGCGACTCTATGCCATAAAATTGAGTGTTGAAGTATTTTCCGTCCTTCGTTCAGAGTGGGCTTAATATTGTCCTATGTTAAGTGTATGTGATTTGCTGGTAACTTTAACTGGCGTTGAGAATATGATCTAGAAATTAAGTTGAAAGGCAGTTATCGATAACTGCCTTGGAAGTTCAGAGTTTCTATCTTTCAACGCATGATTGCGAGGGGGAGAACGAGAGTTTGTAGTAGTCCATAATCCATCGCAGTTCTCAATCATGGGGGCGATCAAGATCCTGCTGTAGTATTTGAGCGTCTTGCAAGTTGGAAACTGCCAGGTAGATGGCAGTGTCATCAGCAAACAACATTATCTTTGATCTGATTTTGTCTGGTATATCATTTATGTAACTAAAGAACACTACCGGACCAAGGATCAAAACCTGAGGGACCCCAGATGTCACAGGCACTGTACCCGAATTTTCATGGTCGAGGACAACAGTTTGTGTCCGACTGGAGAGAAAAGACTGTATCAATTTCAAGCTGGGACCTCTGATTCTATAGTGGTTAGCAGGAGCGCCTGATGACTGACCTTGTCAAATGCTTTTGAGAGGTCCAGTAGGACAAGGTCAGTTTGGTTGCCTGCTGAAGAATTCCTCATGAGATCTTCTTTAAGAGCCACAAGCTTGGTCTCACATGAACGTTTGTATATAAATCCATGCTGCAGGTCGTACAGTAGGTTGTATTGGTCTATTGAGAAACCACATGTGCTCTAGCACTTACATAAGATGCTCGTTAAAAAATTGGCCTGTAATAAAATGCAAGATTAGTTCATCCCTTCTTGAACAGAGGACAGACGTATGCAGTTTTCAAGTCTTTGGGCACCCTACCAGTATCATTTAGGACGTCTGGTAAATTTCTCGTAAAACTTAGGCAATTATGTCTCAGAGCCTTTGAAGGAAAATGAGTTTCAGCAAGTCAGGTCCTGCAGCCTTGTGGGAAATGGGGTTCTTAAACAATTTCAATATTCCATTTAGGGAGACTGTGATATTTGGCATTTGTGGTACATAACTAAAGGTCTCACTGGGTATTTGGGAGGGATGAAAATTATGCCATCGTCCACAAATTTCCGTACTGAAATGGGCGAGAGTTGACGGAGTTTAGTTGTGTTTTAGGTGTGAAGACTGGCAGAAATTGCTGGTTAAGAATGTTTGCTTTGTCGGTGGTGTTTGTTCTGTTTCAGTGGTGCTGTGCCTTCTGAGTCCATTTTTTAGTTTTTACAGAGAGAGTACAACTTTTAAGTGGCAAAGGTGTTTGTGTGAAGAACAGTGTCGACCCGATGATTGTTTGAATCATTGGGGTCAATAGAATGTGTAATGCCCAATATTTCTTCTTTGTACCTGTTGTGGGTCTTTTTAGCTTTTTATTGACCAACTGTTTAGATTCAAGGATGGCTTTTCTGTATGCAGGGCGTCTGTACTGTTTGTACTTGTTCATAAAATGGCCCCGTTTTGCGCATAGACCTCTTAAAGGCTTGTGTGATCCGAGGCAGCGACGATATAAAGGAAATGAAGTAAGGGACATGCATGCAGGGCTCCTGCTTTCCCAGTGTCAATTGGTGCGTTTTATCAAGATAGTGATACTACTGAGGGGAAAAACTTAGCAATATACTTTGAAGATTCACAGTTAAGAAGAAATAGGCTTTTTAATTTCATAGTGTCAAAATATATTGTTATATGACTCCTAAAAAAGACCTCCTCTGATTGTCTGAAACTAGCTTGCACTGGTTGTGACAGATCATGATGTCAAACAGTTATGAGCTAAAGACAGGTTAACAAGTGTTGTCAGTCTTGACAGAGAGCTAAAAATAGATTGAACTAAATCTAGCCCAGGTAACATTGCTTTTTGTCAGTCCTAACAGAGAGCTAAAAATAGACATTGTAACACTGACTGGTTTCTTATGTATATTTCACAGGTAAAATGTTTGTTCATTTTATGAGAACAGCATTATACCCATTTATACCGAATGGAATTTTCCATCGTTATCAATTGGAACAGTCCATTTCTGTTTCAAGGGGTGTTAGGTGGCATTTTCATTTTTATTCAAGTTTTAAAAGAAAATTATACAAGCAAACAGTGGAGACCCTGATCAGACTCCCCATTCTGTGGCATCTGATCTGGGTCTGCGCTATTTGCCTATGTCCCACATAAAGGACGCTATGCATATATGGGTTAAAATGCAATTATTTTGCTTATCTCATAAGAGTTGCAGAAATTTGGGAAGTAGATTGTTGAAATAATCTTCCTGGTGAAAGTGCACAAGGAACATCTGACTTGAATAAATTTAGAAATATGAAAACACTTTAAATAAAACTAGGAAAAGAGAGACAGTGTCATATAACAAAACAATTGGTGCATTCTTTTTCGGTTAACATCAGGATTAGTCAACCCTCGAAAGTGATGTTCACCTCGGCTTTGCCTCGGTGAACATCACTGTTCTCGGGTTGACAAATCCTGATGTTAACCTCAAAAGAATGCATCAATTGTATAATGTTGACAAACGTTCACGAGTACGATGACATTAACAGATTGACATTTCACATACTGTAAAGTCTGATTTTATGCCCCTTTGCGAAAACAGCTTATCTGGCAATAGTGCGAATACTTTTCGACTGAAAGTTTCATTTTTCTGTCAAATGTTTAGATCCAAAAACAAGAAAGTGTAAAACGGTGTAAAACTGAATGTTATGTTCACACTTTTTGTACAGTTTTTAGTTGAAAATCGTATTTTTTTTCAAATTACCTCCCTTTCAATTTAATAACGTATGAAATTAAAATGCTCAGCAGATCAAATCCTCACTATGAAGTCGGATTTTGTTTCTTTTGACCACTTGGGGGTAGCCATTAGGTCATTTTCAAACAACTGACATGTTTGCGAACCTGCCAATTAAAAAGATCTAATGCTTCAAAGATCGCCTATGGGAAACCCTATTATAAATAATTGCTAAACTTTTTTCCCTCAGTATATATTGTGTGGTTAGAAGGTGTTTATGTTCATGAGAAATAATTAAAATTAAAAGAAAAGACCTGAGAAGCCCCCGTGGTGTAGTGGATAAGCGCTATGCCTTTTAAACCAGGGGTCGCAGGTTCGATTCCCGGCTTCTCCATAAAACTTCTTTCGGTTGAGCCTTTGGAAGTTCCCGTCATATAATAAACACACAAATCATAAACCCTCCCGGCCCAGTACTGGTTTCTACCCATGGAAAAGCCAGAAAAGTTTAGAAAAAAATAGAAAGAAAAAAGAAAAGACCTGACAGAAGATTAAGTCAACAGTTCTATTATTCTTTGCTCTGTTCCCCGTAAATGAATACGGTGACAATATTGAGTCGCGACATGTGATTTCCTACAATGTGGTATTTTGACAAGTGTAGACGCAGACGAGCCTGTGCAACCTCCTTCTAAGCTTAGAAAATCCAATTTGTGCTAGGTCAGTAGCTTGATATTCAAAGAACATCCTAGCGACAAGCAAAGGCTCTGATCAGACTGTGCGTATGCGCAGGCTGGTCTGAGCCTTTGCTGGTCGCACATACCACATTGTTGGAAATCTCTTGTCGCTTGATTTCCTGAATGGATATTACATGTATAATATAAAACAAAACGTATGCAAAGTATTGAATGGCTTTCAACATGGGAAATATTTAGGAACATGTTTTATGTCCTTAATTTCTTAGTGACCTGTTTTGACCAGAATTGCGACCTTTGCGAACCAGTAATTATATTCTGTACTTGACATTTGTCTTGGGATAGCCTGATGTATAAATAATAAATGCTTATAGTCAATAGTCTTTACTGACACAAGCCAACCATTATCCTGTTTAATGAAATGTTGGACCCAGGAAAGATGTTTGATCACGAGGCCAGTAGGTGGGTTATTCACTCATCTTCCAGGCGACCAGGCAGTTGTTGATACATGAAACAAAAACTTGTGATCGTTATACTCACAGACTGTAGACCGACCCATGGCACCGTGATGAAGGGGCACAGAACGCGGACACAACACAATAAAAGTAAAGCAACCAGAAGAGTTTGCATTATAAGAAGACACACAGATATAAATTGCTAAATTGATTTTGGTGCTAAATATAGACTTTATGCTAGCAAGCGGTAAACACCCTGAGGATATGTCACAAATAGCTTTGTATATTAAGGGGCTAGTTTGGCCCCATATAAGGTCAAAAATTAAAAATTGTTTTTCATCAAATTCTTCTTGTTTATTTGAACAATAGCCGAATTGTAAATGCCTGGTATTCATTTGACTTTTACCATTGCTATGGTAACAAAAATGGCCGCCAAATTAGGCTGAAAATAGGAAATTTACCATTTTGGAACAAATTAAAGACAGAGAAATTAACATAGCGCACTAGCAAATACCAAAAAGATATTTTAACAGATGATTAGAATTTGCATGGCCAACAACATATTAAAAGGTTGTTTTTTTGTATTTAGCTGTGCTGATATATGTCTTTCAAAGCCTTAAATTTGGTCCAAAATGGCAATTTCTCTATTTTAAGCCTATTTTGGCGGCCATTTTTGTTATCATGGCAATGGTAAAAGTTGAAAAAATGCCAAAGTTTTTATATCTGGATTTTCTAAAAACCCAATCAGAATAAGCAACTTTCAGTTTTTTTACTCCAGATTGGGCCAAATTAGCCCCTTAATGAACGTAGCTCTTTGCGCCGTCTCATCAGGGTCTTACTCATGATGACTGGAACTCTTTGTGAATGTCGATTTATGAATCTTAATGCTAAATATGATAAATATAAATGAGCCTAATCGCGAGTAACGTATTTGAACATCAAAGGCGCATACCAGCCTGCGCATCCACAAAGTCCAATCAGCACCTTTGTTATTCGCTTTCTGGAATGAAATGTGACTGGAAATTGCTACATTTGTACCTGTAAAAATTCAATATTCTAGCTTGTCTCTGTAGCTGAGCATTCTGGTAAGAGTCTTACTTGGTCGGAAATCTAGAAGATAGGTTTTTGCGTTTCGAAGCCTAATTGTAATAATAATAATAATGGGCCGCGACTCGAGAAAACCTGTCTTTGGGGATTCCGATCAGGTCATACCAAAAATAGCCTGCTCAGCTATAGAGACTTTCCTGAATAGTGAAATATAGCTTGTAGCAAGTTTTGATATTATACTTTCCAATAAGCGAATGACAAAGGCGCTGATCAGACTGCGTGGATGCGCAGGCTGGTCTGCGTCTTTGATGTTCGCAAACTACAGACGACAGGTTTTCTCGTTTTGAGGCCAAGTTATATAATGGGCAGTTCAGACTCTAATGGGTGACAGAATTCATCATTCGAGGGGTCAGCCATTCTGCAAATGTCATTTTATTGCCTATCGGCATTATCACTTTATTAACAGTATATAATTTGTCATAACCAATTAGCCTACACCTCACGGGCATTTTACTAGTACACTGGCAATGTGATTGATGATGGTGCATATTGTACTGAGCTTTACCATACTATTAAGCCTCTTACATTTGTACGATGTAATTAGCGGCACAGCGGTGCTGTAGCTTGTATGCGTGAAAGTATGTAACAGGGAAGTGGAGCATAAAGAAGAAAAGCATGATTTTATGTCACAAACTGGGAAAATGTTAATTGAGCATATACGATTTGTGAATTGAACCTCTTCCCAATAGTATACTAGAGGACTTTGAAAAGTATCACCAATTTTGTCACTTTTCTCGCAAATGGTATATGCTTTTGTAATGTTACTTGCAGGTGTTAATGTGCAACTGGAAATTGGAATAAATCAGGCATTACTTTGAATGGATCATAACATGACATTGCTGATGACGTCACATGGGTACATACAGCATCCAGCACCATTCAGCAAAGTCAGTTTAAATTCCGTTTTGGTTATTTGATGTTTACACTGTGATGTGTTAATGTATGTTACATGTATCAAACCGGTAACGCAGTTAATAGGCTTTTTCTTATCAATAGTGAGTGATTGATAACTTCAAAAAATTTGTAAATAAACGTCAAATTTAAACATCAGTTTACATCTCATTTTCATTTTCCATATGTTACGCTTATGTACACTTCCATTACTGACAATGACTACTTACACTGACAATCATATGGGGAATAAGTCTTGATGTAAATCATTTCAGAACAGATTGCGTAAGGTGATCGAGCACGCCTTCAACGTTTACGCTAACGTCACTTGCACAATACCAAACAAACGTACATGTAATACAAGCGAATTTATTCATAATTTGTCTTCTCTTTAAACAAAACCGAACGAAATTATGGAAACTAAGAAAGGCTCCAGGTGTTGAATTTTATTGCGATACTATAGTAATCAGAGTGGGTGGGGTATGTCGGCATCTTTAAATGTGTTTTAATTTAAGCATAGTACCATACTGTCAGTACATTTCGAATCGTTCAATGATGAGTGTACAACCGTAAAAGAAGTCCAGGGCAAAGATCTGTTGAGTCAGGAATCAAAACTAAAGTTGGTTAATTTGCAGCTGAATTGGTGTCCTTCCAAATCGATCATCCTTGTCTTAAATCGGCAATTTTTCAATACCTTAGATTATTCTTTCTAGGACACACTTACTTCGATATGCAGTAAATTTGATCTCGCTGACATCTTCAGTGCTTGAGCAACAAAGGATTTAGTCTGGTGATGCGTTTTCAAAGTCCTCTAGTATATATACCTGTATACGTTTTCAGTGGCGTAGATGCAGTGTACGTAAACTGCATTGATGGAGCGCAGTGGCTCAGTAGACTGTGAATCGAAGGGTTGCAAGTTCGAGACACACCGGAGACACTGTGTTGTGTCCTTGAGAAGACATTTTATCCGCTGCTTAGTACTGGTTCAACCCAGTAAGAAATGAAATGGTTGCGACATGACTGAAATATTGTTGACTGGAACGTATAGACACCCAGGCAATATAGTCAAGATATTTATTTCATATGTATTTCATGCTCATAGTGGTTATAGAGTTTAGAGTAAAAAATTATATCAGGTTGTGCTAATACAAGTGACTTTGTAAAGTATTTTGCAGTTGCATGAGTTAAGTGGACAATTTTTATATTTCATGAGTGGCGAAGCCACGAATGAAATATAATTATTGTCCACTTCACGAGTGAAATAAAAGACGTATTTAACAAAAAAATTGAATTTCTTTTAATAAAATTTCTTTTTATTATCTACAAATTTCCCATAATCTTTTAAGGTAAAGAGAAGCGAATCTTACTTTACATTAACTTGTGTTTTGATTTTCGTGTTGAAGCATATGAATTTATAAAAGCTCTTTTTTTTATTAAGCTTCTAAGCGACTCTGACTTTTTGTTTACATTTCCATAGAAATAGGAAATACCATAGTCGTTTCCCTTAGAAAAGAAACAGGTTTGCTTCCCATAGACCATATTGAGAAAATAGAAAAAAGTAGTTCCAATCTTACGGTTTCTCTCCTGTGAAAATATAAAATATTTGATTTTCACTGCTGTGAAAATACAAGTTTTTATATTTTCACGGCGGTGAAATATATGCATTGTATTTAAACAATATTTTCCCTCATTCATTACATTGTAGATAATTAATATTTTTAAAATATAATGATTATATTTGAAATCTCCAGCAAAACAGTTTTTACCACCCATAACAACTTTAGCAAGAAATATCTCGTGATGTGCAAGGTCTACACTCATGTAGGCGGTATAAAATAGTTATACCATGTCTGTCCACCTGTACGTAAGATAATCCACTCACTAAAGCTCGTAGATTATCTCCACGTACAGGCGGACAACTCATGGTATAACTATTATGTAGTCCATCAAGTACTATACTGATGTATCACACATGACGTATTACCTTGGTTAATCGTCTGGTTCGTGAACACCTATTGCACTTTACAACCACGTTAATACAGTACAGTGAAACCTGTGTAAAACGACCACTCAAACAAAAGACAAGACAAAGATCTAATTGACAAATGGTCGAAAGTATTGCAGAAGGCTCCCCTTGGAGTATTATACAATAATTTTGACCTAATTGGACTTGAAAACCAATTTAATTGTTGAGAGTATCTGTTTTACACAGGTTTTACTGTTATTATTAGTTGTCTGTTTTTGTTGTTGTTGTTGTTTACAGCCACAAATACTCTCTGGCATATTAACCCATTTATACCCAATGTATTTTACCATCCTTATCAAATGGACGTGTCCATGTCAAAATTTTGGGTTGTTGGGTGGTATTTTTCATCTTTTATCAAATTTTAAAAGAAACTTCTCTAAGCGAAGAGTGGAGAGCCTGACCAGACGCCGCATGTTGCGGCGTCTGATCTGATTTTGCACTATTTGCCGACGCCTCACAAAAAGGACGCTAGGCGTACATGTATATGGGTTAAAGGTAATTGTATCGATCTAGGATTAAGCCAATATGACGGTTACAAAAAGTTGAATGTAAATAGTGGACGTTTTGTTTGCATTCCGAGGTTAATTATGTTTTCACAGTACCTTGGTCATATTGGTTGGTTTCATTAATCGAATAAAACTAACATTGAGAAGAAATAAATTCTGAAATACAGGGGCGGATCCAGGATTTCTGGAAAGGGGGTTCTTATGTATAAAAGTGCGGGGGTTCGCTTTGCTGATTTTATCTCATTATTCAAAAATATCCTATGAAAATGAAATAATTTGGTCTCACTGAGACCTAATTATTTCATTTTCATAGGATATTTAAAAATGGGCGGCATGGAGGGGGTTCGATCTAAACCCCCTCTGGATCCGCCACTGAAATCAATCCATTTGTTTAAAGTGTTCATGTCCAGTCACCAGCATGCCAGTCCAATGGGGTCACTGTTTCTTTGTAATGTCTGTAATCATGGTCAATTCATGATATAACAAACTTTCAGATCTCTCCAAAAACAATAAGAACTGCAGAATGACAACCAAAATAATGTTACCTTTAACTAACACTTATGGAATGTTTCCTCCCATTTCTAATCATATCTGATGTTGATTATGTACGGAGATTCTAATAGGATATGTAGTATCTTTAACAACTCTTGAGACTGGAGAACGAGGATATCCACATCATCGGAATACAAAGTATAAAGCGATATTTTTCCGTTTCTTTCCTTAGTTTCGCTCAACTATTAATTTGAAAAAAAGTAGAACAGTGGTCAACGTTTGCATAGTAATTTCGATTCCGTAACTGAGCTACTTTTTTGTAAAGAACCTACTACTCGTACACTGTTGATTTTTTTTTGCATTTTCTAAATTATGATAATTTATGAAAAGAAAAGGGAAATATGACTAGAAAAGGTCACAATCACATCCCACAATCAAAATTCTGGCACCAACCCCCATCCCCACGAAAATGAAACCAGAACACAAACCAGAATATGGGCATCGACGCGACAAAACCTGTGTTCCGACAAAGTAAGATTCAAACCAGTCTCCTCAGCTACAGACATTAGCTAGAACAATGAAATTTCGTTTGTTGCAAGTTTAGATAGAGCGAATTACAAATGCGCTGATCAGTCTGCGCGGATGCGCTGGCTGGTCTGCGCCTTTGTTGTTCGCAAACCCCCCGAAGACAGTTTTTTTTCGCGCCGAGGCCCATATACTCATACACACACATGTGCGCGTACTAACACAAGTTTAATAAGCAATGCAGCCAGCTCGATCTCCCCTTGTGAAATGACTGCCATACCAAAACTAACACAAAGCCAGGACCAATCACGAAACCCCAAAATACGACGGGGGCAAGAAAAACAAAGATCTAGCAATAACAGAGGCACAACCTTAGAGCAGGCAGTAGCTGGAGATCCTAGGGGAGACAAATATATCCATCTGTCACAATTGTCTCCCCACGGTTAACTGTTGGCAATACACAGAAGTTGCTTAGGTTGCAGTCCACAGTTTCGCAGGAATGGCCCAGGGGAAAAATTTAAATATAAAGGCGTAGGGCTGTATGTCAGTCTGTAAAATGTTTGTTCTAAGTTTAATGAAGAAATGTTGGCTTGCATCTGGCAAAGTCTTAGCCAGCAGTGAGAAAAATGCATCTTGTCTGTGTCACTTAACCTCACTATGTTTGTTTGAAGGAAAGTACGCAACTCTTGGATTTTAACTGGTTGTCCGTTTTCGCCTTGTTGATATTAGTGCATTAAGGTAGCAGAGGAGTGCTGAAAAATCAAAACGGATGATTGATGATGAATTGCTAATAAACTTAATCATCTGATGTGTGTCTGCAGGTAAATTGTCTTATTTCATGATTTTTGTCTGATTTTTTGGGTTTGATAAACTTGTGAAAATGTGTCTTTTGGGCTTAAAATGGGCCATTTTTGTAATGGGTGTGGCTTTGCTTACATGCATGAAACAGTGTGTCCTTATAAATAGCTTTTATTTTCATACGTGATTGTGATGCAAGTCTGGAGTGCTTCCAACTTGCTACTGAACATCCAAATACCATTGCATTGACAATAATGGTACTTCCTTGTCGGACGGCAAGGTAAAGCCTATAAGGAGCTAAAAACTGTGTAATGCAACCTTACATATAATTTATGTACCTCTGACGCATAGAGGCTTCCTTGTTTACGCAGTGTATCAGCATAGAGAAACTCTGTGATTGAACACAAGAAATGGCTCATAATCCATATACATCAAGAAGGAATGAAGACAACCACTTGAGCAATAGTAGAAGCAGCCTAGGACAAGGTATGCAAATGACCTAGACCTGTTTCATTGTACTTTGATATATTTGAAATGCCACTTTAATTCCTTTTTTTAATTAATATTTTGCAAAGTTCTTTTGTTCCAGTATGCAAAAATAGTGAGTAAGATCAGGAAATACCACAATCACAAACCGCAGACAACCCCATGGCACCGCGAGGAAGAGCCGCTCAACGATCACGAGACACCAGGAAGACAAATTAAGCAAAGCAACCAGCTCTCTCTTCTCCATCAAGATGTAAGACTAATATTCAAGAAGCCTTGAGTGGGGTTGGGGCTAATAGTAAATTGCATATCAGCTAATATTGAAATGCAAATCTCCCTTTATACTTATTTTAAACAAAGGTGTAAGGGTGTGCTGATTTTAAGTATGCAATACAAGAAGTTCACACTAATTAGTTCTTACAGCGCCCCGTACCAGGTATCGAAACTGCAGGCATTCTTTCAACAAACTCTGAAGATTAGTGCCCAAAAAGAGGACGTTGTCGCATAGCTGTTTTAAAAGCACTTAAATACATGTTTATTTTTTGCATTAAGACATGCCCATGTCTTCATATTCTCATCAAGGTAGCGTTAAATGTCCTATGTAAATTTGCTTCATGCGTGATGGATACATAACATACATATCCTTTGTTGGTGTCATTATGAAATATTATTATTCTAAGTTCCTTTCATTCTGATCATTGCCATTTGAAATCTTATCCTTTATTGTGCTCAATCCCATAATTTAAAGGAAGTTTTGGAAAACAAATACAGTCGGTGTTGCAGACAAAAGTCAAACTGGTATCGGTCTTTATTTCATCACATTCAAATGCCAATTTTTTAATACCATGGGTTGTCCGCCTGTACGTGGAGATAATCCACGAGCTTTAGCGAGTGGATTATCCTACGTACAGGTGGACAAACATGGTATAACTATTTTATACCACCTACATCAGAGGAGACTTTGCACATCAAGTGATATTTCATGCTAAAGCTAGTAAAGGTGGTATATAGCACATTAGACACACACTCTGTCCTTTTACGAAACCACCTTTGCGAAATGCCTGGAGGTCCTTTTCTAGTCGCAGTGTAATATGTAATTTCATAAACCGTGACTAAAATGCTTCAGACCGCCATATAATAGTGCTACTGTCGTGTCAACCAAGAGTGACAGTGACGTCGTGTTTTGTTTACAATTGTTAAGTCAAACATTAACTTGTGCACTCAACTTGAGCTAATGCGAATCGATAGATCACTTGTGTATTAATCCTATCCTGAGGATAGGATTAATACACAAGTGATCTATCGATTCTAAGTCCCTAATAACTTTGTAAACAAAACATGAGGTCACTGTCACTCATGGCTGGCACGACAGTAAATTGAATTATATTTTTCTTATTTCCCAAACAAAACGTATGCTGTAAGTACTCAAAAGAACCGTCTCAATTGATCACCAAACACAGGTTTATATTGATGGAAAAGAAAATAACTACAATTTAACGCTACAAATGAGAACAAAATAATACATGAAGCAAACCAGACTGAAGGACACAAACTACAACCGTTCAAGTACCAATTTAGACTTTCATTCTACTGAAACGTCTCAAAATATGCTATCAGGAGTTAAAATAAATGGGCAGTTTATATTGTCGTCTAGGTTCAGGCCAAACTACATAAAATCTTGATCATTTTACATGCTAATTTCATTGAAACATAAGAAAGAGTTTTAAAGTTAGTAAAATAAAGGATTATGGTTAAAAGCTTACAAGACATATGCTGTCGGTTCACATTGGAATTGGAATTTATACTAACAAAAAATTGGAAAAAAATGAAACCTATTTTGTTTACACTTGCCCATTGCGTTTGCCTCTTTAAACACCTCAAACTGCCAATCAGGCAATGCCATACAGTCACTATATGGCAAATTGTGTATATTGACATAACTGCTATATCACAAAAACGTTGGTATCATGAACTACCAGTTTCATAACCTGGCCTCGAGGTAATAAAACTTTTTTCAATGCTCAACTCAGCCGATCACGAACTTCATCCTGCTCATTAATGTTAAAATGTCAACAATTGCTGGCATTTTAACATTTATAAGCATGATAAACACAACATCTGAGAGACATGGACAAGAAACTTCTTCATTTGTCGGTATTTTAGTTGTTATGAGCAGTTACAACTTCGTGCGCAGTTTAGGTGAGCATGAAAAAGGTTTTATAACCACGGAGCCTGGTAGTTCAAAATACCAGGAGCAAACAGGAAAGCCTCACAAACAATGGGCACCAATAAACAAAGACCTAACAGCAATGGAAAGATGGCTTTCTCACTTTGAATAAAAGATCACCAGAGCAAATCTTTAAAAAAAAGGTTGTTTGCACTTTTGAGACTATAGTGTTCAATCTAGTATTTCATTAACCAGTCATTTGAAAGAACAAAGAATGGCACTAGTCTATAAAACAACACCTACTCAAATAAAATGACAGGTTATGTGCACGTAATGCATAATTCTGATTTCAATCACGATTAAACGTTGCTTAGAGGAGGGCTTCAAATCGTCAGAAGTTTCACATGCATTAGTTAAATTGAGCCAGCACTTAACGACTTGGTGCTTATCGCATTGTCGAGTAAGTGAGGCTCAGGAGGCATGTGCAGCTCATTGGCGTGGCTCCCATTACGCAGTCAGTTAAGCACGAGCGTAATAAAAATAGTAACATTCAAGGGAGGTCACCTAATGTGGTAAAAGTGAATATCCATACCGTAAGGAACTGCTCTTAAAGGAAAGAATTCTGGGAGCGAATTGATTCCTTTAAGAGAAGTTCCCATTTTGAAAAGGGGAGCAGTTGAACAGAATCACTGCTTGTTCCAGTAGTCTCCCTTTGATGTGCATAATTTTTTCAGAGCTCTGGCTACGCCATTGCAACTGCACAGATTCACCAGGGCTACTCATATACACAAGTGGCTGTAGATAAAGACTCAGAATTAAATTTAGCCACGCTTGATACGTCGGCGTTGACGGTTAAATGAGGATTTTGAACATACAGTAAAACCTGTGTAAAACGGCCACTCAGAACTAGACAAAACAAATATCTTAATGACAAATGGTAGCTTAATGAAGGTCGAAAGTATTGCAAAATGCTCACCTTGGAGCATTCTGCAATACTGTTGACCTGCATTTAGCGATAATTGGTCTCGAAAACCAATTTTCTGTCTTTTTGAGAGTAGTCGTTTTACACAGGTTCTACTATAATCAATCAGTACCATAATACCATGTACTTATCCATTTTTGGTATATTCCACTTTTTACTACATTGAGAAATTTTCCAGAGACACATTATACGTTTTCATTTCGTTTGTTTGAAGATTTTACTTACTGTCATAATTTAAGATGAATAAGAATAAAAAGTTTTAGTACACTTAGAATCTTCATTTCTCCACCGTAATAACATGAAGACAGTTACTATCATATATGAGGTAGCAGGCTTCACACTGTTTTTTATTTCACCTGTGGGAATTTACAATATCTGTGAATGATTGATTTAGTTTAGTTGCAGGTGCAGGGCGCTGTTACACTTATGATTGGCATGTTGATGTTTAGTTAGGGAATTTTGATACCAGTTTGTTATTATGTTCACAAAAGGTCATGTTGATACATGTAAGCCTGTCAATTCTGATGGGATGTTTTGGTCGCTTTGATAAATGTTACTTTAGTAATATTGCGCCAACCGAATAAATAGACAATGTCAAGTTTGACATTTGCAATACATCCAGTCAAATGTCATTTGGGGAATCGATTGCGCAATTGATACGACAATGAATCACTTAAATTGTTTCTTTCTACTGGTTGTTATAAATGGAAGCTTACATATATAGAGGGCGCTTAACTGATAACCTAGAATATGATTGGTTACTGATGATTAGGTAGCGCTGTTAACAGCTTCTGTCTCGTGAGTGTATAGTATATAAGGTGAAGCCAAGTGTGAGAGCGTGAGATCTGGAACTTTGGGTCTTTGATTGGTTTCTAGATTTATTTAGAAGATTTCATTAATTCTAAAATTATAAAGTTTGTTGCAGAAGTTATAGCTCAGAAATTCTAAAGAGACTGACAAACGCAACCCCGAACTTAGAAGGAGAATCAACTATGTTACATCTGCAGCTTATTCAAAGAAATTTGAGCCAGTGCATGAGATTTCCAACAATGTGGTATGTGCGACCAGCAAAGCCTCAGATCAGCCTGCGCATACGCGCAGTCTGATCAGAGCCTTTGCGAGTCGCTTGAATATTCTATGAGTGTTAAGCTACTGACTGAACACCATTTGGGGTTTCTAAGCTTAAAAGGAGGCTGCAGAGATTCATCCGAGTCTACACTTGTCAAACTGGCACATTGTTGGAAATCTCATGCACTGGCTAATTTAGATTTTAGCATGTACTTTAGGTATAAACTGTTCATGGCTCTGTACTATTCATTTTCTGACTTTATTATGACATTAAAATATTCAACGACTTTTCATTTTCACTAGAAGTGACTATTCTACTTCGAAAATTCAAAACCCTTTGACTTATGCTGTCAAATTGATTGACGTTAAATTTCACATTGAAACCAGAAGTGTTTAGCAGCTAATGCTGCAGAATGGACTGTTCGAATTATGTTGATTTAAACTACCATGTCCAGATAAAATAAAACTTGTTTCTTCAAAACCTTTGATTTATACATTTTTGAACGAAAAGCCTTTGAAATGAAGTGAAAACTTATTCTAAAACACCACAAGTTTACTTATGACCAATTGAAATGCACTTGTTTAGGCTACAATTCATTCAATATTGAAAGCGCTTTGTCAGAAAAAAGAGTTTGTAAAGAGTTAATTTATAGGTTTGCTTCTGTGTATATCGTACCACTCCCTATCAACTTCATTTAAACGGAGAAGAAGGTGTGAAGTCAACTTCAATTAAAAGGAGAAGAATGGCAGTCAGTGTAGTGCCAGTGCCCTCTTATTGAGTATTACCCTAACTTAATGAAAACAGAATGCAGCAAACATGAAATAAAAATTAATTAATAGTAGCCATTTCCAATTTGTTTTTTGTTTTTTCCTATTAAGCAAGTCTCGCACAACGTTAGAATCTTTAGATTATAATTCGACACAGCACGCCTACGTATAACACTCAAAGAAAACCATCTTATTGTCATCCTATTAAAAGCTGCATCATTCCTCATGCTACATGTCGTTTTTTTCTTTCACGTTGCATGTACCCCTTTACTCTCCTAGTTTGTCCCTTGGATTTTATAAACCGCTTCTTCACTCTTGCTGAGTCTTGGTTAAATGCATCAAGCTTTTCCATAAAAATCGCTCACAGCAAAAAGAGTGGCCATGAATCTAGGGTATAATGTATGCTTCAGACTAGTTTGGTACTACCAACCAAGCTAACAATATGGGGTAAAATGGATACTCCTAAACAGATGCTTTGTCAAACAATGAGGACCCAGATGCCTTTCATCAGGGTATGCACTATTTGCTTCCATTAAAACAACCTTCAGGCATTTTAGAAATTAAACCCTACCTGTGAACCTCTAAAGTACATAATGGGCAGCAAATACTATAGCATTAATATGTATGGGGAAAATCCATCAGAATACAAATGGTTAACAACAACAGAATTTATATAGCTTTGGGTGGATGCTGTTCCTTCTTGGGCGGTACGTCTGTTGTCCCTGGATTTTAGCCCTTAAGACATATAATTATCCAATTCCTGTCAATTTATCGAGTCCATTTCTAATTATATGGGTGCCGGAGATAAAGTTTTCATTTCTACTTGATTTTGATTTAAAATTACTGAAGGCAAATGGTGGATAGCCTGATCAGACTCTGGGTAATGTGGCGTCTGATCAGTCTATCCACTGTTCTGCAATGTACCATGAATAGGACACCGTGAATATACAGGTATGGGTATATTGCTTTCTTGTATATGGGGGCATTTATATCTTTGGATTGGGTTGGTCTGGTATTTGTGATGATTTTGATAGAGATGGATGTTCTGATCATCCTCTTGTAGACGGATGGCTGAGAATGGGTTTGCTCCCCCCCCCCCACCTAGGGAATTTTGCAGACATATCCTATCTTGTAGACAATTAAAAGCCGAGTCTTTTAAGAGATGTTTGCACTCTGTGCTCCGGGGCGTTAGTCTGTAAGAGCCTGTAACATACGTTACTTGATCAAACTAAGAAAAAGTAAATTGAAAGTTTGGGCTACAAATTAAAGCTATTAAAATATTTATTTTTAAAAATCATTCATATAGTCTGCATACTGGATATCTTAACTACGTATGACAGCCATTTGAACAAAATTGCGGCTTCTTAAGGTGTCATATGCGTTACATAAATCAGATAACCCATTAAAGTTTGCAAGTGTGGCTAACATCATTTACATTCACAATCTCTCTGTGTTTTTTGCAAAATGTTTTAACCATGTCTGACTAGCTTATGCAATTGGCTAACAGAAAAATTAAAGTTTGTTTCCCTAGCTTAAATATTTTTTCTGAAATAAGCATTTAAACAACCCTACCCCTACCCAGTTTGAAGGTGAAATGTTTGGTATTAAAACTAAAGTAAAAATAGTTAAAAAATATTTGCAGTTGATGAATGTGTTTCATTGTTTCGGATTTATTTGCTTATATGAAAAGACTCATAAATCTGCAAGTTTGTTGCAAAATTTTTAATATCAGAGGCTGTAATATATGTTTCCTGATGTAATAAATGGGCAAGCTCATTGTCTTTACGTAAGATATGCCTAAAAATGTTTTTATCTCCTCAAGGGAATTTTGCAGACATATTCCTTCTTATAGTACAACTCAAGCTGCATCGAATAAGGGATATTTGCACTCTCTATTTTGGGACATTAGTCTGAAACGGCGTGTTACATGCGTTACTATATCAAATAAAGGAAATGTAGTTTGAAAGTTTGAGATAAAATTGCGAAAAAACTCACAGCTGTTGAATATCTTACATTGTTTAGGAATTTTAAGCTGGCTCCTATGATAAAGACTTATAGATCTGCTAGTTGTCATCAAGTTTTAAAGATCAGAGAGCGTTACATATTTTAGCGTGCTAAGTAAAATCATCAAACAGTATTTTGACATCAAGCTGAGTAAGGGCCTGCTCCATTCTAATCCCCTTTGGAATTCTGTTGACAAATTACATCTTATGTAACCATTCAATGTGCATTTAATAAGAAATGTTTGCACTCTGTAAGTCAGGGCGTTAGCCTGTAACAGCTTGTTACATATGTTACTATATCAATTTGAGAATAAGAAATTTGATTGTTTGAGCTACCAAAAGAAGACATTAAAATTATCTAATAAATTGACATTCTTATAGTCTTTATACTGGATGTCTTAACTACATATGGAAGCTGTTTAGCATTAATACGGCTAACTGTGGTGTTATGTGCGTTACATGAACCTAATTATAATTTAAAAGCTATAATTGTGGCTTTCGTCATGTAGTTAAACAAGTACTATGACTAATGGTTTCAAACTGTTTTATTAGATTTTACAAACATATACTCAATTGATGAATAGGAAAAACCAAGTTTGCTTTTCTATCTGAAATATATTGTCTTATAGGAGCTAATACACAGCCCTACTCCCAGTTTTACAGAGAAGTGAATTTTGTTATTACCGTTTAAGTAAAACACATGAAAGCGATTACAGCGTGTGGATATTTTTCATTTTCTTAGTCTGTCTTGCTCATATATCTACAAGATGTCATTAAGTCAAAGATCAAGACACTTAACGTGTACTTATAAGTCTTTGGTGCCAAAACACTAGAAATTATATTCATTTCTGATTATCAAGCCCATGGACTGGTGTTACAGATGTTATCAATGACCTTTTGGACACATTTCCTAATACTGTGCATATAATGCTAAATATAGAGCCACAAATAGAAAAGATAGTTTTACATTTTTACAAGAAAATACAATAAATGAAATTGTCCAAACTATTTCTCATCAATTTAACACTCATGTTAAACGTTTGTCGTTGTCTGCTTCTGTGGTAATCATTATTATCAGACGCCTCCTTGCAACTAGTAGAATCATCACACAATATTACAATCATTTACTGTTATTCAATTTTACCACCAGTCCACTCAAAATTGATGAGCCATTATCAACTTTCAAATTTTGCCATTTATGGCTTGGAACATTCGGAAACTGATATGAATGAATTCCTAATAGTTGGCTCCTTGAGTATGTGTTTCAACTGATACTCTGCAAGTAGGAGAAAGACTAAAGCTTTACAAGGATGAAAACTATGCCATTAAGAGCAATGAGTACCTGGACTGATGTAGCTTGATATTTCTGTGATAAAGAATCATATCTTAGCTGGTTAACTTTTATAAATGTAGCCTTTCCATACATGCAACACACATATTTTCATCTAATAATGTCTCTGCACTTATTATCTTTCCCCAAGCATTCAAAAACTTATTTGAAGTCTCAGTACTTCTGAAGTGCTGAAACCGAGGTAACTATTTCCCTTCAGATAAGCGAACTAGATGTATCACAGCAGGTAAAGCAATGAAATGCAGGATGAACAGAGCGCAAATTAGACCCTTTCAATTCAATGATTCACTAAGTTTCTAAGATAAGAGCGCTTATTAAAGGATGTAACACATATAACTCGTCATAATAAATGAGCAAGGGCATTGTCGTGACATCTTCTTTGATTACACAGTCAGAGGCAAGTGTTTTCAATTTCAGTGTTTTCAATGGATCATGAAATGAGGCACCTTATCAACTTGTTTACTCTGTATAAATCTTCCATAGAGCATAATATAGAGCTACTGGTTATCCCGTTCTACCTATAGTCCACTTTCCTTCTTTTGAATGCAACAGCTAATGATACGGCTGCAAAAACTGAGAAATCATAGGTTTTACATTATTTTCAGACATGCTTCAATGTACAGACATCAAAAAAAAACTGCAAACATAATTGATGACAATGTCCAACTTCATATTCTTTCTCTTATACCAGATAACTTTCAAGGTGTAACAGAAATTGTTTCAGACGGTCTGCCAAAACCATCAAGAGTCAACATTGTAACTAAAGAAAACTTATAAAGTTCTTTGGGCGCAGCAAAATACTATTGATCTAAGACCTGAGGACTTAAGCACCAAAAGACTGGATATGTTCCATGGCAAATGATGCAAAAAAGCAGCCTATCAAATTTCTGTTTGACCAATGTCAGAAACTTAAAGTATTCTTAGAGGTACACGGTAGAGACATAGATTTTGCAAAATCAGAGCAAAGTTATCATTTGACTAGCACGGATGCAGAGGCAGCTGCAGTTAGATTGCTCTTGCCACTTCACAGGAAGAGATATATACCAGAGTCATACTCCATTGTATGCATATATGTGAAATAGCATTAAACCCATATTTAATTAGGTGTTTAATCCCATGACACTGACATGCTGTTTCTGCTTTTGAAGAATGCTAAGGATTCAAGTTTGGCTGAGTCTAGTTGTTTGACGCTGGCACTGGCCACACATACAAAGAAAATTAAGTCTGTTGATGGCTAAAGAGGAGGATCACACGAAATGCTTATAAGTGATGCTTGTCACAATTACCAATTTTAAAAAAGTAATCTTAATTAATGTAACACATATAACACCATAGGAAGCTGTATATTTGTTAAAATATCTTTTCTTATGTATCAAAGGTATTCAGCATGCAAACTACATGAATATTTCAAATAAATAGATAGTTTTATGTCTTCTTTCTGTTTCTCAGACTTTCAATTCATTTATTCTTAAATTGATATGGTAACATACGTATCATACCATTACAGGGTAATCCCCCTAGTTAATAGAGTGAAAACATCTTTTACTTGATGCAGCTTGAATTGTTCTTTAAGGTAGGATATGTATGCAAAATTCCCAAAGGGGTGGAGAGGAACAGGATTGTACTCAGTTTGCAGTCCTAATACAATGCCATGATTCTGCTGGTTGTGATGAAATGGGTGATTTTTTTGCAATAGAAGCAGACACAATGATAGACATTGTGAGGGTGACTTGAATAAAGATTGTTTTTGAATAATTTTATTTAATAGGAATATTTATTAAATTGTGTCATTTAAATGAGAACTATTTTTTTTTCTATCTATATGTCTATATAGTTTAATATTATAGGCATTAGGAAATATGTGATTAAAAAGGTTATATATAACATAGGTATCACAATTCCATGGGCTTGTTATCAGCAATGACTGTTATTACTAAGACTAAGGCACCAGAGGCTAGAGATTAATAGGAAAGCATGTGAAAAACAGTATTTTTCTGAAATATCATCTCTTACTTCCAAGAAAATTTCCTAGCTCATTCATTATGCAATGTAACATACGTTACATACTTTAATAAGTGCTCTGATCCTGATGTCAAACTTGCAAATGTATGATTATTTATTGCATTAGCAAGACAGTGCCAAAAATGTAAGATATCCACGAGCGTCAAATATTTTCATATATTTTTCTTCAATTATAGATACCAAAATTGGATACTTAAAATTGGGGGTAGGGTTGTTTAATAGCTCATATAAAACAATGTATTTGAGATAGAAAAGCAAACTTTGTTTTTTCTATTAGTCAAATGAGTATTTTAGTAAACTAAGATTAAAAACACTTGTAAAAATGCACAAATCGTCTGTAAAATGAATGATGTTAGTCATGATTTCAACTTTCAAAGGGAAATTTAATCTATGTAACGCATATTACACCATTGAAGGCTGTAATTTTGTTTAAAATGCTGCTTTTATGTAGCTCAGGCATCCAGCTTGCAAACTACATAAGAAATTTGAATAATTAGATGGTTTAATGTCTTCTTTCTGTAGCTCAAACTTTCGTTTTGATTTTTTCCTTAGTTTGTTACAGTAACATATGTAACAGGCTTTCAGAGACTAACGCCCCAGAGCACAGAGTGCAAACATCTCTTAAAAGATGCGGCTTGAAATTTTCTTCAAGATAGGATATGTCTGCAAAATTCCCTAGGGGGGGGGGGGGGAGCAGGACCTTTTTAGCTCGAAGTCTATTGTTACTTGGTTGTGTGATCTGCTAGTTTAACTTCGTTCTTGTGCCTCCTCCTCTTGGTGCCATAGTACTTTTTGTCCATAATTATGGCAGTTCCCAAGCCATTTTACATATCAAGTCAAGACGTGCCAAGAGTCTGGCCTGCGTCACTGATAAGCGAGCAGGTCAGTTAGATAACTTATCCTGAGCTATCGCCTACACATTGAAATTGAAACGCACTAATGTGAAAGTAATTAGATCTAACTACTAGTTGTGTACTACGCTTAAATGTGTGGCGAGGACAGTTTTTGTTATTTAGTATCTCAGGAGTTTGACAGGTGACAGTTTAACCGGTGTTGATATTTCATTCGGAAACATTTTACTGACTGGATAAAACTGCCTGACTGAGTAGGAAAACATAAACAACAGAGGAGATACTTGTTCGTGCGGTAACTGCTTATTTCTCAGCTGCTATCTCAGTCGGTAGCAATATCGGCGATATCGATGCGGATATAACAGGCTGAACCGTGAAGTATCTGTCAGTTTTCTCGTTATATTGGATAAGAAAAGAAGTATGCCTAGTAGAGTAACAGCATTTTAAAGCATTTAGGCGCATGCGATCAGCGAAGCCTTTGATCAGACTGCGCAGCTGCGCAGTCTAATCAGAGGCTGCGCTGATTGTATCATGAATAGCCAATCCAACAGCGAAAATACGGATCAGAAATCGCGATCACTGAAAAAATATTCTTTTAAAATTGCTAAAATGCTGGTACCCTGCTGTTTGTCAGTCTAGTACCCTACTTTGTATTCAGTCAAGTGATAATGATCGCTATGTCACATTTTTGAACTATGGGATTTGTTCTTCGGATTTAGACAATATTGAACAAGGTGCGATTATGTTTATTAACAAAAGGAATTATATTGCATGACTTTATGGAACGGGTTCAAAAAGACAAGTTTAGAAATATTACAAATTAATAATGTGTTATATGAACATGATCTGAAAGCCAAAACAAAAACGGATTATCTTATATAATTTTATAAATGGTGGACAAAATTAGTGGTTTTTGATAAAGAAGGAATGTAAACATTAGAAATAATCCGACAGTCAATAATGTAATAAATTGCTTCATGAGGGAATTTTTGCTCAGATAGTGTCAAAGCGGGGATTAAATTTCGTGTGCTGAAAACTTGAAAGTTGATAGTGCGCTGTTATTATTTTCTGTGCAATTAATTGCAGGATGAATCGGTATTAGGAAAGGGAGAGGGATATATTTTGCGCATCAAGTTGGATATTAGTGCGAGATTCAACTGCTGTTCTGGCAGAATGTCGGACGAATGTGAAGGCAAGGAAAGCGAGCATGCGGCCACGGGCCAACATCTGCATCCAATCTTAGTAAACTCATCCTCTGAAGGGGGAGTTGATGACCCCTTTTATAAACTTGGGCCTATGAGACCGCGGGCTAATACGGACCCTACTGCACCAAGACCACGATTAAAGGTTCACTTTGATCTACCTGATATTATTGTTGATGATTGCTCGGACGAAGAGTTAGAGAAAATGTATTCACCAGATGTCATTACAAATGAACTGGCTAACACCGCCCAGGGGGCATTCTTTGTGTACACGTCTCCACCGAGACAACGCTCAAACACGTGCCCCTCAAATATGTTCAGAAGAAAAACAATAGACAGACCTCCTACCCCTCCCCCGAGTGATAAAATACCAAAAGATGGCGTTCAGAGACATATAGGCAAGGACAGAGTATCATTCTCTCCTCATGTACTCAGTAAAGTTGCTGAGGATGTTCCAGACTTAGCAAAAACTGTAGAGCGAAAGGGTACGCACCAGAAAACAGCGTCACCTACGCGCTCTCGAAAAGCTACGCACATTCCAGGAACGTCTACGTCCGACGGGCGTCAATCACGCAATGTCGCCAAATCCCTACGACCAAATTTAGACTCACCAACGGCTTCACCAAAACGTGCAGGTGCGAAACAAACAAACGTTCATAATCATAGAACTACGAATAATAAGAGTATTAGAGATGTTATTCATTCCACAGCATAAAAGTTGAAAGCGAAAAAAATCTCACTAGACACAAAACATTGAAACAACGTCATATCAGCGACGATGCGACATGATGACGTCGCATCGACGTTTCCACGACGTTGTTTCGACGTTATGTGTGTTGCTGGGCTTTCTGAATAGGACGGCATTAGACTTAAATTTTTCAAAAAGTGAAATGTGTACGATACATTTTTGCATTTCATTTTCAACCATGAGTGCAGTATACTCGTAGGACATAAATGTGTCATTTGAGCTGTGACGTGTGAATTCCAACATTGTGGCATTTTGACAGGTGTAGACTCAGACGTACCTGTGCAGCCTCCTTTTAAGCTCAGAAACTCCCAATGATGTTCAGTCAGTGGCTTAACAGTCATAGGATATTCAAGCGACCATCAAAGGCTCTGATCAGACTGCGCGTATGCGCAGGCTGATCTGAGGCTTTGCTGGTCGCACATTCCATATTGTTGAAAATCTCATGTCGCGGCGCATTTATGCAATGACTCGCTATTTAGACGTTGGTATAGACAGTCCCTGATTTAAGTGAAAGAAGTTTGATATTTTTTGTGAATTGTCTGCTGGCAAACAGTTCATATAAATATCAAGCATTTTTGCCACAAACTATTTCTTCATACATTCGTCTGCTATATCAAAATTATACGCGTTAGTATAATTATTTCTCCAAGGATAAAACACGGAAACCATAAAAGGGCACCAACAAAAAATGCACCTGAAAAATGTTTTCTGCTGAAGTCGTCTGCTGCAAATATTTGCTAACATAATTGACTTATTCAAGTACATAGACAAGTAGTGTGGACCAAGATCAGACTGCTCATGCAGTCACAATGTGGATCCAGATCAGAATGCTCCTACGTGAGCAGTCTGATCTGAGTCCACACCGTCAAAGAGGCTACTTAATCATTACAGCAGACGTCACACCAGACAACTTTCGTTGAGATTGGCGCTTTAAGGGACAAACAAGTATTTTCTTTGTTACGATGCTTGATATGTATGTCACAGTCAACAAATTTTCAGTAATGTCGGGGTGTTTTCCTGTCTTCCACCTCAGTGCAGCAGTCTAAGGATAAAGTAACTTGCTCAAGGATATATTACAGTGACTTAAGTGAGTCTCGAACTAGCAACCCTTGGGGGCCCCTATAGTTTGGATTGATCAAAGTTTACGCCAAGATCGGGTTGTCGACGATGCACTTAATCAGACAGTCTTGTCAAAATCCAAGATGACTGTTGAAATCTTAAGTAGCGTTAAGCAAAATATAAGCATCATTTCTTCTAACTCGTTGCATGCTTTGTTGTCGTCTGCTGATTTTTACATACAAACTTAACTTCTAAAAAAAGAAAAAAAAGAATCAGGAATCTCATCACTTGCAACGATAGATATAATTTTATACGGCTTATTTTCTGAGGTATACGATTCATGCCGATTATGCGCATATTAGATTGCCAGCCACGTCAGAACGAATTGAACTGCCGTGCACATTTTTAGTATGCTTGAATTAGTCTTATTTGCAGGAGACGAATATTAAGGGTAAATACGGCAAGCGTCATTCTGAAACTTTGACCGGGACCACCTTTACGGACGAAACAGTTCTGATCCTGCTAAGACGCCCTTTAAGGGTTTATCATACATAATATGATGTACATTTAATTCTTCCTCCTCTTTAGGCGACGTTTGTAGTTTGTTGCTACCCTTAAATAAGCTTTGCAAACAGCTGAGACCAAGATCAGACCCGACGAAACGGGTCTGAAGTAGATCCAAGCTGTTTGCCACTCCGATTGTAGCCCTGGCCTTTTTTTCTTTTTTTTTTGAAAAACTAATGTTTTGTGTTTACAGATGACAAAAAAGTATCTCAAATTTAGCCAGCATGCAAATAGTCAAGTATCTGGCGGCACTAGTTTGCTATGGCGGAGCCCTCATACTTTAAATGTCAAAAATGTTACAGTATCATGTTCTCTGTTATATTGTTGGAAATTTTATCACTGTTTCTAAAGGACTTAGGGCAGTCTTAAACGAACGAAACAGGCTGGTCCTCCTCCATTAAGGGTTTATCATACATCATATGATGTTCTCTAATCCTCTATTAAATGGCGACTTTTGTCGTTTGATGTTAGCCTTAAGCTTTACAAACAGCTTGGACCAAGATCAGACCCGATGAAACGTTGGGTCTGATCTAGGTCCAGTCTGTTTGCCACTCTGGCGGTAGCCCTGAACGTTTTTTTTTCCTCTTTTTTTTCTGAAAAAAATAATTTTTTGTTTAGAGATGGCAAAAAGTATCTAAAATTTAGCCAGCATGCAAAGAGTCAATTAGTATCTCATGGCACTAATTTGCCATCTCAATGTCACATCGGCGAAGCCCTAGTACTTTAGCTGTCAAAAATGTTACATTTACATGTTCTATTGTTGAAATTACAAGTTTTTTAGTGTATGACATCGGACAATCTAAAGCGAACGAAACAGTGTTGATCCTCCTCCATTAAAGAGAGTAAGTCTGCAACTATGAACATTTTTCGAAAAAAGAATATTTTCTTTTTAAATCATTTGTAAAAGCAGAATTAAGTTAAGTTTTCACAATAAATCTGTTCACTATGGCTGAAAACTGCATGGAAAAGTGAATTATCTTATAAAAACAGGTGTTTTTTTCTCTTGTTGGTAATTATTTGCGTCCCTCCAATAATTATATAATCCGTTTCTTGTTTACGGTCGTGAGTTGGCTCCCTTTCTTTATCTTTATTTCCTCCATAAGAAGATTTACAAGATATTGTTACAGGTATAACATAATAAAGAACAATAACGTATAAACATATGTATAGAAGTCTGCGAGCGCTACATATAGGAAATGAATTTGTGAATGAATATGTACATTTGTTGTATGTTCTTCAGTACAAAATCAATTGCATTTGCTTAATGTCATTAAGAATGCATTTGCTCTTGTATTGAGTCTATCTGTACTTATATATCTTGAGTTTAGTCCACATCTTAATGTTTTGCTCATATATATCAGCTGTACCTTGCACGGGCTTGCATTTCAAAGGGAGGCGTATGTACATATTCACGAATGAACACAGGTTCTTCGACAGCAGTTCCTGATAAAGGTATATGCATGACGTAAAAACATTTCTGTCACCTCTGTATCTAAATTTGACCAACATGATGCGCTAAGCACTGCTGCGACAAATGTATCAGCATCTGATGCGGCAAGACCATTCAATAATTCCGGTGGGAGAATGTCTATACAGTCATGCAAAAATGATTCTCTCAGATTTTGAGAGCATCCACATTCTGCAATAAGATGAGTCAGAGCATCTCTATATTGACAGTTACAGTGGGAGCATATATAGGTTCCTGAGTCTGGGGTAGATGCCCATAACCTTGCTATAAAGTCGCATAATTTTAAGTCGCACCCAGAATGCGACATCTTCCAAACTATGGCTGGGGCGACTGATGTATGCAATTTACGGAACCGTACAAAATCATTGTCATTGTACAGTCTCCGGCGCCACAATAACATAGATCTTGAAAGTACCGCTGATTTAACTTGTTTTTTCCACTGACATTTGCTTGGAAGATGCTGTACGCTGGTGTAGCCATTCAATATGTACTGTAGCTCGAACATGCATAACAGTCGACAAATATCCGGTACAAATCCTCTCTTAATAACTTGACTGTTCGTCAAATACAAGTACAGCTTTCTTAAAAATATTTGATGACTGACAGAATCGCATGGAAGAGAGAGCAGTTTATGCAGAAACAACATTTTGCGTATTATTACTTCGCATGAAATAGGATAAAGCCCTAACATTGACTCGCATATGTCAGTTCTAGTACGAATGGGGAAACCTTGTATGCGTTTCGCAACTTGTCGTTGAAATCTGTCAAGTTCGAGAGAGTCGGTATGTGAAAGATTGTTCCATACTTCACATCCGTATAATACGGTCGGCACAGTGATTTTACGGTACATACTTATAGCAGTTAAAGGGCTTACTCCGAGTGGTTTGACTCCATAGCCAACCATAGCATGAAATGAATTGCGACCTTTTTGTATCCGTTCACGTGTGCGTTTCATTGATTTTAAGGTCGTATCCTGTAATATACCGAGATAATTAGCGCTGGTTTCCTGTCGTATTGGGTCATTTCCAATATGGAACATATTGCAGACTTGAATTTGTTTATTGTTCGAAAAGATGAGAACGCAGGATTTATCCGTATGTATTCGGATAAGCCACTTTAACATATAGAGATTTACTATATCAAGCAATTTCTGTAGCATTGCTGGTGATGTTGCTATCAAAGCTAAGTCGTCCACAAATCCTGGATTTCCTGACCTCACAGAGCACACTGTTGCTCCAAGACCTGATGCTTCTAGCTCTAAGAGGAGACCATCAGCAAACACAAGATAGAATCCGGTAGAGGTTACTCCCCCTTGCCGGACCCCGCGGGTCATCTTTATAACATCTGATAATAGTCCGTTGATTGAGACTCTACAGCGAATATTTGTATAAGAGTCTTTGATTATACGCCATATTTTCCCGTTTATGCCTAATTTGTCTAGTTTAAATAATAAACCGTCATGCCACACTGAGTCAAATGCTTTGTGGATATCTAAGAAAGCGACATAAACATTACTGTGCAGATCCAGGTTATAGTATATTGTTTCCTGTAGGTTAAAAGCAGCAGTAAGGCAAGATAGACTTTTCTGAAAGCCTTGCTGCTGGGGACATGGAAAAGTTTTTGGTAGCCTTTGAAAGAATGCATTTATACGCTCCATAAGAACTTTCTCGAATAATTTGCACATAGCTGGTAATAGTGATACGGGACGATAATTATTCGGATCTGTTTTGAGTTTGCCCTTTCCTTTATAAATGGGCACGATAATGCTTGTTTTCCACGAGATTCGTACTATAGACAGTCAAGTTTTAAAATAAATGTTGTTGTTTTGATACTGATAATTTGTAAAGATTTACGAAAAAGGTAAAATGTATACCTGAATTTTAGTTTTTTACTGTGTTCTTGAAAAATAGAAACATTATTTCAAAAATTAAAAGATCAAAAGTTACCATGGTTGCAGACTATGCAGCTTTAAGGGTTTATCATACATCATAATATGATGTACTTTTAACATAGGTTTAGATAAACAACATTTTTCAGCATAAAAATTGTAAATATTTTCATACCCATCAGTGTTAAGATATGTTTTTGGTGCTCAAAAGAACCGTCTCATTTAGACGGTTCTTTTGTGTGCCCACAACTGATGTTTAGGTTGAGATTGTTTAGACGCACTTTTCCTCCTAATCTTCTAATGGCGATTTTTGTCATTTGCTGTTACAATGTACCCTTAAGCTTTGCAAACAGCTTGGACCAAGATCAGACCCGACGACACCTCGGGTCTGAGCTAGATCCTAGCTGTTTGCCACTTTGATGGTAGCCCTGAACGATTTTGTTTTGAAAAACTAATTTCTTGTGTTTACAGATGACAAAAAAGTATCTAAAATTTACGCAGCATGCAAAGAGTCTAGTAGTATCTGGCGGCACTAATTTGCCATCTCAATGTCACATCGGCGGAGCCCTCATACTTAAGCTGTCAAAAATGTTACATTTTCATGTTCAATGTTATATTGTTGGAATTACAAATTGACTACTTTGTACAGAAGCTTTTGATTTATTTGATTTTAGTCAGAGCACGGGAGAACCTGTGTTTGTTGTGTGCGACAATAAGGCGCTGATCAGCCTGTGTTCTAGTTCAATACAGGCTGATCAGCGTCGTTTTTCTTAACTGCCCGGAAGTTTAACAGCCTTATTCAAATGTAGTGTATCACAGTTTCCACATCCTAGCTAGTCTCTGTAGTTGAGCATTATGTTGCCACATACCCTCGAGCACAGACCCCGAAGGCAGGTCTACTCGTACATTTCTAATGCGGCACATTTATCAACGATCAGACCTTGTAAAATTGGCACTTAGGCCAAATAAAAAAGATCTGCGTATGGGCTAAGTTACTTACCCCGACACTACCTAATTTACTTGGAAAGGATATTTCAGGTTTTCTGGGAAATACATATACATTTTGTACGTTTATGTATTTTTCTGTTGAAAAAAAGAATAAATAAAGAAAGTGCACCTACCCTACCTAAAATTTTCAGACCTATTTTCCTAAATGCCTTATTTTATTTGGCTATATCAGTTTTACAAATGTACTGGTACAAGTGTCCATTGAAGCCTAACACTATATTTTATCAAAATAATATTTGGTATCGCAAATGTTGTCATTATTTAGTATATCGACGTTACAAAGTTTTTTTAAAAAAAAAAACACACAAAAAGAAATAAATATATTCTGTTTTCGATGCTAAATGGATTTCTGGTTTTTTATCCTGTCAGTATTCTAAACAATTGTCACGTTGAACCCAGATGTATCCTTTTTTCAAAACATTGAAGATCCAGATCAGCTGGCCTCTGACGAGGCCATCTGATCAGGATCCCAAATGTTTTCTTCTCTGATTGAAATTACATGCTGCAGGTGAATGCTTGTTCCGAGAATACTGCAGGTTACACATGTTCATTTGTAATAGGTTAAAAATTGGAGATGAATGTAGTACATAAAGTATTCAGCTTGATAATGGTTAAAAGTGATAATTGTCATTCTCTTGAGGGTGGCAATTATAATTGTTTAAGTTTGCTACTTGTATGATAGCACCGGCTAAGTGGTGTAGCATGAGATAGCCCTTTCTGTGAAAATTACCTGTATGTATTTTCTCATGGTGTCACAACACTAAAATGACATGCTCAGCTCATCACAATCTCCGCTTGCGGAGATGGCGATGAGGTGGGTGAGTCATTTAATAGATCGCCTCTTTCGTTTGAAACATCTAGTGAAACGTCGCTTTCAAATGGATACTGTGCTTACACCGGCTAAATGTTTCAGGGCCCGGAATTACAATGCCTCCTTAAAGTTAAGCAAGACTTAAGTTAAGTATTGATATTTCAACATGCCATATTAAATGCTAAATAAATTGCCTGGATCGATGTGGTACTTGTGGTCAAAGATATCATTGTGATCTTCAGAAAAATTAAAACTATTTTGATTTTAATCAGTTTTAAACGTTATTTTTTGCATCCTGAAAAATCAATACTTAACTTAAGTCTTCCTTAACTCTAAGGAGGCATTGTAATTCCGGGCCCAGATTAGTAATACAGTTTAACATTATCGAGGCACAGGTAATATCGCTCTGAACAATGGTAGAATATTGTTAAAATTATAAAAGCGGCTGAAAAACTCTTAATCTTCAAATTTTGGCATAAAACTTTGCCAACAGGTGAATTCTACCATTAAACAGGTCTTTTTCGCAATATTCTCATATATGCTGACTGTAGGGTCGGCCCAACTCACTTCAGTATATATTTGAAACCTGAACAGTTCATACTGTTGAATGTACCGCCCATATTTTAGAAATTCAAAACATAACACCAAACATCACCTTAAATTCAACCCTCTTTCAAATAGGAAACAATGACAAAAATCTCGACCTTCACACTCCAAATCATCTATATACAGCCATTTTAAAATATATAATCACAACTTGGAAAAATGCACCTAACTTAAACCTCCTTAAATACTAACAGGTAGATATGCTTTAGAAGAATTAACCATATTACATTCAAAATAAACTAAAACCCATAACTTCTGTATTTAACTGAATTAGTCTCACAATTCCACTAAACCTAAATGAAAACAACACTATATAGATATTTCAAAATAGATTTATTATTTATATTCATAAATATTAATAAACTCCTTTTTTCTAATTATTTTTCCTATTCAATACCAGGATCAGACCTTCGGAACAATTCTAAACTTTTTTGGATGTCTGCCGCATTACAAGCTCTCTAACAGGCGAGTTAATGTTATTTCCATGCCTTTGATACCCCCACCCCCCCCCCCCCCCGCTCATACACCAGTTGACTATTCAAAGTATTCCAAAGGAAGCACGTCTGGTAAAATTCTCAGTTTGCAAAAAACGTAAAGAAAGCCAAAACAGTACAAAATCTAGAAAAAAGTATAAGAATTGAAAAATCTTAAACAAGGGACAGAAAATATTTTCAAGGGAGTAAATTATTAGTGATTATCAATCTTATTAAGAGCCGTTTAGTTCTTCCGCTACTTGATCTTCTTTATCCAAATCGGTTCGTTTGATCTCACTTAAAAATAGTAGACTATGATGAAAGGTTAGTAGTTTGATTCTGGAATCATCTTTTACTAAAATGTTGATATGGAATTCTGCTGATATTTTAACCAATTTAATTTTAAAACTTCTTAGCATTGATTGTTTTGTACCATAATTAGAGGAAGACACAATTCAAGACAATTAACTACAAGTTTCCCATAAACCCACCCGGCCAGTACTGGTACAGCCAAGGAACACGACCACAAACAATTTAGAATACACACACAACCATAAACCCTCCCGGCCCAGCACTGGTTACTACCCATGGAAAAGCCACAAAAAGTCTGTCGGATGAGACTTAAAGCCGTTTCACCGTTTTCTGAGACGCTTAAAAACCAGAACCACTGCAGGTTGAGCCTATAGGTGTCCTGGACATAGAACCTCAAAACCATAAACCCACCCGGCCAGTACTGGTACAGCCAAGGAACACGTCCATAAACAAAACAATATCCTCTTATAAGCCTATGTATGCCTTGTAAACCAGGGGTCACAGGCTCGATTCCCGGCTTCTCCATAAAAAACTATTCTCGGTGGAGCCTTCAGGTGCTCCCGTCATAAAAATAAACACACAAACCATAAACGCTACCGGCCCAGTACTGGTTTCTACCTATGGAAAAGCCACAAACAGTTTTTTAGAAGTCGCCGTGGTGAAGGAGATACACCTATGCCTTGTAAACCAGCGGTCGCATGTTTGATTCCCGGCTTCTCCATAAAACTACTTTTGGTGAGCCTTTGGGTGCTCCCGTCATATAATAAAACACACAAATTATAAATCCTCCCGGCGGTACTGATTACTACCCAGGGAAAGCCACAAAAAGTTTTTTTTTTTTTTTTTTTTTTTTTTTTTTTTTACCATCAAGCACATGAAGTGAGGTATGTGCCAGCCTGAGAAAACCCCCACCTCCTGGATACTGGTAGATTCCTACCAACACCCCTCACCTTCAACCAGCAGAATGGAACTGATTGCTTGCTAAGTCTGACAACCAACTGTATTTGCCCTATGAAAACTCCTACTCTTGCAAAAACTCTCATAGGATTGAGGAGGAAGTGGTTCCACATAAATGATGGTGGGTGCAAAAATAGGCAAGTAATTCGGCTTAAATGGTATAAAAAATATTTCACATCTGATCAGAGACTTAACCCTTAAAGCGCAAATGCATCTGAAAATGTCGTGTGATGCATATAATTGCCTAACATTTCTGACGAATTAAGTATAGAGGCAAACAGCGTGTACCCAGAACAGACTGCTCCTATAGGAGCAGTCTGATCTTGGTCCACATTGTTTGCCATAGAGGCTTTCAGCAGACGAGAAAAGCAGACGACTTTTGTTGCTATTGGCGCATTAAGGGTTAACAGAAGGCATGTGATAGTTCTAGTTACATATATAATCGCCGATTTTGCACAGGTTTTATACATTTTGTACCTTTCACGCATAGCGGGAATACACTTTTACATATTAAAATGATTTCCTACTGTAGTTAATGTATTAATTAACTTATTTCTCATCTCTGTAATTTGTGAGAGAAACTGACGAAAAAAACTGACATCGTAAATTTATAGAAACGTCAATAAACATATTAATGAAACTTTTTTACGAAATAACTGGAAAGTTAATATAATAAATGTTGACGGAAGAAAACTTTTTGCTTTTAAATAAGTCCGTAATTTGTCTAGTTAGAGGCGGATCATTCTCTGGCCTAGCACATCGAGCATACCGAAAATGATACATTGGCAAACAGTGAATACCAAGATAAGACGCAGAGGAAGGTAGTAAACTAATTAACATGACATGACCTATGTTATCATGTGCTGTTGTTGTTTTTTTTAAAAAAAAATATGTAAAATAATCATGCGTGGATCCAGAGGGGGGACCGGCTGTCAGGACCCCAAGAAAATCACAAATGGTTATACATAGGTTTGTACTAGTACGGACCCACCCTTCAGAAGCAGTAGGACCCCCCCCCCCTTCCGTAAAGTAAGTTGATGACAAAAAGCAAAAAAATATATATATGAAAACAACGGACGGCGGACCTCGTTTCCGGTCGAAATTTCGATTTTTCGTGTTCAATACTGCCTTATCAATGGTCCCAGTTTAATTTGTAGATTTGCCCTTTTAAATAAGCACCAGAGAAACTTTGACAAGTCTTTCAAGTATGACCCGACAAGTAATAAATAAAGGATACTTTTCCGAGGCTTTCTGTTTAAACCGCGCGGTGGGCTACGCCCACCTCGCGGTTTAAACAGAAAGCCTCGGAAAAATCCTTTATTTAGCTCGTAGTATGGCGCAGGCGCAAATAAACACGTGTTACTGACACCTGACGAAATTTACATTCGCTCCTCCCTGCATCCGGCCGAGGCTGTCAAATATATTACATTTACCTACAGGTTAATTGTCGCTATTTACAAAAATGTAGGATGTTCCCGCCTACATCGCTGTTTAACTAAAATTGGAAGTTAGAGTACGGTTTTAAGCTCCTCCTTCGTCGTTATTCTAGGGTGTCTAATTTAAACATCCACAAAGATCAAAGAAAAAAGCATCGGCCATACTACAACTTTTTATCAAACGCAAGCTGCTTGAATTTTTTGTGGTATCCTTTTTGTTGCGATTGCAGGAAAATACAAAATATGAAACATGTGCAATTTGCTCAGCATTCTTTTTCATTCTTTTTTGTTTTGTCTGTGTAAATTCCTTGAGATTTTATACCTTTAAAAGACCCTCCAGTGAAAGAGTCGTAACACTTCCAGTCCCAGAAGCCGTCAAAATTGGGTATCAAAAACAGTAAACTGAAATGCTGGGTCCTTGTTTTGTAGTGTGGTTCTCGGTGTCCTTTCTAGTTTACCAGAAGAGAAAGCATGCCTCGAGGTTATAAAACTTTTAACATACTCAACTCAACTGAGCACCAAAGAGCAATGTGCATTAAGGGGCTTTTTTGGCCCCCTATGTGGCTAAAATATAAACATCGTTTTTCACCAATTTGTTCTTATTGTTTTAATAGAACAATTGTAAAAGTCTCAAATTACTTTTGACTTTAACCGTTGCTATGGTAACAAAAATTGCCGCCGAAATATGTTGAAAATAGGAAATTGACCATTTGGAGCAAAATTGAGAAGTTTGACAGAGAAATTAACATAGAGCACAAGCAGATACCAAAAAGATATTTTAATAGAAAATAAAATTATCACGGCACACAATATATTAAAAGGATTGTTTGGTATTTAGCCGTGCTGATATCTAATTCTTGAAAATTTGGTCTCCAAAAGCCTTAAATTTGGTCAAAAATGGCAATTTCTCTGTTTTACGCCTATTTTGTCGGCTATTTTTGTTACCATAGCAACAGTAAAATTTAAATAAATGCCGAAATTTTACACTGCAAATATTCTTCTAATAAACAATCAAAGGATATTGGTGAAAAGCAATTTTCAGTTTTGGGCTATAGAGGGGGACCAAATGGCCCTTAATGCACGTACCCCAAATTTCAACTGCTCATAAAAACTAACCTACTGACAAATAAAGAATATTCTTGATTTAAGTCTCTCAGATGTTATATTTATGTTGCTAATAAATGTTTAAATGCCAACAATTAGTGGCATTTTAACATTAATGAGCAGGATAAATTTTGTGCTCATCTGAATTGAGTATGAAAAAGCTTTATAACCTTGGGCCTGGTTACTTTACTTTAATTGTGTTGTGGTTCTGACTTATGTGTTCTGATTCTGGTGTGTTGGTCTGGAGTTTGTGATTGTGGCCTGTAATGCCCACGTGGGTCAGGATTGTACAACTTACAAAGTTTACTTACGTTACCTACATGCTCCATATGGCTATGCTCAAATCAATTTCAAAAAGCTGTTATGAATTAATTATAGCTTGACCATGAGGAGTCTGTATATCAACACCATTCTTGTTCGCTTCAGATATAGTGTTATGATGTATACTTGTGTAGAAATCCATTGCAGAAGTATTTTTGTCTGTCAAAGTTGATGTGACGGCACCGTTTCGTCAGAAGCTTCTTCTGACGAAACGGTGCCGTAACACCAACTCTATTTAACCTTCTATGATCAAATTTTGACTAAAAGCTGGCTTGAATAGTCTTATCGAGTGGATTATTCCACATAGCTGCTGCTTCAGCTTACAAAAACAAGTAAAAGTTATTGAACAAAATGAATTATTATGACAGCATATTGCTGTATTCTATAATGTCTCAAATACGTCTGTAATACCTAATTGCAAGTGTCATTTTGTCTCGTACGACGAACAGTTTTTTTAAAAGAACGGAACTTTCAATCCATAAAGCGCTACCTACAAATTTGCAGCGGGCGACAATTTCCAATTTTGCTGCTTTTCCAAAAATTAACAAAACGGCATGATATTTCATGAGAATTGTCTGCCAGCAGACAATTCTCATGAAATATCATACCTTATTTTTTTAATTCAGAAAGATGTCGCATAATTTGTCGTCCACTGCAGTCGTGATTGGCGCTTTAAGGGTTAAGTACAGGCCTAGGGAGATAAGCATCTGCTATTGATTTTATAGGCACTCTCCCTCAAAATGAGGTACTGGTACCGTGTTTACCTTCAAGACTGAGTAATCGTGCGAGTTTTCACCTCTGCATACTCCTGCATACAGAACAGAACAGATTATTTATTTGACGTAAACTAAACAGTTTCTAGTCAATCCAATACAATAGTGATATACATGGCTTGGTCACAAATATTTTAAAGTTGTTGTGCTTAACAGTAACGATTGTGGTTTAACCCATGCATGCCAAATAAGTCTGCACGGTTGAAAGGCATTCATGGAATTATAAATGTACATATAATTGATCTAAATGTTAGCATTTTACAATTTCGAATCGAATCAGTAGATATGATGCTGTCTCAGTCCTGCATGCTTGCTCAGCTTGACCCTTCTATTATACAACGAAAGATTAGTAATATATTAATAGTAGCTGGTGACAAGTATGGCAGCATATGGTTTGGAATAAAAAAGCAGCGTATTAGATACTGTATCATATCACTGAGTGAGCAATTTTAAACATTCGTGCACACATTTTCTGCTGTGTAAATAACGTCCTTTTAAGCTCACACGGCGTAAAACTTTATGAGATAAAGATCATTAAACAGTTGTGCGCATTTTCTGCTGTGATTAGCTGAAGCAGCATTTTCTAAACATTCTTCTGACAGCAAAAAATGGTCTTACCCATATCACTGTAAAAGCTAAGGTAAACACAGAAGTCGATTTGCAAGCACCACGGTACATGTATCAAAGCTCTTGTGTAATATGGACGGACCTCGTCGTTTTTGTTTTGTTTGATTTGATTCTTTACGTCCCATCAACACTCTTCCAGTTATATAGGGACGAGTCTTTCTGGGTTGAACCAGTACTAAGCTAGGATAAATGTGTCTTGCTCAAGGACCACAACGCAGTGAGGCCGGTGAGGCTCGAACCCGTGGCCCTTCGGTCTCGAGTCAAGCACTCTACCACTGAGCCACTGCGCTCCCTATGGACCTCGTCGGTCGTGAGAAAACATTTCTACTGGGTTTCCGACCAGGTCACGTTCAAACCAGCCTGCTCAGCTACAGAGATTAGTTATAATGATGAAATTATATATGAAGCAAGATGATATATCATACATTGCAGGGAACGAATAACAAAGGCGCTGATCAGACAGTCTTGTCAGAGCCTCCACTGCTCGCATACACAAATAAGTGACATATGTATGAAGGAGAAACGACATTTCAGACCTCTACCCCATCAGATTGCTGCGCACGCATATGTGTCAAGTATTGTCCTGTCAGCCAAGAGTGACAGTGATGTCATTGTTTGTTTACAACGTTATCCATAGGATAGGATTAATACACAAGTGATCTATCGATTCACATTAGGTCAAGTGGAGTGTACATAACAATTGTAAACAAAGCATTACGTCACTGTCACTCTTGGTTGGCACGACAGTATGAACATAATACGAACGGTCACAATATCTAATTAGTAAATATTGATTAGTGAATACAATGGCAAAGGGATGAACAACATGACAAAAAGTATAGATAAGAAAATGAAATCACCAACGTAAAAGGTGTAAACAACATTACGGATATAATTGATCAGAACGTTTTGAGTAATAAGCACGTTAAATATCGTTTTAATCAGCACACCAAACAGCAGTCGAATTGATTTGTAACGACATAGCAGAAGCAATTTTACAGAATCGAGGTACATAAACATTCATTAAGCCTTTTGCGTAACCTTTGGCTCTCTCAAAACTAAAACCACACAGTGACTCAACAGAATTACAGATTCACTAATAAACAAACTACACGTTACCTTGGTGACGAACATGTTTCACCACATTTTACTCTGAAAGTGGGTACCGTGCATGGAGGAAAATATGAATCAAAACATGCACTATGATCTGTGTTTCTTTGGAAATGTCATTATTGAAAACCCATAACTTTGGAGACGAGTGTCGATAATCGTCCTTCGGATCGGGACGTTAACTGGATGTCCCCTGTGCAGGGAAAGTCACCCCCTGTGCAGGTTAAAGAACCCTACGGTAATTTCGATATGGTTACTTGTAGGCTTTCATCCTGCAACCCGGAGTGTACAATGTACACCTGCCGATAATGCTCGAAAGCGAGCGCCAGGCAGTATATAGAGAAAGAAAGAAAGATAATTAACCAATGAAGGAATTCCGATAAGTTTACTCTCAGCAGTCCTGATATTTGAGAAGATCTTAAATACTTTGAGAAACGCAGTTTTATAAAATTAAAATGATCATGATCATTAAAACATCATTAAACCATCATTAAAACAAGGAAAGAGACTGATTATTAGACATGAAATATACACATAAGCTTTAAAGCTAGCATTCCGCAATGATCTTTAAATATAAAATCGATAGAAAAAATACTTTGGTCCTGATTGATCTAATTAATCTATACATGATGTGATGTGAAAGACAACAGAAAAAAGACTTTACAATTCAAGGAGTCGAAATTGTGGTGGGACTTTAGGATTTGAATCTTAGACGAGACACGTTTTTCACTCGTTGGTCTTTTTTTCTGGGGGGGGGGGGGGGGGGGGCAAATATGCCGAGCCAAAGAGAAACACAATGTGTTTGTGAAATTAAGTGTTCTTAAATTTCAATCGAGCATGTGTGTCCTCTAATTACGCCTATCACGCATCACGAAGCGCCAATCCACATATTGCTCTGTTCCCCACATTAAACGGTGACAAAAAGCATTACATACCAAGAGTAAGATTTTTTTCTTCAACGATGGGCCCTATTTTACGATGGCCCAAATGGCTCACTTTTTCATTTCAGTGACAATTCACAATTCTGAATTCTGAATTCTGAATTCCGAATTCTGAATTCCGAATTCTGAATTCTGAATTTTGAATAAACTTGATAGATGCTTTCATTTACTATATCATACACTTGTGTAAAACGCCAGATAGAGTGAGTACACCCTACCCTCCAGAGGATTGTACTTAAGGGTTTATTCAGTAGAATAGGGGGTACTTTGTGAAGTAGAAGTTTCCGTGTGGAGGTCGGGGTACTCCCTTTTGCACATAGAATAACGCATAATCCATAGAGTACCTCCTGCGCAAGCGCTTAAGCCCTACTGAAATAGGCACCTTTCTTCTACCGGGAAGTCCCTACCCGACAGAGTACGCTATGGACAATATGTGTTACCTGTAGAGTGGGTATTCTCTGTAGATACTCCTCGGGGGGTTGAGGTCCTAGAGTAGGAGGCACGCACGGGTGTTTAGTGGTTACTAGTGCACCCTAGTCTAGAATGGTAATCTGTGCAGTAAGGGTTAATTTGATTAGAGTGTTTTCCATGATGATACATTGCATTAGTTAGATGGCCTCCATGCGAGCTGAACATTTCTTCAACAACAGCAGAATCTAGGGCGAAGATTTGGTACCAGTAAAATGCATTTAAGCCCCCCCCCCCCCCCCCCGGTGGCTTAGGCTGCTGTCCGTTCTAGGTAGGGCGGTGGTTCTGTTGTTGTTGACTTTTTGTTTATTGTTACTCCCTTTGTGGGAGTCTGTAATTGTTCTATGTTTTGTTGTACGTTACTTTATGTCCATCCTAGTATTGCAATCATCTTGATGGGGAAGAGGGAGCTGATTGCTTTGCGTAATTTGTCTTCCTGGTGTCTCGTGATGGTTGAGCGGCTCTTCCTCGCGGTGCCACGGGGTTGTCTGCAGCTTGTGATTGTGGTATTTCCTGATCATACTCACTTACTATATGTATTATGTACATAAGAGTTACACTGTAAGATAGGGCCTATACACCATTGGGGGTAACTTTTGAATGTCAATAATAATTCTGAATTCCGAATTCTGAATTCCGAATTCTGAATTCTGAATTCCGAATTCTGAATTCTGAATTCTGAATTTTGAATAAACTTTATAGACGCTTTCATTTACTGTATCATACACTTGTGTAAAGCGCCAGACAGACTGAGTTCAAAATGGCCGTGCAGATTTGATCTTTGGAAAGGGGATAATAACATCTGTCCCCCATGGTGTTATAAATAGACGTTATAAATAGACAGCCCCCCCCCAAAAAAAAAAAAGAAAAACAAAAAACAAAAAACAAAAACAACAAAACATGTCTATAAAGAGCGCTTAACAAGATACATCTTTTAAAAGAAATAATAGGTCATGAAGAGATCTTATAATGGAGATGGATGTTTAATGTAAATGGTCGCACATATTTTCCTACAATTTAAAATTGCCCCAAACCCCCAATCGTCCACTTAGACTCAGATCAGCCTGCGCAGTTGTAAATGTATCAGCGTACTTGCTATTTCCTTTATGAAGATGACAAACACAAGCACTAGTTTCTTTAACAATGTGAGACGACATTATATCATACAAGGCTAGCCTGCAAACATGTCCAAATGCCCGTAATAGAAAGAAAGCAACTATATGGGCATTAACATATCAATATGTTCTAATCATTGTCATGAGACGGTCAGCACTGAGTCAACTGACAGAGCATGTTTCATACCCTAGGGATTAATAAACATGCTCTATTCGTAGTCATGAGATGATGACAACTGACGGAGCATGTTTCATACCTTAAGGGGGTATCAACATGCTCTGACCTTTGTCATGAGATGATGACAACAAACGGAGCATCTTTGATACCTTAGGGATGAATAACCATGCTCTGTCCGTTGTCTCAAGACGATGACAACTGACGGAGCATGTTTCTTACCTCAGGTATATATAACCATGCTCTGTCCGTTGTATTGGGACGATAACAACTGACGGAGCATGTTTCTTAAGTCAGGGATATATTACCAGCTTCTGACTGGTGTCTTGGGACGATGACAACTGATGGAGCATGTTTCTCACCTGAAGAATACATGACCATGCTCTGACTGTTGTCATAAAACGATGACAACTGACGGAGCATGATTCATGCCTAGGGATATATTACCATGCTCTATCCATTGTCATGATGCGATGACAACTGACGGAGCATGTTTCATACATGAATGATATATTACCATGCTCTGACTGTTGTCATGAGACGATGACAACTGACGGAGCATGAATCGTACCTTAGAGATATATTACCATGCTCTGACCGTTGTCTTGAGACTATGACAACTGACGGAGCATGTTTCATACATGAATGATATATTACCATACTCTGACCGTTGTCATGAGTCGATGACATCTGACGGAGCAAGTTTCATACATGAGGGGGATATCACCATGTTCTGACCGTTGTCATAAGACGATGACAAATGACGAAGCATGATTTATAACTTAGAGATATATTACCATGCCCTGACCGTTGCCATGAGACGACGACAACTGACAAAGCATGTTTCATACCTTAGGGATGAATAACCATGCTCTGTCCGTTGTCATGAGACGAAGACAACTGTCGGGCTAGGTTTCATACTAGATGCATGATATACTATCATGCTCTGACCAATGTCATGAGACGATGGCAACTGACAGAGCATGATTCATACCTTAGAAATTAATGTCCTTCCTCTGACCGTTGTCATGAGACGATGACAACTGACGGAGCATTATTTCCTAAGGTATGAAACCTGCTCTGTCAGTTGTCATCTCCTCATGACAACGGTCAGAGCATGGTTATTCAACCTTAGGTATGAAACATGCTCCGTCAGTTGACATCGTCTCATGACAACGGTCAGAACATGGTAATATATCACTAAGGTATGATTCATTCTCCGTCAGTTGCCATTGTCTCATGAGAAAGGTCAGAACATGGTGATATATCATTCATGTATGAAACATGCTCCACCAGTTGTCATCGCCTCATGACAACGGTCAGAGTATGATGATACCCCCTCAATTATGAGTCATACTCTGTCAGTTGCAACAGTCAGAGCATGGTTACTCATCCCTAAGGTTGGAAACATGCTCCAACAGTTGTCATCGCCTCATGACAACGGGCAGAGCAGGGTAATATATCCCTAAGGTATGAAACATTCTCCATCAGTTGTCATCGTCCATGACAACGTTCAGAGCATGGTTATTCATTCCTAAGTTATGAAACATGCTCTGTCAGTTGTCATCGTCACATGAATGACAACTGTCAGAGCATGGTAGTATATACCTAAGGTATGAATCATGCTCCGTCAGTTGTCATCGTCTCATAACAACGGTCACAGCATGGTAATATATCATTTATCTATGAAACATGCTCCGTCAGTTGTCATCGTCACATGATAAGGTACAGAGCATTGCTAATCATCCTTACTGTACAAAACATGCTCTATCAGTTGCCATCGTCCCAGAGCATAGTTATGTATGCCTCAAGTATGAGTCATGCTGTAAGTTGCCATCGTCTCATGCCAACTGTCAGAGCATGGAAATGTATTCCTCAGGTAAGAAACATGCTCCATCAGTTTTCATCGTCTCATGACAACGGTCAGAGCATGGTCATGTATTACTCGGGTATGAAACATGCTCCGCCATTTGACATCGTCTCATGACAACGGTCAGGGCATTGTAATATATCCCTCAAGTATGAAACATGCTCTGTCAGTTGTCATCGTCTAATGTCAACGGACAGAGCATGGTTATTCATCCCTAAGGTATGAAACATGCTTCGTTGGTTTTCGTTTCATGACAAAGGTCAGAGCAAGTTGATAACCCCTTAAGGTATGAAACATGCTCCGTCAGTTGTCAACATCTCATGACAACGGACAGAGCATGTTTATTAATCGCTGATACATTTACAACTGCGCAGGCTGATCTGAGTCTAGGTGGACGATTGGAGGTTTGGGGCAATTTTAAATTGTAGGAAATTATGTGCGACCATTTACATTAAACAACCATCCCCATTATAGGATCTCTTCATGACCTATTTTTTTTTTAAAGATGTATCTTGTTAAGGGCTCGTAATAGACCTTTTTTTTTTGGGGGGGGGGGGGGGGGTGGCTGTCTATTTATAACGTCTATTTATAACACCATGCGGGGACAGATGCTATTATCCCCTTCCCAAATATCAAATCTGCACGGCCATTTTGAACTCAGTCTGTCTGGCGCTTTACACAAGTGTATGATATAGTAAATGAAAGCGTCTATCAAGTTTATTCAAAATTCAGAATTCAGAATTCGGAATTCAAAATTCGGAATTCGGAATTCAGAATTCAGAATTCAGAATTCCGAATTGTGAATTATTATTGACATTCAAAAGTTACCCCCAATGGTATATAGGCCCTATCTTACAGTGTAACTCTTATGTACATAATAACCCTTACTGCACAGATTACCATTCTAGACTAGGGTGCACTAGTAACCAATAAAACACGTGCGTGCCTCCTACTCTAGGAAGAGCCTCTCCTCTACAGAGTACCTCAACCCCAATGGAGTATCTACAGAGAACACCCACTCTACAGGTAACACATATTCCCCATAGGGTACTCTGTCAGGAATGGAGTACCCGCTAGAAGAAAGGTGCTTACTTCAGTAGGGCTTAAGCGCTTGCGCAGGAGGTAATCTATTGATTATGCGTTATTCTATGTGCAAAAGGGAGTACCTCGAACTCCACACAGGAACTTGTTGTCATTAGACGATGAAAACTGATGGAGCATGTTTCTTACCTGAGGAATACATTTCCATGCTCTGACCGTTGGCATGAGACGATGGCAACTGACGGAGCATGACTCATACTTGAAGAATACATTACCATGCTCTGACCGTTGTTCTGGGACGATGGCAACTGATAGAGCATGTTTTGTACAGTAAGGATGATTAGCAACGCTCTGTACGTTATCATGTGACGATGACAACTGACGGAGCATGTTTCATATATGAATGAAATATTACCATGCTGTGACCGTTGTCATGAGACGATGACAACTGACGGAGCATGATTCATACCTTAGGGATATATAACAATGCTCTGACCATTGTCATGAGACGATGTCAACTGACGGAGCATGTTTCATACCTAAGGGTTGAATAACCATGCTCTGACCGTTGTCATGATGAATAATGCTCCGTCAGTTGTCATCGTCTCATGACACCAGTCAGAAGTTGGTAATATATCCCTGACGTAAGAAACATGCTCCGTCAGTTGTCATCGTCCCAAAACAACGGACATAGCATGGTTATATATCCCTGAGGTAAGAAACATGCTCCGTTAGTTGTCATCGTCTCGAGACAACGGACAGAGCATGGCCATTCATCCCTAAGGTATGAATCATGCTCTGTCAGTTGTAATCGTCTAATGACATTGGTCAGAGCATGATAGTATATCATACATCTAGTATGAAACCTAGCCCGACAGTTGTCTTCGTCACATGACAACAGAAGAGCATGTTTAATTATCCCTAAGGTATGAAACTTGCTTCGTCAGATGTCATCATATCATTCAACGGTCAGAGCATGGTAATATATCATTCATGGATGAAACATGCTCCGTCAGTTGTCATAGTCTCAAGACAACGGTCAGAGCATGGTAATATATCTCTAAAGTACGATTCATGCTCCGTCAGTTGCCATCGTCTCATGACAACAGTCAGCATGGACATATATCATTCATGTATGAAACATGCTCCGTCAGTTGTCATCGCATCATGACAACGGATAGAGCATGGTAATATATCCCTTAGGCATGAATCATGCTCCGTCAGTTGTCATCGTCTCATGACAACAGTCAGAGCATGGTAATATATCATTCATGTATGAAACATGCTCCGTCAGTTGTCATCGCATCATGACAACGGATAGAGCATGGTAATATATCCCTAGGCATGAATCATGCTCCGTCAGTTGTCATCGTTTTATGACAACAGTCAGAGCATGGTCATGTATTCTTCAGGTAAGAAACATGCTCCTTCAGTTGTCATCGTCCCAAGACACCAGTCAGAAGTTGGTAATATATCCCTGACGTAAGAAACATGCTCCGTCAGTTGTCATCGTCCCAAAACAACGGACATAGCATGGTTATATATCCCTGAGGTAAGAAACATGCTCCGTTAGTTGTCATCGTCTCGAGACAACGGACAGAGCATGGTTATTCATCCCTAAGGTATCAAAGATTCTCCGTTTGTTGTTATCATCTCATGACAAAGGTCAGAGCATGTTGATACCCCCTTAAGGGTATGAAACATGCTCCGTCAGTTGTCATCATCTCATTACTACAAACAGAGCATGTTTATTAATCCCTAGGGTATGAAACATGCTCTGTCAGTTGGCTCAGTGCTGACCGTCTCATGTCAATGATTAGAACATATTGATATGTTAATGCCCATATAGTTGCTTTCTTTCTATTACGGGCATTGGGACATGTTTGCAGGCTAGCCTTGTATGATATAAGATCGTCTCACAAAGTTAAAGAAACTAGTGCTTGTGTTTGTCGTCTCCATAAAGGAAATAGCAAGTACGCTGATACATTCACAACTGCGAAGGCTGATCTGAGTCTAAGTGGTCGATTGGGGGTTTGGGGCAATTTTAAATTGTAGGAAAATATGTGCGACCATTTACATTAAACACCCATCTCCATTATAAAATCTCTTCATGACCTATTATTTCTTTTAAAAGATGTGTCTTGTTAAGCGCTCTTAATAGACATGTTTTTGGACTGTCTATTTATAACGTCTATTTATATCACCTTGCGGGTACAGATGTTATTATCCCCTTCCCAAATATCAAATCTGCACGGCCATTTTGAACTCAGTCTGTCTGGCACTTTACACAAGTGTATGATATAGTAAATGAAAGCGTCTATCAAGTTTATTCAAAATTCAAAATTCAGAATTCGGAATTCAGAATTCGGAATTCGGAATTCAGAATTCGGAATTCAGAATTCGGAATTCAGAATTCAGAATTCAGAATTGTGAATTATTATTGACATTCAAAAGTTACCCCCAATGGTGTATAGGCCCTATCTTACAGTGTAACTCTTATGTACATAATGACCCTTACTGCACAAATTACCATTCTAAACTAGGGTGCACTAGTAGCCACTAAACACCCGTGCGTGCCTCCTACTCTAGGAAGAACCTCTACTCTACAGAGTACCTCAACCCCCGAGGAGTATCTACAGAGAACACCAACTCTACAGGTAACACATATTCCCCATAGCGTACTCTGTCGGGTAGGGACTTCCCGGTAGAAGAAAGGTGCCTATTTCAGTAGGGCTTAAGCGCTTGCGCAGGAGGTACTCTATGGATTATGAGTTATTCTATGTGCAAAAGGGAGTACCCCGACCTCCAAACGGAAACTTCTACTTCACAAAGTACCCCCTATTCTACTGAATAAACCCTTAAGTACAATCCTCTGGAGGGTAGGGTGTACTCACTCTATCTGGCGTTTTACACAAGTGTATGATATAGTAAATGAAAGCGTCTATCAAGTTTATTCAAAATTCAGAATTCAGAATTCAGAATTCGGAATTCAGAATTCGGAATTCAGAATTCAGAATTGTGAATTGTCACTGAAATGAAAAAGTGGGCCATTTGGGCCATCGTACTATTTAGTTTAAACATATAACAATGCCATCTTCAAACAAAAATGTACTTTGGTCATAAGCTCCTTGAATACGAAAAAAAAGCAAATGAGCCGAGACATGAGATTTCCAACAATTTGGTATGTGCGACTAGCAAAGCCTCAGATCAGACTGCGCGTCTGCCTGCGCATACGCGCAGTCTGATCAGAGCCTTTGCTCTACTGACTGAGCATCATTTGGAGTTTCTAAGCTTGAAAGGAGACTGTACAGGCTCGTCTGAGTCTACACTTGCCAAAATGCCACATTGTTTGAAATCACATGTCGTGGCTCAAATGTGTATGACCAGGCAATGACGCAATCACAAACCACAGACCAACCAACGGTAACGGTAGGAAGAGAAAGAGAATACTAACAGTCACATGACAACTTTAACACAATAAAATGTAGCAAACAGCCATCTCTTACTCGTCGAGATGAGTGGACACTAAGTACTGCAACAAACAAAATAAGCCCACAAACACTATTGGGGCAACAATAAACAATTACATGTAATCATATACTTAAGGAATCTTCTAACGCATACAGTAACAATTTACTACAAACGCTTAATACTGTTAAAAACATTCATTTTTTTTGTTGTAAAACAAAAATTCAATATTATTCACATCATGTGTGAAAATTTCAAAACAATCCCTTGGGTATTATGCAAACTGCAGCTTGTTTAATTTGAAAGGGTCAAAATCGGAAGTCACAAAAATTGGAATTTAGGCTCAAGTCTGCATTTCAGTTAAGCAATTTTAATTTCATTTGCCATGCTGAACAATGAGAAAAAGGTCATTTGTAATTAGAAATGCATGAAATTCACGGTGGGTTAGGCACAATGACGACCTTGGCAGAAAATTTTCATCGGTGGGTCACTGCCTGGTGTTTGTCTTTGGATGGGGCCACTGTGGCTCAACTTGGGTAGGGTTTATTTTAGCTCTGACAGTCCGTGAGTTCAAAGCCATTTTTTTGTTTCATCACAGTTATAATTTGATTGTTTCCCCGTGATGATACGTTGGATAAGAAAGGAAGCCTCCACGGGAGCTTAACGTTTTTGTTGGTTTTGACAACAGCATAAACTAGGGCGGAGATTTGGCCAGTAAAATTTATTTAAGCCCCCAGTAACTTCGACTGAGCGCTCTAATGCGATGTATATGTTGTTGTTGGTTTATTATTATTGTTGCTCCTTTTGTTTTTTGTTTTTTGTTGTTTTTTTTGTATTTAGTCCTTGTTTTGTTGTGCAGTACTTAGTGTCATTTCTAGTTTTGCAATTATCTCACTGGGGAAGAGAGAGAGAAATGGTTGCTTAAAAATTGCTTTTAATGTCATGGGACTGTTAGTGCTATGTGTCTCTTCCGCGCGGTGCAATGGGTTGGTCTGCAGTGTGTGATTGTGGTATTTCCTGGCCATACTCTACCCACTTTTTTCATGCGATTTTGAACAGTTGAAAAATAAAAAAATCCACACTGTGAGTAACATCAGCAGGGCTCTGCTGCTAGCTAGCAGAATAAATGTTTAACCATGGCTATCCTGCTCCCCAGATCTAAAGTCAATCGAGCACATATGCGATGCGATTGTCAGGAATAATTCAATTACTTGTGGGTGCACATTGTCCGTTGACTTTTAAAGATGTAGAAGATAGAAGTTAAATGGGGTTTTTTCATATTTTGTGAATAATAGAATACAGACTTTCTTACCATTGAAAATGATTCATGTCTCATTAATCCTTGTTACTAAATGGAATAAATTTGACAAATTGCTATTCTGTTTTCCGTATTGATTTGTTTGAAAAATGGTAAATTTGCGACTTTCGTTTTTAAAAGTTTTTAACTCAAACTTCAATATTTTAAATACTCTTCATCAGTTTTCTCTGAAAATAACCATGCATTACTGGAAAACATTTTTCTATTTTATTCCAAAATATATTTTAATTCGAAATTCTAGTTTTCAAGAGAATGCCAAAACAAAAGTGTATGCGTTAGAAGATTCCTTAGGTGTACATATTGCCATTACATATCACAGTTACCGTTTAGCGCATATTCGTCTCAAGGGATACAATTCACAAAAGTCAATAGACTTCCTTCTGAGTCCATTTGTATAAAATTTCTAACTATTCATTTAAGTGCTTGTAATTTTGCTATTATTTATTTATACAAAGAAATAAAGTTTAAACCAAACAATAAATCAACAACAACAGAACGAGCAGCAGCTGTAGCTACTGGGGGCTTGAATTAATTATACTGGCCAACTCTTTGACCCCGATTCTGCTGCTGTTAAAATGCAAATTAGAATTTTAAAAAGCCTCCAGTTGAGCCACAGTGGGTCCAGCCAAAGACAAACACCAAGCACAAGCAAATCGATAAAAAGTTTTAGGTCAAGGTAATATAAATGATTTCCACGCGTGTTATTTATGTTATTATGTAAATACAATTTCATTGTATGCATTAACATTTTCTATGTCGTTTTACAGGCACCCAAAGTGTCCTGGACCTTTTGGCTTAATTGTTACCATGATAGCCCTCATACAAAACTTTGAGTATGATCAAAAACGTTAACTTTGCTATTTTGATGATATCCAGCTTAAGGAGCATTTTGTGTTAATATAAAACGGATGTAAAATGTTCTTATTTTAGGGTTTTCTCGAATGTCTCTTAAAATGTAATAATTGCTTGAAGGTCTTTAGGCCTTTTTCTCAGATCGGCGCTTACATATATTACTATATAAAGTATATGCTATTTTTTTGATGGTAAGTAAACAACTTTACTTTGAATTAATAGGTAAATATTGCTTTGCCTACTGTAGTCTTTAATTGTGACATTTCCTAGCCTACTGTGGATTCAAAGATACATGAGAATCGTTGAAAATAAAAAAGATAAACTAATCCAGTTAATGGGTGCTTTTTACAGGCATATATCATTTACTGCAGTATAATATACACCGTAATTGACCTGTTTCAATGAATGATAGTATAATCATATTTTTATGCATCTCTCCCTTAATTTTTGCTTTTGTTTGTTTGTACTTGCGTGTCAGTGTCTTGTTTCAAGCGTATCTTTTCTTTTTGGTGCCGTTAGTTGGTATGTGATATGTGAGCTCACTCTTATCATTTGGACCAGACCATTTCCGTTATAAGAGTTGCTGGGTGGTATTTTTCATTTTTATTACATTCTGTTAGTAAACAGTGGAGAACCTGATCAGACGCCGCGTTCTATGGCGTCTGATCTGGGTCTACACTGTTTGTCTATGCCCATAAAAAGGATGAAATGCTTCCATGTGTTAAGGTAGCCCATACGCCTGAAATATGTTGCCAAACCTAGTCAGCAAGAGCTGTCATTATCAGAAAATAATATTATAAAGTTACTTTTTATGAGATAGTTAAAAAGTGAGTTAGTATGACCAGGAATTCCACAATCGCACGCTGCAGACCCACCCATGGCACCGCGAGGAAGAGATTCAGAACACTAACAGTCACAAGACAGCAAGAAGACAATTAAATTAAAGCAACCAGCTATCTCTTCCTCAGCCAGGTGATTGAAAAACTATAAAGCATAACAAAACGAGGATCAAACACAAACTCACACACACAGGCTTGGTTTGTGTAATACATACGGAATGTGCTAAACAAGATATAATTTTCTGTAATGAAGTACCCTGATAAGACCAAAGCTGTGCAAATCCTGATAACTTGACCTGAGCTCGAGGTAAAAACATCTTTTTTCATGTTCAACGCAACTGAGCAGAAATTTCAGCTGCTCATTAAAACTATAATGCTGAAAAATAATGACTTTTCTTGCATTCTATCTCTCAGATGTTGTATTAACCATGCTGATACATGTTAAAATGTCAACAATTGGTGACACTTCTACACATATGAGCGTGGTGAATTCCATGCCCAGTTGATTTGAGTATGTAAAAAGTTTTAAGACGCCGGGACTAGATGCTTCATAAATATTTGAGCATGTACATGGCAACACCAACAGAATTAGCCAATTCAATGAAGCTCGCAAAGCGTTTCAAAACAATCCTCTCAATGATTTATTGTCAAAATTACTGAAGATGATATTGTAGTTTTAAATTATTTGTCTGTACATCTAATTGATAATTGTTTGTGTACAGGGAAAATCAAGTAAATATGACACGGAAAATACCACATTACATATCACAGACCAACCAATTGCTCTGTCGGGAAGTGACACAGAGCTTTGACACCAAAGCAACATCAAGAATATCATCAGAGTGAAGGAACAGACTCCTTTGATTGGAAAACTAGAAAGGACACATAAAAACTACATCACAAAGCCATAACCAAACGCAAAACCACCACAGACAATTGGAGCAACTCAAACAATAACATCAAAATTATGTCCTTAGAACGGACAGCAGCGAAAGCCACTGGATGGGGTAGAGGGGCTGGGACACTTTAATATATCTTACTGTGCAAATCTTCGCTCAAGATTCTGTTGTTGTTTAGGGCAATTATGGGTAATAGTTCCCACATTAAAATCTTTTTAATTCTTTCCATACAGCTTGTTTTATGTATGGACTGTCAATTTATGAAATAAAAAGGCTATTTCACCACGCTGGATTTTTCAAAATCTCACATGGAAGTTTTCAGCATTTTACAAATTTTCTGAAAAAAAACACATGTGCTTATTCATATCTGACTGCATCCCTCAATCAGCAATGGGATGTAATCGGAAAAAAATTCCTGTCAGCACCCACGATATGGAGATTCTTGGTATTTCCCCTGCATCGCTATCAGTGTACCTAGGTAATGCCTGGTGTCCAGCGGCTCTTGACGTCCGCGCAGTGTCTTGTTAAAGAGCAATAAACATACATGTCTTACAGAATTCACAAGTTGTCTTACAGATATATTTTTATATATTTGTTTGATAATCAGTTATCAAAATTACTCCTAAATACATGAACTATTTTTGCAATGCCAGACGCTTGTTTTGGTCAGTAACTGCGATACTTGTAAATTGCGATTTTAAGTATAGATACATACATAAATTAATATGCTGAACGTTTAAAGTCATGCTAATCCATATCATTCCCTTCAGAATCATTTATGCATCTTTAATTCGCTGACAGAGCGTAGGAGCGCAGCGTCTCAGTGGTTGAGTGCTTGACCCGAGACCGGGAAAAAAGAATAAAAATCGGGGTCACTTAACTAATTTGCTTTCAGGAGAGCAAAATGTACCCCTTCTCCCACATATTTTGAGGATAATTCAATATAAAACGTTATGGAATGTACTTTTTGTCATAAATATCAATTCATATTACTTGTAGGAAGTAATTCTTTTTCATAAAGCTGAAAAAAAAGAAGAAGAAAAAAAATAATGTCTAATAGGTGCCCACCCATGAATCGACCCTAGTCTGCTGGTTCAAGAGTCCAACCCGCTAACCACTTGGCTATGAGGTCAGATCGTGTGCCGCCCAAATTGACCGTAAAAATTGGACGCACAATCCGAGTACCGGCCATATTCCTATTCGCATACATGGTATAAACTTAATGATTTTGTATATTGTTTGATTTCGCCTGATCTATTTTGATCTATTTATCAGTATTTGGGGCTGAGACGATCATTTATAATAACGGGTAAATAGATATTTCGGACACTTTTTAGTACTTTTTTTGTCCACAAAATGCGGAAATATCCATCAGACATAAGTGTATCTAAAAATATATTGATGTGAATTTGGAATGGTCGAAAAACAGGACCCAGTCAACTTTCCCCGTTTTCCGCCGCAGTAATGGTGCGCATGGACAATACCCGAAATTGCCGTAAAGCAAAAAAGTGTTTAGCTCGCACTGAAGTTTTCTTACTGAAGTAAGACATAATCAGATAGCTAAATCAGAAGTAGATCTGGAATATGAATTGACAATGCAATCATATGGTCTATTAAGATATTAAGGTAGCCAGTATAACAAGCAGTTTGTCACCACACTGATCAAAACAAACCATCCATAGAGCCATATGACACCAATGTCTATTAATGACAGAGTTTTCAAATTTGATCCCTGTGTTAACTTAATGAAATGTGATAAAATGTCTTCTATATATATATCTGGTTTCAGAATCATTATAAGAATGAAGAGCATGTTGAGTATGATACTAATTTTAAAGATGTGCTGCAGAAGTTTAATACGAATGGAAGATATTTAAAGTGTATCAAAATGTGGTTGTATCAAATTACGACCTGATTTTTTTACTGAGATTTAAATCTAACAGTGATATAAATCCTATTATCACATATCAGATTGCCACTTCCATGTATTATATGTGATTGTTTACCTTTTTTATCAATATATAAAAGACAATATGCCTAAATCTTGATATCTAGAAATATTCTTTGGTGGTAAATGGTAGTCACGTGGATGTTGGGTTTGCAAAAATGTTATCCACTTAATTCTAGTACATGGCTAAGAATATGCTTTAAATTTGGTGGCATATTTATACACATTCTGGTGTTGCATACATAAGTGTTCAAAAAGTTCTAAAATAGCCTGGACAAACAGTACAGACTCAGATAAGCATTCTGGTCAGGGTTGTTCAGGATAGATATTCTGACAAACATTTTGTGAATTCCAGCCCTTTTTATAACCAGTGTTACGTGCCAGGCGTAACTAGAAAAGAATTCAGTAAACCAAAATTTGGTATTTGGAAAGTCAGAAAAGCAATGGAAAATATTTATACAATCCAAAAAAGTCTAATTTACAGTACCTTATAAATCTAAACTGTCCATCAGAATATATATTAACACAAGTCCTTCAGCAGTTTCTGATCCCCAAATTTTGAAGTTAATTTGGAATATACACTTAGTCCGAATCCAACACTGAATGTCACAAAGTAATCCAGAAAGAAAAAGTAAAACACAAATTAATCCAGATATAATCAGTAAGAATACCAGCACAAAAGGTTTTGACTTTTAAACGATGAAATTACTCCGAAGGTGCCTTTATGAAAATTTACTCTTATATATACTCATTAAGAAAGCTCCAGAACAATCAGGAAACAACTATGATATCATGTGCTAAATATGTATCAAAACCATCTATTCTGGAAAATTCCAGAAGTTCTCAATTATTCTGTGTGATTTCTGAATCCACTCAAAGCTTCTTTTGGCATAAAAAAGAAAGTTCCAGTGAATTCCTGACTTTTCTCCAAGGTTTCAGAAACTTTCATGATAAACTATTTTTAATTTCTAAATGATTAGTCATTATTTCTAGAAAAATAAATGACCTTTAGTTAATAACTTGTCTATCATCAATATCTGGGTCAACAGTAACCAAATAAACAATATATCAAACAAGTAAACATCATACATGTTACACAAGCATTTTATTTGAGAGCAGAAAAAGAAAAGTGTTTGCAACGAAATACATTTAATATTCCCTTACACAGCTTTGATATAGTTAACCACCCTCCCACTCCCTCACCCCCTCACCCATCCTCCTGTAGCATCACATGCAGTCTGCTCTTAGGCAGTGATTCTTTACACATTTAATCACTGTTAACCCATTGTGTGTGTATTCTTATGTTGGGTACTTGTTTTACGGCGTAGTTCTTATTGTCCTTTCCAGTCGTGCTATCATCTTGCTGTGAAAAATAGAATTGGTTACTTTACTGAAATAGTGATCCTGCTGTCGTGTGGCTGGCAGTGTCTTGTGTATCTTCCTTGGGGGCGGATCCTTACTTTCTCGAAAGGGGGTTCCTATGTATATAGGTGTGGGGGTTTGCTTTGCTGATTTTATCTCTATTTTCTTGATTATCCCATGAAAACGAAATAATTTGTTCTCACTCAGACCAACTTATTTCATTTTTATAGGATATTCAAAGCGGGGGGGGGGGGGGGCGGTGTGACAGGTTCGCTTGAACCCCCTGAAACCCCCATGGATCCACCACTGTTCCTCCCAGTGGCGTTGGTTTGGTCTGTTATCAGACATGAATAACCTGGCATTTACAGTCATACTCACTTGCTTAAGTCGAATTGAGACGATAACAGGGCACCAGTTAATTTGCGCTGCCGCTTATATAAACAAGTACTAGCTTTTCAAAAAAGCGGGCGTAAGAAATTAACAGTAAAACGTCCCCAAGTCAAAACGGCCATGATTGGCAAAGAGTGTGAGCGAATCTCACAACAGTAAACATACTTATAAAAGTGATTGTCATCCACATCTAATCACATAGAATTAATATGAATTCAGGCACTGTCTTATGACAATCGTGACAAACTGGCTTTATGCCCCAAGAGGGAGGCATACAATAATCAAACTGCCTTTACTTAGTGTCCTAAGTGTTTGAGTGTTCACATCATATCCGGAGTATATCTCCTATATTATTTGAGGTAGGAATGCCTAAATTCGTGTCTTAATGCATTTAGGGTCATGAAGTGTCACGTACCTTTACCACTGCTATCAGATCTAGAAAAATCGGACGAGCATAAATCTTAGGAATCCCAAAGGGGTAGTTCCACCCTATATAGAATTTACATAGGGTTCTGCCCACGCACAGAATTTTATAAATTTTTGTAGAAAGATTGTATATTACATGTGTGTTCTATTTGTGAGATATTTACCTATTCATCTATTTCAGTTGTTAAATTTAAATACTTTTAAATTTTAAAATTAAAAAAAATGGACACCCTAATTAAAGGTGGCCCAAGGTGACAAGATTTTTGATTTTTCAACCTGATTTATTCTCAACATGATGCCTAGTAATTTGTAATTATGTATGTACCATGCATGTATTCCAATGTATAAAATAAACAAGTCCACATCAAATTTTGTTTGAAGGTACCCTTAAATTTAACATTTTGAAAATATTTTCAACAAATTAATTTGCCAATTTGCCTAGTTGCTGTTCTGTCAACCTATGAAATTTGTATCAAATTTGTCCACACATGTGTTTGTTATAATCATAAAATCTCAAGAAAAAACTAAACCGGTAAAATGGAGTTTTCTGAATTTCAATCTTAATGGTCAAAATTTTGCAGACTGTAAAATTCAAGATTTTATGTAAACTTCCAGCAGTATGCTCAATTTACATAAAGTTCTGTTCTGCACAGACATAGATCTTGGTGATATTATGCAAATTGACTGTTTAGCTTATAAGTATTTTGTTTTCTATCGCTTTTCATTGGTTGGTTACAACGTTTGGTATTGTGTAGTATGTAATTATAGGGATATCCCCCCCCCCCCAAAAAAAAAAAAAAATCAGCCAAATTTACATCAATCAGAAATCAGAATTTCTAAAATTGATAAGCATTACAATAATCTGTGAGTTATAGCTTATATGTGCAGTACACACATTACCATATCTATAAAATGGTTAAAATAAGGTTTCTTTTAGAATATTTACTCAAATTCAGCTGTACAAATTATATCAACAATGTTTGGGTTTTAATTATGGTGTGTTACAGTTCTTGTCAACCTTTTCTATCTATATATAATTTGACTATATGTATAAGGATACTATTCACAAGATTTGAAGTCCAGAAATATATTTTGTTTTAATGGTGAGTCGGACTTTTGTTAAATGAATAAATATTGAATTTATTATAAATATTTATGCCCAGTATTACTGTCAGCATATTGATTATAAGGTCATTTGACAATCAAATTGTTGATTCAATAACCACGATGGAAATAACAGCACAAAGACTGTTTCACCTCGTCTAATGCCAGATGTTCAGTATGTATACATTAGAAAAATAGCTAAGTGTTTCTTAATATTTGAAAATCCATTTATAATCTTAAAAAGTATCATTTTTATTTTCATCAACTCCATTTCTATTTATCAGAGCAGTTTTAAAGCTTTTGATGGAATACAATTAATGATTTTAAATGGGGTTTATAATAAGTATTTTGGATACTCTTTTGAAATATTTGGCGGATAGAACTTAATGCAGGAGAAATAACCACAATCAATACCAATTAAGATACAATGCAATGCAAATAAGATTCTGTAAACCATTCATTAAAATGTACACATTGTGTAACTAAGGGACTGCAAAATAAGGATACTATTTATATAATGTGGGAAAACGGATCATTCCATAATAGAAATAAACTATAAAGTTTTAAAACTTAAGACTCAGTTTTACTCAGTCTCTGCATGCCACTAAATGGAAAGTGCTGCAGCTCTCATGCCTCCTAGCACTGGCTTAAATAGTCTATTACTTTCTGCTGAAACTAAATATTCCAGAAGGACCAGAATATGAAAATACAACACTTTAGCAATGTACGGCAGAAAGTTTAACCCGATACAAAGACATCTGATGTGAAATCAAAGTTCTCTGAAAAAAGAACCTACCAAAATAGTGAGAACGTACACAATTTCTTAAACACCTGACCTGGTTTCACTTAGTTTATGAGAGTTAATGAGAAGTATGCACATAGTCCTGAACCAATTTACCCTCAATATTTGATTCGGAGGGACATAAGATAGAGGAACTTCTAGGTGCAACAGGAACATAGAATGTAGATGGAGACGATGAATTACTTAGCATAAATCCTAATCTGTTTGAATTTTTTCAATGGCTGCATGACATTAAGAGCATAAACACCTGTTGGCTTCAGTCCAAAAATAATTTGGAAACCAGTGGAAGATCAATTCACAAATGATACCTGTTGGACATCCACCCGTACAACTAAGTTCTAGACCGAGTGCTACTTATCAAGTGCTGCTTACAAAAATGCCAGTTTTATGCTATTGAAATAGCTAAAACTTCTGACACCAAAAACATCTTGGACCTAATTTGGATGAAGATACTAAATAGTAAAGTCAATGCGTTTTTAGAATAATTCTGGTGGAAAAACTGCGGCTTGTAAGACCAAACTTGAATATTTTATTTGAAATCACTTATGAATCAAAACTGACTTAACTCATTTCATGCAAATTATAACACTGTTACCTTTGTCCAAAATGTTTGAAAATTTACATGCATAGAGAAGATGTATTTGACCTATTTTCTGAAAATATTATGGGTTGACAAAAGCTGGAACATGATAAATATAAGGACAGAATCCCCTATAGACACTAACTTTAGTGTTCAATATGGGGATAATTCAAATTTTGATGGGTCAGAAAAAATTATCTAGATGTATTCATATACATTAATGGTAGTAAGGTATACCCTGGGGAGTCTTCTTTCATATAAAATTCAAAGAATGTAGCAGTCAATAATGTTAATGATTTGAGACTGATGTTTAATAGTCATATTTTAGTACAAAGAGAGTGTACATCAAGGTGCCCCCCTGTGGCCTAACAGCCTTCGAGGAATAAAAGAATTTCATTTTTATAGTTGTTATAACGTAGGTATTCAACATACAAAATATTATCGAAATCCACGCGTGGGCAGATTTGGAACTCCCCCTTTGGTTTGTGAACACATCTTGGGGCCACGGAGTCTGTACATATACAGTTAAGCGGCCACTGTGACCTTGAAATCTGGCATCAGTTTTTTTTAGAAAAATGTGCTGTTCAGTGTTGTCAAATGACGTTCCAAAAATGTGTCGCAGGCTAGATACATTACCATAACATACCATGCATAAGCCTGATGCTTAAGATCAAGCAACGTACCCGCTGGATGCATGTGTTAAAGGGTAAAAAAAATCACAGATCAGATGTTAATAATCAGAGCTTAGAACAAATCTACATGGACAAGCTCTAGAAGTTCAAAATGGAAGCATGCAGTGCGCAAGAATGCATACAATGATAGGGCTAAGCGACCGCGAGCTTTTTTGAAAAGCTAATACTTGTTGCGGTCGGCCGTGGCCGGCCGCTTATATAAACATCATTCAAAACACACATCAAATTCAGGTTTTGACCGAAGCTTCATACCGTGCTCAGGCTGTATTTTATTCGCTGCCGAACAACGAGTGGGGTACCTAATATCGTGGGTTGACCTACAGCGCGCAGTAAACTGTCCGTGAAATTTGCTAATTTCACAAAGAAGGCGTCAATTTGCCCTGGCTTATATAAACGCAATAAGTATTAGCTTTTCAAAAAAGCTGGCGAAAGTTAAACGTCCCAAAGTCAAAACGTCCTTGATTGGCAAAGAGTGCAAGCGAACTTCACATCAGTAAACGTACTTCTGTGGTTGTCATCCACATCTGATTACATAGAATTACTATGAATTCAGGCACTGTCTTATGACGGTCATGACAAACAGGTTTTATGCCCCCAAAGGGAGACATATAGTAATAAAACTGACTGTCCTTTATGTCCTAGGTGTTTGAGTGTTCTTATCATATGCGGAGTATATCTCCTATATTATTTGAGGCAGGAATGCCAAAATTCGTGTTTCAATGCGTTTAGGGTCATGGAGCGTCACGCACCTTTACCACTGCCATCAGATCTAGAAAAATCGTGTCCACGAGCATACATCCTAGGAATCCCAAATTTGATTTGTGAACACATCTTGGGGTCACGAAGTCTGTACATATACAGTTAAGCGACCACTGTGACCTAGATTTTCTGGCATTAGTTTTAAGAAAAATGTGCTGTCTAGTGTTGTCAAATGACTTTCCATAAATGTGTCGCATGCTAGATACATTACCATAACATACCATGATTAAGCCGGGTGCTTTCAAAAGATCAAGCAACAACTGGCTGGAAGCATGTGTTAAATGGTAACAAATCACAGTTCAGATGTTAAAAACCAGGGCTTAGAATAAATCTACATGGACAAGCTCTAGAAGTTCAAAATGGAAGCATGCAGTGGGCAAGAATACATACAATGATAGGGCTAAGCGACCGCCAGCTTTTTTGAAAAGCTAATACTTGTCGCAGTTCAACTGTCAATAAACTAACGGGTCAGGGTCATGCGTATTTTTTTCCACAGAGTCTCAATTTAGAAAGATTGGCGGACTAACCTCCAGCTCACTTGATTATTCTATAAATGAGAACATTTTATACCAATATAAAACCGCAGTTTGTGTCAGTCACTCTGTTTATGACAGCAGGGAGTTCCACAGTCAACAGGAAGTTTCCATTTGTTTTATTCTATTCTATAACCAGATATTCCCATCCTCCCTCAGCTTTAAAAACATATGACCAGGAAATGCTGCGGTCACGGATCACATAAATTCATCCTGCTTATGCATGTTAAAATGCCAACAATACATTTGTTTTAAAGCAAGAACTTACAAGGAAGTTTCCATTTGTTTTATTCTTTTCTATTGCCAGATAATCTAATCCTTCATCATAGAAAGAAATATGACCCTGTCCCGGAATTACAATGCCTCTTTATAGTTAAGGAAGACTTAAGTTAAGTATTGAATTTTCAGAATGCGGAAAATAACGTTCAAACTGATAAAAATCAAAATAGTTTCATTTTTTCTGTAGATCACAATGATATCTTTGACAACAAGTGCTGCATCGAGCCAGGCAATTTATTTAGCATTTATTATAGCATGTTGAAATATCAAGACTTAACTTAAATCTTCCTTAACTTTAAGGAGGCATTGTAATTCCGGGCCCAGGAAATGCCACACTCTTTATCACAGACAACCCTACGACATCAGAAGGAGACACCATCGGAACTGCCTCGGCCAAGGCTGTGGAATTAGACATAGGATGTACATCGAGGATCTACTTCGATAACGAGACGCTGACGTTACATAACGTGACGCTCACGTCACAGAAACCATGCCAACACAATAACAAGTGTGATTGCAATAAATGAAGTTAATGTGTTTTCAATAAAATATCGCTATAGTGATATTTTATTGAAAAAACAAATACTTCATTTATCATGATGATAAAACGTTTCGGGAAATCAAAATATTGGATTTTAAAAGGACAGAACCCACATGCTACTACAGTACTATTTTTCCTTACACCAGTTCGGTTAATAAAATGCATCTTTTTCATACATATTACTACGCCTTACATACATCCGAGGCTTGATTCTCGAATTAAGCCTAAGTTTTCCGATTGAAGGAGACACTAGAACATAGAAATAAAACGACATGCACACAAAAGCAAATATACCTTGAAAATGAAACTTTTCATGGTCCACTCAACTGAGCATGCCATTTATCCTGCTCAGAGGTGTCAAAATGGCAACAATTGTATATATGACTGGACATTAATTCTATACATGTATACAATGTAAGAATTAAACCAACAATTTGAAAGTGTTTTGTTAAAACACTACTGTTAGTACACTACTCCATGCACGAGTAGTTAAAGTATTCCATTAATTTATCATTAAAAAATACAAATACAAATACTTTAATCACTTAGGATTACAACATGTAACCAGCATGAGGTTCATAATCTTACACGTCTATTGTATTACAATAACACAAAATGGTTAGTAGATTTAGGAAGAGAAAAAGTCAGTTTTGGAAACATAAAATTTAGCTCAATCCTCACGAGGACTTATTTCATTGAGTTTAGATTTGTTCCCATGAACTGATGAACAAAATCAAATTATTCACCTACTAAGTTGATATATGCACACACAAATGTGTTTTTTTTCACATGTAAATATACATATATGTGTAAATGTGTGTATATGTACAGTAATGCAAATGTCCTTTCAGCCAAATGGTTTACATCACTGAACAGGCTGGACAATGAACAAGAGCTTATACTTCGGAGTACGCTTGTATTATCTTTAACCCTTAATGCGTCAATCGCAACAATAGTCGTCAGCTTTTCTAATCTGCTGAAATGATTAAGAAGCCTCTATGGCAAACAGTGTGGACCCAGATCAGACTGCTCCTGTAGGAGCAGTCTGTTCTGGGTCCACGTTGTTTGCTTCTATACTTGATTCGTCAGTAATGTTAAGCAGTTATTTGCAGCAGACTTCAGCAGACGACATTTTCAGATGCATTTTTTACTTAGAGCTTTAAGGGTTAATTTAGGGAGTGGCAGAGTCGAGATCGAGGGGTTGTTGGTTTGAGACTAACGGAGTCACTGCGTTGTGTTCTTGAGCAAGACACATTAATCCTTGCTTAGTACTAGTTCAACCCAGGAAATCCATCCCGAACGAGACTGAGACGTCAAATCAAACAAACTGAACAGGCTGAAGGCCAACGTGAATGTGGCATATGGATCTATTCAGCAGGCAGGGTTAAAGTAATGAACATAACCAGCGACCATATTGCTAATGTAATTAATGTTTACACGAAGGAACTTATTAAGAAGAGCGCTGTTTACATTTCGGAACCGCGGCATGAAAGAAAGAAGGATTTTGTTCCAATTAGTCACGCCATGCTGCCCATACCATTAGAGCTATATTTTCGAGCTGCCCTAAAACTTTATCTACTCTGACGATACTGTGCGGAGCCATATCTTCAACCGAACCTTTGATGGGCGCGTAAATGTAAATGTACATATACATGTATAGTGTCCATAGTGCCATTCCCATTTTACAGATAAGCTGGATCACTTAATCCCCCTTTCACCACGCGAATGCAGAACCTTCTACCATATAATCTAACAGTACTGAATTTATAACTTTTTTTTCAAATTTCTATTTGCGTTTCCATCAGGTCGGCTGGCGTCTGATCAGGTTCTACTCTTCGAAGAATCAATACAAAAAATGAAAATACATGAGAATCAGATAACGGTATTGTTTTAACTACCCTTGAAGTACTCAGTGACCCGGCGCTGAGGCACTGAGCTTTGCTGCTGTTGAAGGATAGACTTTTGTGCAAGCCTATCTGGGTTAAAATTTACAACCTATCTAGCATACAGTCAAGGACTACTATCGACCAACCAGCGAAACGCCATTTGAATGGCGTTTCGCTGGGTGGCCGATGGTGGCCTTCTTTGAGATGCTTCCTGGGAAGGATCTTTCGAATCACTTCCCCCTTAAATTTGATTCTAGAATTGGCCAATACAAAGTATTTTACAACAATTATTATCAAACACAAATGCAACATATGAGTGGCTGCATTTGTGATTGATTACTGTTATGTACAGATCAAAGACCGACTAATGGCACAGTGAGGAAGAGACATAATACATAGACAAACACACATTCATGAAAAGAACCATCTCTCCTTCAAAGAGATTATCGCCAAACTATAAACTGACAAAAAGAACTATATCACAAGGCAAGGGCTAAAACAAAAACAAAACACACAATGGTTGGCAACAACAAACACTCATATACTGTTGATTCAAAGATGCATAGTAATAAGGCGATTCTAGTTTTCCTATACATGTAAACAGGTAAAGCATGAAATTTTCACTACCACGCTCATATGCAGTATTCTGTGGTAGGTTCATTATATCTGTAAACTGAGACTACCTGCACGCCCGAAAACAAGGTAAACTGGTCAGTGTTTGTTTACAGCGATTCTCAACTGTCTTTGAATTGGCTTTATTAACAGCGGAAGTCACAGGGTATCTTAATGTATTTTACTGAACAAATCATCGTACTAGATTATGCTGTTGTTACATGCAAAACACATAACGCACAGGACAAAACCACACATCCCAGGACAAAACACTAAACATCCACTACGAGAGCAACAGCAAAGAACTATCAGAACTGGGCACACAATCACCACATTAGAATAGACTGCTATCGCAGCCGCTTGTGTGCTTAAATATATTCTTCACCCTAGATTCTGTTGTTGTTAAAACAAATTCATGGTTTAGCTTGCGTGGAGGCTTCCTTTTGCATGTATCAGGTTTGGACACTGTACAATACTTATAGCGAATATTAAAAGCGCTGATCAGACTGCGCGGATGCGCAGGCTGATCTGCGCCTTTGTTGTTCGCAAACCCCGAAGACAGGTTTTCTTGCACCGAGGCCCATATAGCCAATATAGAAAAGGACTCTTAACGCACACAAGCAGTCCGAGATAACGCAAATCACTAGTTGATATAGTAAAATACATTTAAGCTCCTCTCGGCTCGTCCAGTAGCTGCGGCTACTATCCATTCTTTTGCTGTGGTGTTACCGTTGAGTTTTTCCCCCCTTTTTTGTAACTGTCCCTGTTGTTTGTGCGGTGCGGGATTGCCTTTGGTTCAAGTTTTGTGATAGTGCTCCTTGCGTCGAATCCAGCTAGGCGATCACATCGCTGAGGTATAGAGAGTCAGATGCTTTACGTAAATTATTTTCTTATTATGTATGTCTTATTTTGTTGGTGCTCTGATGAGCGCCATGGTTTGGTGTATGATAGTCGCATTTCCTGGTGTAGTATAACTTGTTTTTTTTCCTGTTTCACAAATAATAACCAATTTAATGTACTTTGACTAATGTTGGAATAAAGAAGTGAGTCGAAAGATTTTTGTAAGCTTTAACCTTAAAGCGCCAATCGCAACAAAAGTCGTCTGCTTTCTCGTCTGCTGAAATGTTTAAGAAGTCTCTATGGCAAACAGTGTGGACCCAGATCAGACTGCTCCTATAGGAGCAGTCTGTTCTGGGTCCACGCTGTTTGCTTCTATAATTAATTCCTCAGTAATGTTAGGCAATTATTTGCAGCAGGCGACTTCAGCAGACGACATTTTCAGATGCCTTTTTTTCTTGGCGCTTTAAGGGGTCAATCCTTTTAAGATCAATGGGATTTTCCATAACATTTAATACAGTTTAGTCAGAACGGTTCATTGTATATATTGAGGTGTGATAGGTTAAACATTCCAAAAATGTATATCTTTCTCTGAAGATTGATTTTGTCTAAGCACGCAGTGCAGACCCTGATGCGAAACAGTATTTCATCTTTGTCTTCACTGTGTGCCACAGTACCAGTTTAGGAGTTTCCAGTCCCCAAAGAATTAATCCAGAAAGGCTTGTCCAATAGGCATTCCTTTAACAGCAGCAACAGTAAAATTAGCTGGTTTCAATTCAGCAGCAACTTTTTTTCTCTGAATGGCCGAGCTTGGTTTTCTTTTACTGGTCTCTTGTATATTTATGAGATAATTCTTACATGTAACAGAGAATTTATTAATTTGCCCACTGCTGAACATATTGACATTACTGACAGTGGTATCCTCTCTGGGTCGGAATTATTCTAAAAATGTTTCGTGGTCTATCTTTTTGCTTGCATCAGGTGCGTTTACACCTCTAGTAAACGTTTAGAGCAGGACCTCAACACAAAGACAAAACATATTTTAGCACACAAGTGGCTGCGGTTGCAGTCCATTCTGGTGTGGTGAATCGATACAATCAAGTATTGCCCTGCCAGCCAAGAGTGACGGTCGGTAGAAGAATACCGTAGAGCTTAAAAATGTTAACGGTACCAGCCTCACCCTTAATTCTAGTGTAGATCAAGACACATAGATGTAAGTCTCATTATTTCAGTGTGTTTTTCTAGAGACTTCTTGGTCAAAAGACCAGGTGAGTATGACCAGAAAATGCCAAATCCCAGACCATCCCGTGGCACCGCCATCTGATAAAATAAATTCAATATGCTGACAATTTATTCATTATTTCAGTGTCTTTGTCTGTAATGGTTTTCATAGCCAACCGTTCCGCATAATATGTTAAAAAGTATTTGGACCAAAACTTTACATGATAACAAGCAGCTATATACAAATGTACATGATATACATGAATATATGCAGCAGCGATTGTTGTTTAGTCGGACCCTGTAACAACTTACACAGCCTCTTTCGGTGATTCGCTAACATCATCCTTTGCTACCTTAAGTAATTGGTATTTCTTTGTGGCCTGGTACCGAATATAAAACTATTTTCATGCTCAACTCAATTGAGCTTGGAATCTATCCTGCTGATAATGTTAAAATACCAACAATTGCTGGCATTTAACATTTATTAGCATGACAAATTCAACATCTGAGAGTTTTAAGCACGGAAAGTCATTATTTTTCAGAAAGGACCTCTGACACTTTGATAGGGTATCTGCCTATTTTTCAGATGCTTCCCAAATTTACCCTATGCATAAGATATCGCTGGTATTCTTTTCAATAGGACGCTGGATGTATTAGGAACAAATTAAGGTTATAATTAGACAGGAAGATCCCTACGACAAAACAGGAGACGCTACCAAAGGGGGTAGGGGTTGCAAAATTTGACTTCACCAAAACATTTAGAAATCAATTATTTTCATGCGTAAGGGTATTATATCATCATTCCTTGATTACAAACCACAGTGAAAGTATTTCAAAGTCCAAAATCATGAGCATTTTAATGATTATTCTTGTTGTTATTTTTTCTATCTGAATTGTTAAGACATATTTTGAAGTGCAACTGTAGTCCATATTCAACCTTGATGAAAATGTATTTACCTGGTGCAATATTATGCAGCAATGTACTATAACCATTCATCCATGCATAAAGTACACCTAGTCAATGGCCATGTAGCTTATGTGTATTGGATAGATACAGTATATGTGCAAAATAATCTACCAACTGACTTTAGTAAAAGGACAATTTCATAATCTAAAGAAAAATATGCTAATACGTTGTAATATTTCATGGCTAATGGGTTATGAAAAGAAAGCTTACTTGTACTTATTATTTCATTATACTGGAAAAAAGATTTTCAAGAGAGCACACCGAAAATCCAAATGCTAATGATTGGGCTCGACCAGACGTCACATTTTGGGCTGTGGGATATCATTCCCCCCTGAGTCCCAGCTAGCTTTTCACATATATTATGTGAAATATGAGAACACACTTACGTGCAAAAGGATTAGTTGGGACTCGGGGGGGAATGATGTTTTAAAAATATTTTTCTATTTCCTATATGTATAATACAAAAAGTGACCATTTTAGCCCAAAAATAAAGCCGTACATTTATGGAAATAGGAAATCAAATGCAAAATAATAAAATAGAGACCAACAGCTAGCTTATATATGAAGATGGAAGCATTTGATCGACTTTAATTTTTATCAAAATAATAGGCAGCGATACACTGTGATTCCCATTACCACCGTCAGAGGTCCTTTAGTTTTTATGAGCAGTTAAAATTTCATGTCCAGCTGAGTTGAGCACGAAAACGTCTAATAACCTCGGGGCCTGTTCTTATATTGTGATTCAGTGACAAAACAAGACAGGATGTTGTATTAATCCATCACTGTTCAGACGTATTGACCGAAACGTTAGGAAATGTTGAACTAAACAATCATTTTAATGGATATTCTTTGTTTCTGCTTTAATGCTGATTTATTGAAAAGAACAGTTATGCATAAATCAGCTGAGCATCCTTGCATTCTGATGCACATCATTATATTTCGCTGTATGAAGTAGGATACTTTATTTGCTATATGTTTATCTATTACTAAACAATTCTAGCTCAGTAGTCTTTGTAGCTAAGCGGTTTTAGTCTTTCATTGTTTCCGTGTTAGTAACCTCAATTCGGATAGAGATGCTATAGATTTGTACCGATAGAGTGTCTCAAATAATTCAAAAGTGCTTTTCTTTATTTTTGTACATCTACATTTCCACTGTGTCTCATTTAATAGAGGATCTTACATGAGTGCTTATGTTTTATTTAGTTTATTAAACACTTAAAATGCAAGACTTGATGAGCATTTTATTGCTTTTTCGCAACGATTTTAATAAATTCAATAATACAGGAACGCGAATGTTTTTTATATTTATTATAAGACATTAAAATTATTTTGGAATCACATTTTTGGCCTGAAAAAAGTAAGGATTTTGCCACATGCGTGACGTTAAAAGCGTTCCCGAAAATCTGTAAACCTCCAGTGGTTAAATACAGGTTAATATTTAGCCGAGGTGTGCTTCTAGGTCATATTGGTACTGAGGTAGCCATATCCGCCCGAGGGAGGCACACCTTGGCCATATTATAACCTTTTTATTACATCCGTGCAAATTCATTTAACTATTCTATAATCTCTGCTGCACCAGGGAGACAGTGAGACCGAAAAACTGACGTGATGAAAATTATTGCAACAACTAAGAGCGTGACATAGATCAATGACGTCATAAGATAAACATTGTTTACTTTTCCATTGACGACGAAATTTTGTCAATAAAACAATCAGAGGCAGCCTTAAGATTAGCATTCATGCATATCTAGATTGTGGTATACCTTTCTTCTTACACTGCATTTCATAGAAAATCAACTTCTTCCGAAAATATTTTATTTGAAGAGGTAACGATCTATCATCCAATCATCTTGACACCGATGTACTTTACCAGCCTCAGGGCTACCAAGTCATTTTGTTTGGTTAACCGAAACTGGCGAAAATCCTTACTTTTCCATGTTCTGATGTCCCATTCTTTATTCCTCTGACATTTCGCTATTCTGATATGGTGGAATAATGCAAAATTTAAAAAAATGTGGTCATACTTAAAACAGATATTAAAGAAATAAATTCAAGTTTTGGTCTGTTCATGGAATCATGAACACATCGGGTCGCTTGCACGTGAAATTTCGATGCTGTTTTTTTCTACGTTTGTATACCTTTAAATGCACAGTTGTTATAATGGTTGGAAATAATTTGGGCACTGGGACCAGTCTAGTGTAAACGTAATATCCACTTTTTCCAGAAAAACGGCCAAGTTCGGTGAAAATTGAAATTTTTTACATCACTGATAATATAAAACGTAAATCGAAGTTATAAGGGCTTCCGTCCATACCTGTACAATAGTAAAACATACACATTCTTTACTAACACTTTAAAGCTGCATAGTCTGTAACTTTTGATATTCTAATTTTTGAAATAATGTTTCTATTTTTTCAAGAACACAGTAAAAACACTAAAATTCAGGTATACATTTTACCAATTTCGTAAATCTTTACAAATTTCAGTATCAAAACAACAGCATTTATGTTAAACTTACCTGTCTATAATTATTGGAGGGACGCAAATAATTACCAATAAGAGAAAAACGCACCTGTTTTTATAAGATAATTCACTTTTTTCAGCTATAGTGAACAGATTTATTGTGAAAACTTAACTTAATTCTGCTTTTACAAATGATTTAAAAAGAAAATATTTTTTTCGAAAAATGTTCAGTTACAGAGTATGCAGCTTTAAGGACATATGCTACTAAATACTTCCCATATTGAAATATTTTCAATACTTTGCATACAGTTTGTTTTATGCATGGGCTATCCATTTATGAAATAAAAAGGATATGTCACCGTGCTTATTTTTTCAGAATCTCATATTGAAGTTTACAGCATTTGACCAATTTTCTAGAAATATAAAATAATAACACTAGTCCTAATTATCGAGCTAAAACGGCTGTAATCTTCAGCCAGCTTCTTTCTTTTAACTTAAATTACTGCCCATGACCTCAAACTTTTAAGAAAATGTGCATGTTTACTTGTTATCCCATGCTGTGACAAGATACTGCATGATATATTTTGGCAATTCGTCGAAAAATGGAATTTGTTTTTAGAATAAATCATGTATTAAAAAATCTGATATTGAAAATCTTGAAAATTTATTTTTAATTCATGGACTATTATAATACCTTTCAGAAAAAAGAATAAAAATCTGGGGTCACCGAACTAATTCTCTTTCTAGAGGGCCAAATTTAACCCCACCCCCATAGGTTTCATGCGTAATTCAATATAAAAAGTTCGGGTATGACCATTTAGGTCGTTTTGATGATGCCATTTTACTAGTATAATAAGTAATATAGCATTTAAATGTTAAAAAAGAAAGAAAAAACACACTGAAAATATGTGCGCATCCGGGAATCGATCCTGGTCCTCTGGCTTTGTAGCCAGACACGCTAACCACTAAGCCACGAGGTCAGGTCGTGCGCCGCTCGAAATAACCATACAAATAGTATAGACTCGGCCACTATTGTATTCGTAACCAGGGTTACTGTGTACGTCGTTTGATTTCGACTGAGCTACATTTATCTGTCTTTAGTGCTGAGACGATCAGTTCTGAAAAGATGTCCATAGATATTTCGAACACACTTTAATTAGTTATTTTGTGAAGAAAATGTCGGAACACCGATATGACATAAGAATATCGGAAGCTGTGTTGATCCGAATCCGTTAAGGGTCGAAAGACAGGACCCAGACAACTTTCTCCGTTTACAGACGCGGGAAAGGTGCGCATTGGAAATAGCCGCATATGTCTTTAAACAAAATATGAAATAATCTGTGAAAAAATGCAAGGTTTTTTTCCAGCGGCTGTAGTCGCACAGCTGTAATAATATGGTTGGAAAAGAATATGGGGACTGGGCCCAGTCTAGTGTAAACGTTATATTGCGTCTATATGTAACGAGAAGATCTCGTTTTTTCATCTACTACATTTAATTATTTTCGCGTGAATACGTGAGATATAATACTGACAGCTAAATGAATGAATCTCGTTTGACTGACAAGGCTAGAGGCTTCTCACTTCAAACAGTTGTTTACTCGCAATCGAGGAAAATGGTCTTCTATTTCATAAGTCATTGTGCTTTTGCTTACATTATTTATTGTTTTCTTACCTTTGGCACTATAATGGGAAAGGTAATATGTAATATAGCAGAGAGCTACAGTTCGCGTGCGATTCGAGTTGAGTGACGAAATGGATTCTACACCTTCCCAGGGATGCTATATATAGGGTCCGTAACTTTCCGCTTTATAAACATGACCTTTAATCCTAAAGCTCAATAATCCAATAGGATCCTGTATGTACATGTAAAGTACCGTTTTGACCTCTCGGTATTGACCTGTATAACATTTTCAATAGTAGTCATGTCTCGAAGCTTTACAAGCCAATATACCTGTACATGTACTAGTCTTCCAACTGGAAGAAGTTTATCTGGGCAATGTGTAGTGTACTTTGCACACGATCAGAGTGAAGTTACGTAGTTGGTCATGTTGTGCAACTGCATTCACCTGATTGGACATAATTGTGCATCTTTGATATTTCTACTTCCTGTGCTCTTATTGTGTGTTACATAAAACTCTCCTGGCAATATACACGAACCTTCATTCAATCAGTCGCATATTTTAAACAAAACATGTCCGTTTTACTAGGCTGCTTCACTCTACTCTTAACACGTGCGAATAATAAACTACCTTTTTTGCATAATTACACGTACATTTGCGCTAGCACATAATATCTTGGTAGTTATCGCATCGTCGAGCAGCAAAGGCTCATGATCGCCAGATAAACCAGCAATAGATACCCCAGTGACCGCCAAGTTTTACCACTTTTTGGCCCCTAAATGTGGGCACCCTACATGGGAAAAAATTCAATTGAAAACATATATCACAATGCAAAGTCTTTTTTCTTATCCACACCAGTAAACTAAATGCACCAAAGCAGAAAGATGTTGTTTCAAAAAGTGCAGCAACTATATACCCGTCTAATAAATATGATTTCTTTCCCGTATGTTTATTATTGACCAATCACGAAACACTTTACATCTTACATATTGTGCTGAGCTTCCACCTACCTTTTGAGCCAATCACTGCCCTTTTTACAATTACAGGTCTGTAACCTATAGCCTTATTGCTCCCATAATGATTTTAGAAGTAGGTCTTTGCTTTTTATTTTTCAATTTTGTAACGTGATAACTTTAGTTGAACGAATTTTCTTATGTTCTAAATGAGGTTAAATATAGAAATTAATAATTAGTTAGCCAATATGTGTATTCCCTGATCAATCAGGTTGTTCCTATAAATATCCTAGTTAATCAGGAGTCTAATAGTTATTACATCCGTATTTGGGTTTAGGGGTCATTTTTTCGATTTTATCATAATTATTTTAGTTTGAACTGGTGTTCTCATATACATTTGGGCCAGGATAAGACAAAATTTACTTATGGTAATGACAATCAAAATCCAGCTAATATTACCTCTGCAAAGGACTCCCTCTTAAGAGCACATTATAAAAATTTTAAGCAATTATCTTCAACATTGACGAATATATGGAGGTTAGAAGCGACAAATGTAATCCGGTTTGGAACGTAATGTCAGGAAGGACGTCTTCCCTTATATGACGTCAGAGTTCTGGACCCGGAATTACAATACCACCTGAAAGTTAAGAAGACTTAAGTTAAGTATTGATTTTTTCATGATGCGAAAAATAACGTTACAAACTGACCAGTTAGTTTTTGCTCAGTAGAAATATCCACAAATATAATGTATTTACTTATGTTATTTATGTTATTATACAAATGCAAATGAAATTGTATGAATTTATACTTATTAAGTCGTATTATAGGCACTTAAAGTGACCCACTCTTCGTTATGCGCCCTTATATGTGTTGCCATGGCAACAGCACCCATACAAAAGTTTAAATATAGTCAGAAACGTTTACTACTTTGATGGCATCAAGCTATAGAAACATTTTCGTGATAATATACGAGGGATGATCAAAAGTTATCAGCCCCTTGTACTTCGTGCCACCAGGGAATGAAAATTTGACCATTATTTTTTTCAATATAATCTCCCTTCAAGGAATTGTACTTAGCCCATCTCTATTCGAGCTTTCTTATCCCTTCAAAATAGAATCCCTGATCTCTCAAGTACTCGTCTACTGCCTCTTTGACACCTTCATTGTTTCCATACTATGTACATGTACAAATGTACCACGGAGATGGGATTTCAGTTTTGGGAACAGATAGAAGTCAGAAGGAGCCATATCAGGAGAATATGGGGAATGAGGAAGTATTTGATATCCACATTCAGTCGCAGCTGTCATGGCAACTTGTGACGTGTGGGCAGGAGCGTTGTCCTGTAAGAGTAGACCATCGCATGTTAGTTTTCCTCGCCTCTTTCTTTTCCTTGCGATTTCCTGGCGCAGTTGCATAATATGCACCGTTTATCGTGCGACCTTGCTCAAAATAATCGATCATGATCATCCCTTGACTATTCCAAAAGGTTGAGGCCATCACCTTCCCTGCTGAATGAATTCTCTTAAATTCCATAGGACGGGGTGGGCCAGGAGAGCTTCCATTTTGGGCTTTGGGTCAAAGTGGTGAACCCATGTCTCATCTTGGGTTACAACTCGATCGATAAATTCGCCGGGATCATCTATCACAGTATGTAAACTGAATAAACATCCTGTACCCGTTCCTCCTAGTTCTCCCCTTATACATATGAATTACAGCACTCGTGCGTAACCAGTTGTCAGAAATCGTGGTGTGAGAGTTGTTGGTACAGCTGTAATTGCGAGGGCCCACCTATTAAAGTTCATTTTTCCATAGATCTTAGTAACTGTTACAGTTACAATCATGTAATCATGTACACATGTGATTGCAAATTCCACTAAAACCATGCAAACTGGCATTTAAGCTCGTTTTCGGCACAGAACGGCTCTGATTGTGAGCAAGTCGTTTTTTAACAAAGTAAAATGCAAAGGAGAAAACCGTTGAAATCATGGAATAAAACGGAATAAAATAGATAAAATGGCTATTCTTACCTTGTTCGAATGTGTATTGTCTGTATCGCTATCAATGTAAATCGAAACGTGTACATATACCTAAATACACGCATTTTTCCGACTACTGGTTACGCACGAGTGCTGTTATTCATGTTTATAAGGCGAGAGCTAGGAGGAACGGGTACAGGATGTTTATTTCAGTTTACATACTGTGTCTATAGGAGATACATCACACTGGTAAATGTATACGTCGAGTTGGTGGTATGTACGCGTATCGCCGGTACTTCATAGACCGGAAGGGGTAGATATTGGTGTTAATACTATATAGAAAAACATGCCATATGCCTAAAGGACTAAAAACTTCAATCATTTTTAAGTATTCAGTATGTGCTTGGCGATTTATGTAAGCATTTAGGAATAGATTCAAGTACCGATCATTCAGATCGGTACTCGAATCTATTCCTAAATGCTACATAAAAAGCCATGTGCATGCCAAATTCTTAAAAATGATCTTATTCTGTAGTCCTTTAGGCATATGGCATGATTTTCGATATAGTATTAACACCAATATCTACCACTTCCGGTCTTTGATGTACCGGCAATACGCGTAAATACCACCAACTCGACGTATACATTTACCAGTGTGTACATAGAAATATCGAGCCATCTCCTTTTCTGATCAACTGTCAACATCGCGGCACCCATCTTGCCGAAACCTTTGAGATACCTAAGATGCCAGTTAGGATTGATTGTACTGCCCCAAAACTTATATCCACTTCGCTAGGTATGCTTCGCAGGTCTCGCTTCCTATCACACATAACCAGGGTATGCATGGCCTTGACATTTTCATCAGTGGTGTCATCTTTGGGGCGGAGAGACCGTCCATCATTCTCAACGCTCTCTCTCCCCTGCGTAATCTCTGCTGCCCATATTTTCACTGTGCTATAAGAAGGAGACTCCTCCCCAGGGGTTTCCATGAAGTCTTCATGAATTTGCTTGGGAGCATTCCTTTCTTACAGAACTACTTGATAACCACTCTGATTTAAAGTTTCTCCAGAAAACAAACTGCAATGTGCAGTTTTCCGGGCATCCCTCACATTTCAGTCGAGATTTCAAGGTTATGCCACCAGCATAGAATAGTAAAATGCGATCTTCGCGTTGTGCATTGTTACATTTTTTACATCTCTGCAGACACGTTTTCCATGTTAACAAATCTTCAAAAATTGAACGCTTACTTCCTGTGTACTATCCCCGCTGGATGACATGATCAAAAGCTGCAACATGTACGTTTATAACCTGGTATTATGTCTGTCTCGTCGAAGATAGCTAGCAACTAGAGGCAATTTATATCATTAAAGACGTTATTGACTACCTAATAGAACAGGATCGAAAAGAAAGGTGGCGAAATCTTCACCCAGTAGACGTTAATAACAGCAATGAATGTTGCTGTTTTTAGCTCAATATATTAGTTTTAGTGTAAATATAAATAATAACGCTTTCAGAGTAAGAAAGAATGCAAATATCAGGAATCGATACAACCAAGTACCGCACCTGACCCAGGACACCACATAATAAAGTGTCTTGAAAAACATTACATACAAGAGAGCCAAGAGGTTAGCCATTTCCTTAGCAGGTGACCACAAGGCTGCAATGACCAAATTTGTCCTACAGGTGAAGACTTTTGAAAATATTTTACCTACCCTGACATAGACGTTTTGTTATATGGCACGGATACTATATTGATAATTAGATTGTCTCATTCTATGAAGTTCGACTTCAAATTATCCTTTGATTTCTGAAAAACCTATATGAACAACCTTATGAGAGCTTCACTGGTAGAAAGTAAAAATGTAAACATTGACAGAATAGATCGACTCAGTTGTAGAGTGCTAGACTTGAGATCGAGGGGTCGCTGGTCCAAGACTCACAGGAGGCACTGTTCCCTTGCTTAAGAGCTGTGCTAAAGGTGTCCTTTTCATAATATGAACTGTGCTTAAACGTTATCCTATTTTTTTTTACTTATATTCCATTTTCTTTAATAATTCGGTAAATCAAGGGAAAAGAAGGCTGTCGTTGGGCGTAATGGAAGGAAATGGATTGAGCTTCCTCATGCAATAGGCAAGTTTCTGATAAATGATGTTTAAATGTGATTCTGAGCGAGTTTTTAAAACAATTTTCCTTGAAAAAAAAAGTACTTTTTTCAATTGATTGCTCATTCCCCAAACGGCCGATCTGAGCCCAATTTCGTATAGTAGTAGACTAAACAATACCTGAATGAGATGCACTATGGGTTTGGACCAAATCCTGCGGCAACTGTTTAAATCAGGTCAAAATTTACATTCTACAAAAAAACGTCCTCCACCCGAGCCATTCGTGCTAAACGCATCTGATTCATCTTTCGAATCGAATCGAATCGGGTTGGATGGTGTGTTTACGACATGGCCCGACATGGCTAAAAAAAGTTGACATCAACGCAATCCTTTAATATATTATATTTTAAATTTAGTTTGTTTGAGTTCCATGTATACTAGAGGACTTTGAAAACGCATCGCCATATTTTTGCATATTTTCTTGCAAACCGTATATGCGATTGAAAAGTTACTCGCAGGTTAAATGTGCAACCCAGATTTGGTATGAACTAGTCGTAATTTGACCGCACTATCACGCGACGCTGCTGAAGACGTCACATGGGTGCATACAGCATCCAGCACCTTTCTGCACAATCAGTCGGAGCTTTTTGATTACTTTTGTGTTTAAACTGTGGCGAGTATGATACCATAACACCAAAAGAGTTTATAGTCTTTTTTCTAATTAAACTTAATTGATAACTTCAATATTTCAAAAATAAACGTCAACTTTGAACATAAATTACAGCTCCTGTCTAGAAACATCTCCATAAGTTACCTTTATGCACGCTTTCATTACTGATATTGACTACATACACTGACAATTATGTGGAAAAAACGTTTTGATGTAAATCATGGCAGGAGATATGCTGTCATGTGATCGAGAACGTCTTAAAATTTATGCTAACGTCACTTGGACAATACAAAAGACACGTGATACAAGCGTAATTTATGCATAATCTGTCATTTGTGTATACCCTTAGCCTTTTCCAACAAAATCGAACGTAAACAAATCGAAACTTTGAAAGGTCCAAGATGTTGAATTTTATTACTATACTATAGTAATCAGGGTGGGTGGGGTATGTCGGTATCTTTAAAGGGTAGTTTGAGCATACCGAACTGTGATTTCGTTTCGAATCGTTCAATGATGAATGTGCAATCGTAAAAGAAACCCAGGACGCAAATCTGTTGAGTCAGGGATCAAAATTAACGTGTGTTAACTTCAAAATCGATTACCACTGTCTTAAAACGGATACTTTTACAATACCTTTAAGTAAATTTACAACCATGGTTTTTCTAAGACACACTACAAGCTGGTCAGACTATGATCTGCAATAACAATTATCTCTCTGACATTCTCAGGGTTTGTGAAATAAAGGATTTAATCTGGGTGATGCGTTTTCAAAGTCCTTAAGTATATTTTGTCGAGTGGAGGTGCACCCGCCAAGCATGCACTGGTAATTTTGTCCTTGGTATTCAACTGATTTATTCGCAGACAAAGAAAAGCCTAATCAGCGATGGGCGAACGCACAAATTTCCTCGGCCGCTTGCTGTGAGCTTTTGCTCGATTAACCCTTAGATGCGCATGCGACCAATGCACAATGAGTTAAGTCAAACAGATAATGAAACAGTAGTGTAGAGCTTGAAGATGTACAACTGCGTGAAATGTACAAAATATGAAACCTGTGCAAGTTTGCACGGGTTTCATATTTTGTAGATTTCTTGCAATTTTGCACAGGTTTCATATTTTGTAGATTTCTTCCAATTTTGAACAGGTTTCCTTTTTCTGTACGTTTCTTGCAGTTGTAACAGTATACGAGTAATAGAAGAGGGTCTAGATGGGGTATAATGATTATTAAATGAAGGCCCTTTTTTATAATGAATAGTGAATAATGAGCCAAAAAAATAATGAATAGTGAATAATGAGGGCTTAAAATTAAATGAGTAATCCTATTTTTTAATGGATTGAAGAAAAAATTAATGAATAGTGAATAATCAGATTTCTTTGCCACCTTTCTTACTTTTAATGAATAATTGGTCTTATTTTAATGAATAACCCAAAATTTTAATGTGATGAATAATGGGCTAAATTTTTAATGAATAGTGAATACCAGACCCCCCATCCAGACCCTCATAGAACAGCCGCATGCATTTTAAGCAGTCTGTTTGTTTAACATAATGTTAGCTATTTATTGAAAGTATTGGCCAAGCGCAGAGCACTTTGTAACGAAGTGCTAAGCTAATCATATTATGGCCATTGAGTTGGCAATTTTAAACATTGTAATTTTAGTGTAGAGAAGCAATATATTGGCGTGTTTTTTTTTTTTGTTTGTTTGTTGTTTTATGTTGTTTTTTTTTTGTTGTTTTTTTTTTTGTTTTTTTTTGTTGTTGTTTTTTCAGCTTTTTTGTAAAGAAAGTCGACATTCTAATTACCAAAATATTTGCTTTTCTACTCACATTGTGTTATAAAGCTACACGGTAAATTATCCATGTGGTATGCAATGTCTCGGTCTCTGAGATAGGAACCAGTTCGGGCGTGTCAAGACAGCGACCTTAAAGCCGAAAAAAATGTCTTTAGCTTTTTCTGGCGGACTGTGCAGTATCGGTGCACAGTGGACCAGTTCTCAATGACCTTAGCTTCTGTATACACTGGGCAGTTTATTTCAGCTTGCAAACAAATAAAACTCCCGTTCTGGCACTGTTTATCAATACGACCACATTAGCAACGGAAATGAGACACATCTGTCAAATCCATACATACATTGTAAGTACTAGTGTACTAGGCCCAGACTTATAGAAATGGGCATTGGCCAGAATCTCGTACAATTTGAAAGGTGACTGCATGACAAATACAGACAAATGGCACGTGCACATTTGTACTATCATTTTCTCATGATACGTAGGCTCGGTCGTAGCATCTGCTGTTTGCAAAAAGGACAAAAACATTTAAAATTTAAGCAAATCGAAATTAATATGCGCAATCTGTACATTAACTTTCAAAAAATACCCTAAAATGACCCCAGAATAGTCCAATTTAGTGGTGACTCCCCTTCAAAATTGACCCTTAAATGACCCCAAAATAGTCCAATTTAGTGGTGTCTCCCTAAAAATATTCACAAGAATTTGCATACCCCAAAGAATTATTTTTTCTGAAATCCCTGGTAATATCTAAACTCAAAAATTTACCCCCACCCCCAATATCCTAGACTACGTATTTATATAAAAAAAAGTATCTCCTACCCCTGTGGGCACGTGATCCCTGTTATGTGGGGGCCTGGTCTGGTTATAGTTTGCTGATTCCGCGTAGGAAATCTTCAACATAGTGCAACCATTTTTCTCTCTCAGGGTTGCTGCATGAGAATTAAATTTTTAAAGCCTTTTTTATTATCTTTGTATAACTTTTAATAAAACATTCTAATACATGTAGCAAAAGTGGAAACCCTGATTCTGTGGCGTCTGGTCTTGATCTGCACTGTTTGCCTATGTCCCATAAAACTCTCGGCATATATGTGCTAAGAGCACCACAACTGTTCACATTAAAAAGAGGAATCCTACCTAAATAGAGAGAACCTATATTTAAAAACAGCAGCGTCTTAGTCTGTTCCATTAAGTCTGTTCATGAGAATTATTCGAAAGTTCAAATTCATGATTGTTAAATCTTCTTAGTCAAACTAAATAATTTCCAGAAACTAATCCTAACCCAGGGTTTCCAAATTAACACCAAAACGAACGCTCTCGCGCTGGACTTCACCTTATATACTATAATGTCACGTGATAGAAGCCATAGAGTTACATCATCATTAACCAATCATATTTCAAGTTATCAAGAAAGCTCGCTCTAATGATGTAAGCTTCTTTTTATATCAACCAATAGGAAGATACAAAAGTGACCCGTGTTCTTACCGACTGCACACTTTCCCAAAGGTCAGATGAATGGTAGGTTGCGAATCCCTTCAAATTAATATAAAGCCTGAAAGTATCTTTTTTATTCCGTTGATTCAATATTACTTGAATAAATAACATTCATCAACACACCTTTCAAATGTTTTTTTTTTAAAAAAAAAAACACCCCATCCGATTGACGTGTTCATCAACACAACCTTTAAGGTTTAAAAACTCCCTAACAGAACATGACCATGCCAATAATAAGTGTTAACACCACCTCTGTTATGAACACCTGCAGTTAAACTAAGACAAACAGTCCCATTTCATTATAAAGTCGTTACAGGTGAATTCACAAAGATTGTGAATCCTCTCCAGTGGCGTAACCAGAACGCCAAAGAAGCTGCGCACATCAAAGGGAGACTACTGAATCAAGCAGTGATTCTCTTCAACTGCGTCCTTTTTTCGAAATGGAAACTTCTCTTAAAGGAAAGAATTTGCTCCCAGAGGGAGCGAATTCTTTCCTTTAAGAGCAGTTCCTTATGGTATAGAATTTACTTTTACCACATTAGATGACCTCCCTACTTTTATTACGCTCGTGCGTAACTGCGTAATAGGAGCTACGCCAATGCTTTCAGATAACGCCTGCTATTTTATAAACGTTCTCATTTTTCAAAGTCCCAAATTATTCAACATGCAAAGAGTTAAACATTTTTGAATAGAAATAGGGCTTACAGAGAAGTATTTTGTCGCACAAAACAGCTTATTCTTTGAGCCGCAACATGTGATTTCCAACAGTGTGGTATGTGCGACCAGCAAAGGCTCAGGCCAGCCTGCGCATACGCACAGTCTGATCAGAGCCTTTGCTAGAGGCTTGAATATTCTATGACTGTTAAGCTACTGACTGAACACCATTGGGAGTTTCTAAGCTTAAAAGGGGGCTGCACAGACTCGGTCCAGTCTACACTTGTCAAAATGCCACATTGTTGGAAATCACATGTCGCGGCTCATATCTTTTATGGCGACTTATTCCGTATGCATTATGTCTTGATCTTTACTCCCTTAAGTATTCAGATGGCATTGATTGATACAAACCTAAAGCAGAAATCTTCAAAGCATACAATCGGCACTTAGGGACAAGTGGGCAGCATATTACAATTCTTGTTACAGTCTGGCTGGAAATTACACGACCAAACTGCTTTCAGCCATGCATGCTGTCAATTTTGCAATAGAGACCTCCATATTTGTTCGTATCTTGATGCAGAAAGATTCAGTTTATGGTACATTATACTGCAACTTAATGACGACGCTTATGTTCATTTGATGAATCTGGATTATACTTATGTTACTTTCGTAATTCTTGGTCTTGAAGATGAAGCGACTAGCCTGTCGCTTGGTTACCAGTCTCAAAGGTTTAAAAATCTATGCATCTCTGGTCTGCACAAAATATGGTCAAAAATGAGTAGGTACACACGCTAAATTAAGGCCGATTTAATGTCGGTGATATAAAGTCGACGTCAAACTGATCTTGTCCCAATGTATGTGCGTATTGTGGTGATAATGTTACATTCGAAATTATATGTCGTGCGACACATTCAGTACGCAAGTTGTCTTTCTCTACACGCATCGCGTATACAGTCGTGTGTGTACATGCTTACTTTGTAATATACGTTTAAAGATTTTGTACTTTTGAAACTATGTGAAATGCATAACTAATTGAACAATTCCGCATATGCATAATTGTCCAAGTAGGTGCGTATAAGCTATGGATGCGTGTGTGCACATTAATATATCGCATGTGCATACACTTGCGTTCAGTTTTTTAACATTATTTGTATAAGCTGAATAGACATAATGTCTAACTTTATTCCACTGTTTTTTGCAGTATACACTGAACCGAAGTTCTAAGTGGGCACTTTTAATTTCATTTTTTCTGACTAAGCGCTATTGATATTGAAATGAATTTTGCCCAAATATTTGCATTCCAATGGACTAAAGTTAAGCGGTACTTTAGAAGATTTTTCTATCACTTCACAATTTTTGGGTTTAAAAATGCAAAAAACAACTTTTTGAAGAAATAAAGCGTTTTTAGAGCAGTTTTTATCGAATTGAAGTTCAGGTGATTACAAACCCGTCTAGCCGACTTGAAAAACATCAAACACCTGATTTTTTGCTTATGACAGATTTTTTATGATTTTTTTTAAAATCTCAATTTCTGCATTTGATGATATTTACGAAAACCATCAGATGCACATACTAAAATCGTTGCATGTGTTTTATTTAATGTGACTATATTAGACTAATCACAATACAGCTTGATCAACTCATTTTCTAACGATATTTTTTTTTCAAGACTGGTGTCCACTTCCGGTTTTAAATGTAACGTGAACTTTAAAGGTCATTTAAATGGCATTTTTAAAAGATTTTTTTAATTTTTCTAAGTAGAACAGTGACGCCTATTCATAATAAATAATCGCTGATAATTGCAATGCCGTGCCGAAGATAATAAAGTGTACTGAGCAACACAAGGTTTGTATGCAAATTGCATGGTTAAAGCTAAAACTCTTTGACTAAGCTATGATGGTGGCTCTCTTCATGTTAACGTAGAAGAGAAATGGAAAGTTCAATTGTCACAAAACTTTTCATTCCTTTTTATCTTATAACACAGCTGTTATTTACAGCTTCAAACTAATTAAAATATAATGGATTATGTAACTGAGCAAGATTTTAAACCATACTGAAAAGAATGACTTTTTGAAATGAGGGTACCTTTTCTCGGACTTTGTCTGTGCAAGATTTACCTGTCAGTTTGAAATGGGATAATTTGCAGAGTCTCGACAAAGCCTTGGATTTTTTCATAGAATTAAAATTTTGTAAGAGCGATTTTTAATTTCTGAATAGGCGCAAAAATGCAAGGTGGCCACTTATAACATCGTTCCAGTGTATATGTTCTTTTGTAGTATGCCCGCTACTTATTGGAGGAAATAAAGAATTATTATTATTATTATTATCATTATTATTATTATTATTATTATTATTATTATTATTATTATTATTATCATTATTATTATTATTATTATTATTATCATTATTATTATTATTATTAAGAAAGTCTTCTTTTAAGGTGTACCCTTTAATCTAACAGGAAATATACTGATGTCAAGAAAGAAAGAAAACGCTTCAGCGAATATTTAACGTGGCTTTCAAGGTCTCCTTTGTTCGCTTACAGAATGTTCCTTTTAGAATTTGAATATACTCAACAATCCTTCAGACGGATATGAACTGGTCCAATTGATAAGAGTAGCGAGTTCCGTTCGCTTTAAATGGGTTAACTAACATACCGCCTAAATTAAAGTGCATCTAGTTTGGTTTTAAACTCGCAGAAAGGGAGCATTCTGCAATACCTTCAACCTTCATTATGCTACCATTTGTTTTGTCTATAATTTTTGAGTGGCCGCTTAAGACAGGTTTACTGCTCGCAAATGTATTTAAGCCCCGGTGGCTTAGGCTGCTGTCCGTTCTAAGGTGATTCTGTTGTTGTTGCTCTATTGTTTTCCATTGTTTGTGGGAGTTCTGTGGTTGTCATTGTTTTGTTATGCATTACTTTGTGTCCATTCTAGTTTTGCAATATCATCTTAAAGAGGGAGAGAAGGCTGGTTGCTTTGCTATTATTGTCTTACAGATGTATTGTTACTATAAATGTTCTGTGGCTCTTCCTCGTGGTGCCGTGGGTTGGTCTGCAGTGTGTGATTGTGATATTTCCTGATCATACCCACTTACTTTTAACTGTACTATATCCGTCTTTGAGTTGACAATATATGTGCTTATGCCTGTCTTGTTAATGTTGTTTACATATTGAGCGTGTCTTTTCAGCTGCAGACGTTTCCCAAATAATAATAAAAACAGATGGATATAAAACAAACCCATATAAATATGATAAAATGATATTTTTGTTTTATGTGGGCCGATGTCTATCCGACGTTTTAGCATTATCTACAAAACCTTATAGCCCTGAACATTCAATCGACCCCTTCTGCGTGCTTCCATTCGTAGTAAACAAACTAAAATGGGACAAAAATGAACAAGACAAAACACTGACCAATGCGCAGCCTGCTCACAATCTTCGTGGATCGCACGGTTCTGAGAAATGGCTTTTCGCGAGCATGACGTATGCTATTATGAACCGCAACATGAGATTTCCAACAACGTGGTATGTGCGACCAGCAAAGGCTCAGACCAGCCTGCGCATATGCGCAGTCTGATCAGAGCCTTTGCTTGTCGCTTGAATGTTCTATGAATATCAAGCTACTGACTGAACATCATTTGGAGTTTCTAAGATTACAAGGAGGCTGCACAGGCTCGTCTAAGTCTACATTTGTTGAAATGCCACATGGTTGGAAATCACATGTCACGGCTCTTTTTGTGGCAATCTATACAATCTGCAATAGATATACTTTAAGTCTGGAAAATCCATTTCATATTGAGCACTTACATAAACCATGGATAAAAGTTTCATAATAGTGCGCTGTTTCCCTATCAAAATAGTTTGTCTATCTTAAACCTTGTCCTGGCGCGCCCGGATATATCCATTTTGGAAATCAATGTAGATCCAGATTAGTTGACTTCCGAAGATGTCAGTTGATCTGGATCCACACTGTTTTGATCGCATCTTAAATGTGAAATCATACAAAAATGACCTGTGTACTGAAACTGAGAGTAAAACAAAAATGCTTGTGGCATATTAATTTATCCAACAGGGAATGCTAACCCTTTCTCTGCTAGTGACGCTGATAACCTAAGCAAATAGTTTGAACCAGATTAGGCCCCACCGGGCCTGATCTCAGTCCAAACTGTTTGACATTCTGATGGTATGCCTGAAAGATTTTTTCTTAAAAAAATATTTTTAAAGAAAAAAATCAGGAGACGATTAAAAACAAGTACCCAAATTACTAAGCATGCAAAAGGTTAATGCATATTGCTGTTATGTTGCAAGAGCCCATCAGGGATTCTGGATGAATGCATACTTATAAGTATCCATAGCCGTGTAAACATTCGATTCAGACATTTATGGGATATAAAATGGTTGCGAGCGTTTTACGTCTTAATAAAAGTCACAATCAAAATATGTCCTTGATATTGTTGACTAACTTCTGATATTATTTATTAAAAGTCATACTTTTTGTTATTGTTGTAGATCTTCATCTTAATGTCTTCTTCGTGTCCGTGTGTACTTTCAAGCCTTGATGTAGGCGAAATACTTGTGGAAAAAAAATTAAGAGCTTTTTTGACAAGTGCCACTTTCGATTTTTCCACATCAAGGGATAAACATGTCTTCTGGCTCGTGCGCAGTCGTCTAGGCTAGGCTTGATCACCGGTCATTAAACTTGATAAGAAACATATTCTGGATTATGTAGGTCAGCGTGCCCCAAGATATATCTGCTAGAACGAGCATGTGACATACACAATGTAAATCCGAAAATTTTCGCGAGAATTTTATTTTCGCGAATAGCGTTAAAAGACGTTTTTGTGACGTTTATATTCGCTACTAGGGCCTAATTTACTACATCAGTAAAAGACAAGTGATTTCGCCATTTTGCGAGGGTTTAATCTGCGAAGTTTCGCTAAAATAAAACCCCGGCGCGAAAATTTCCGAATTCACAGTTGTACTGTCTAATCAGTTTGCCCAGTCTGCACTGCGTTGGTTCCGTCGTTCATTTATTGCACAAGTAAACAGAGCAATGTTTAATCTCTCGCTTCAGACATTACACATATGTTGTACTATAGGACTCGGCCAGTATGTGTAGCCATGAGCAAATTTAGTCTGGTACAGTGTCTGAATAAAACCATCTATTGTTACTCAATCGTGTTGAACAGCCTATAAGTAATAGTTCTACCTTGGCTTGTCTGCCTGTACGTGGAGAAAATCCACCAGCTTTAGCGAGTGGATTATCTCCCGTACAGGTGGTCAACCATGTTGTAACTATTTAATGTGCAGATCCAGAGGCGGGACAGGGGGTCCGACCCCCGCCCCCCTGAAAAAAATCACAAAAATATAGGTTTTCTCTGAATCCCCTAAATTATCACAAAGCTACCAAGCCAGCATTCAATGTAGGGCCATCATCGGCACGCCAGTTTTCCTGGTGAGCCAATGATGGCCCGCTTTTACCTCCCCTCATCAACTAAAAAATCGTTGTCAAATTTGTAACCAAAAATGGTACGCGACATTCTGCCATCTCATGATGCATCCACGAAGAAAATTTGGGATTCCTATCTCAATCAATATTGGAAATATGCTCCGGACATGATTATTCTAGAAATGAGGTCAGAGCTCAAGGTCACAGTGACCTGGCAATGATATGCGACACTCCATTAATTAAGATGCATCCGAACACCAAGTTTATGACTTCTTCCTCAAATAATATAAAAGATATGCTCAATGCACAACAATTCTAGAAACGAGGTCAAGGTCACAGTGACCCAACAATGGTACTGGTCACTTTGTCATCCAAAGATGCTCCACACACCAAATTTGGGATTCCTGCCTCAAATAATGTAGGAGGTATGCTCCGCAAACAATTATCCTAGAAATGATGTCAAAGGTCAAGATTAACAAGGTCACAGTGACACAAAAATGGTATACGACATATAGCAATCCCAAGTTGCATCCACACAACACATTTGGGAGTCCTACCTCAAATAATGTAGGAGATATGCTCGGGACATGATATTCTAAAAAACGAGGTCAGAGGTCAAGATCAGCAAAGTCACAGTCACCCCAAAAAAGGAATGATGCACTCCGCCATCCCACGATGCATCCAGACACCTAATTTGGGATTCCTACCTCAAATAATGTAGGAGATATGCTCCGGACACGATTATTCTAGTAAATAGGTCAAAGGTCAAGGCCATAGTGACTCAGAAATGAAACGCGACACTCCGCCATGCCAAGATATATCCACACACCAAATTTTGGATTCCTACCTCAAAAATTGTAGGGGATATGCTCCAGCCACAATTATTCCAGAAACGAGGTTGATGTCAACAAGGTCGTAGTGACCCAAAAATATTACGCGACACATCGCCATCCCAAGATGCATCCACACTCCAAATTTTGGATTACCTCAAATAATGTTGGTGATATTCTCCGGACATGATTATTCTAGAAATGAGGTCAAAGGTCAAGTTGACACTGACTCCAAAAGGGTATACGGCACTCCGCCATCATAAGATGCATCCACACACCAGCTTTGGGATGCCTAACTCAAATAATATAAGAGATATGGCCCGGACACGAAAGCGTTACTGACGTACAGACGGACGGATGGAATCAAGCAAACCTATAGTCCCCCAAACCGGTCTCGACCGGTAGGGGGGCTAAAAACCTTGGGTTGCTTAATATTACAACTCTTCTGCTCTATGTATATAGTTTGGCAGCAATGTGAACCCAGATCATGCTGCTCAATTAAGAGCAGCCTGGGCTCGTTATCAGGAGACTGGGTCAGTGCAGCGATGTTAAGCTTTCTCAAATTCTAGAGGCCTACGTGATGACCTTTAGTTTTTAAGAGGAGTCCGCGTGTCCAACCAGACAATTAGAAACAGGCTTCATAGTGATGCATTACATGCCAGACGCCCTGCTACAGGCCCCATTTAAACCGTAGCTCATCGCACAGGCAGGTGAATTTTAATCCAGATCCATATCGGATGGCAATTGGACCAGTCCCTCACAGTACTGTTTACGCTGGAAGGCCGTTTCTATGTAAGCACTTGTGACATGCGTGTTTGTGTATGGAGACGCCTGGGAGAGCGATACATGACCTGTAACATTGTTGAACATGACAGATTTGGTGATGGCTCAGATGAGATTTGTTATGACGGACGTTCAGAGTTGTACAGGGTCAATAGAAAAAGTCTAACAGCTTTAAGATATAGAGATGATATCCTCGGTCCCCTTATTAGGCCTTTTTTGATGTTATGGATGACAATGCTCCCCTTGTGTATGACAATACCAGACCTCATACTGCTTATGTGGTACAGGACTACATTGAACAGGAATCTATCGAGAATATTGACTGGTCATCCAGTTCACCAGATTTTCCCATTGGTATCCTGGGTCATGTGTGGTGCTTTGGTTGTATCGATTCCTGATTTTTGCCCTCTTTCTTACTTTATTGCAAAGAACACATGTGGGACGTTGTTTATCGGCTGGTTTCGAGTAGTGCTTACCCACCACGAAGTGTTTATCGGCTGGTTTAGGCACTACGAAGTGTTCATGAACTAGAAATCACAGCTGTGCAAGCATGGACAAATAAACCCCAACAACAGATTCGGACTTAGGAGCATACTGAACCACTGCAAAGAGTGCCTAGATGACCGTAGTAGGCATACACATTACTAAAGCATTGCAATGCAATTGATTTTACTATTTGAGCCACGACATGAGATTTCCAACAATGTGGTATGTGCGACCAGCAAAGGCTCAGACCAGCCTGCGCATACGCACTAGGATTTCTCCATCACTAGGATTTCTCTTCTTTTTTGTGAATATATTGTAGCAAGTGGATACCATGGATGCTACTGTTGACTGACTACACTGAAACAAAGGAAGGCATTGTTGCATTCATCTACTCTGTATGAGTGGTATCAATTTCACCTATGACAGCTATCATTGGTAGATTCCGGATACCATAGTATTCAGTGTAGTGGCATTTCCTTTGCCGTAAGGGTATTAAGTTGTATCACAACCACTGAGCGCATGCATACACAGAAGCTGCAAGCATTTCTGACCATGATCCCTAAGTATGCAGATTACATTTATGCTGGACTAAGCTGCTTCCAGCAAGAAGGATTGATCAATCAGCTTCATCATTAAAATACAATTAGTCCCTGTTTCTGATGTAGCAATCTTGAACACCAAGATTGAACGATTTTCGCTTATTGGTTTTGGTTTTCATTTTGGCATCTCTCTAAGCCAGATGACTTGCAATGGAGAGGTCATAGTCAAGTACAGCCCCACTAGCTTGCCACATCCTGCCATGATCTTTGGCAGAGATGGCTTGATACTTGTCAAAGACAACAATCTTCTTAGAAGCTTCAGGATAGTTACTTAAATGTTCTTCCTTCGATGCAATAAGTTCAGATGGACTGCTCACATGTGGCCAGATAATGCAATAGAAGAGCTGTAAGGCCATCACGTTCAGATTCTTCTTCTTCTTCGTGAAAATATTTCAGCGAGCAGATTCCATGGATGTTCCTGGTGGCTGACCATATAATGCAGCAAAAAAAGGCATGGCTGCATTCATCAACTCATGTGTGAGTGATACCAACGTCACCTAAAGTAGTTACACCTAAGTAGTTTCCTGATATCATATTATATTCAGTGCTTTAAACAGTATGACATTAAACAGACATTATACAATAAGCTGGTTCATTATTATCTGAACAACTAAATTTTTAATGACAAAATATCTAACTTTACGCTCTTATTATCATCATCAAGCAATTAAATGGGAGTTTACAGTTTATATGCTGGTGAAAATAAATAGGTTTATCACAATTCGTCGCGTCTGGGAGTGATATAACGCCATGTAACTTCATGATTTTGTTTCATCTCGAGTCCAATACGCTTCCATAGTTCACAAATTAGAGACACTGTTCTGTGTACGGAGTATCGATATTAGACAGATAACGGGCCACTGATCATTAATATTGGCAATAAAACAAATAAAGTAACTAATATAAACGGATTGATATATGATAAGTCACAAAGGCGTGATAATTGAAACTGATATGTATAATAGCATTTTAAAACTCCCTCAGGTATGGTCTTATCGAAATGTTTGGTATGTATTATACAGAATGTGGGTCAAGATGAAACAATAGGACACTCTAGTTATGTAATAGTTAGAATGTGTCATTTAACCTTTGCATACTGGTGGATTCAAATATTCAATAATAATTATTTGTTAATTATGCAATAAACCTACTGTCGTTCCAACCAAGAGTGACAGTGACGTAATATTTTGTTTACAATTGTTAAGTAAAAAACATTAGCTTGTACACTCCACTTGAGCTAACACGGACGATAGATCACGTTTGTATTAATCCTATCCGCAGGATACACAAGCGATCTATCGATTATAAGAACCGATAACTTTGTAAACAAAATATGACATCAATGTCACTTTTGGCTGGTAGGACAGTAGGATTGTTCACTTTGCATATCAAGAGGTGACAGGATACAATTTCCAAATTAAGATGTACTTCATTCCCTAAAGATTGGTGTTATCTAAGCAATACTTATTTACTTATTTTGTGATAGGCCATGCAGACGTCATAATTGAAAATGATATACATCATATGATTTATCAATATCCCTCGTGTATGGTCTGGCCAAAGCTAGGCCATGGTACAATAAAAAAGATTCAAGACAGAACACTTATAATAAGTTATGTAATAACTAGAATGTGTAGGTAAGATACTATGCGTCTTTGTTAGTGGTCTAGGGACCAAACGTTTGAATCGTGAGTTCTGTTGCACCCCCAGAAAGAAAAAGTTTGTTACTGTTTTCAGTCGGGCCTTAGAAACCAATGTTTTACTAAGTTTTCTGTGGTCAATATTCTGTAAATGGCCTGTATTCAACGTTACCCTACTAACATTGAAAATAGCAGAACACAAAATACAAGACTAATAATATAGTTTTCAAGAGTAACCATGACTGAAACACTGTTTACTGTGACGTAAAGAATAAAAAAAATGCTCAATATAATGTTTATTACTATTTAAACAATACATGAAGAAACTGTTTTACAGATATTTTATCAAAGGTTTCCATGCCTTTTCTAAAGCCAGTTTGTGCCTCAAGCATATTATGATAAGTTAAGGCCCAGTCATTTTGTCGAGTGTTAAGAGCTTACCTATTACACTGAGAAGATCGATACCCATGTCATTCTCGACATTAACAACAGTGCCCTTTCTGTGTAATGGAGCAATGTATCCCTCACCCTAAGCATCCAGGTAAAAGACCTGTATCAGATATTTTATTAAACTATACATGTATATTTTCAGTTAAACCATTTATACCCCATTTAAGAAATAATAAATGCAACATCTTAATGCGTTATTTCCACAAATGAGCCGCGACATGGGATCTCCAACAATGCGGTATGTGCGACCAACAAAGGCTCAGACCAGCCTGCGCATACGCACAGACTGATCAGAGCCTTTGCTAGTTGCTTGAATATTCTATGAGTGTTTAGCTACTGACTGCGCATCATTTGGAGTTTCTAAGCTTAAAAGAAAGCTACACAGGCTCGTTCGAGTCTACACTTGTCAAAATGCTACATTGTTGGAAATCACATGACGCGCTGGTGATATACGTAAGTAAACTTCCATTGGGCGCGTGTTCGATTCGGGCCTGTTCCATTAGCAAGTTGCGGAAATGGGTCAGGTGTTAACTCCCCAACAGCAGTGTCTTTTACAGTTCTTTCTCAGACTCCCCGTCGACCAAGTTACTTCCAAAATTCCATCATTGCGTGAGCGATGTTGATATACTTTGGATACTGGATTGCTCCTTAAAGCGAAAAGGCCTATAAGAGACCTTACCACTGAGCGAGAATCCCGATCAAACATGGGCCCTTCGGATATTCTAAACTAAATGTGACGAAATATCTAGATGTAGATGGGTCAGTTTTAATATGCCCCCTAGGCATTTTGTGGATTGACTTCGATTGAGGAATACGGTTGAATGACCTAATGCATACTGCTGGGGAGGGGGTTAACTCTACAATTATTCAGTGTGTTCATGAGCAGAGTCTTACTGGAATATGCATATTTCCTGTCTTTTATTTGCTTCCAATGGATCACCTATGTACAAATCGTTAACTAAAACAAAAAAAGATGCTCAGAGCTTGAAGCCCATGAACCACTTAAAAGAGTGACTTCAGCAAATGCAATAATAAAACACTATAAAAGTTCTTCTTTAATAACTGCAAAACGCCATGCGATGGTTCTAAGCTTTTTTAAAAGCTAACCTTGTTAATGAAATACACTGCTCATTACGGTCGGCCGTGGCCGGCCGTATATATAAACTTTGTGCTAAAAATACATCAAATTCAGGTTTTGACCGAACCTTTATGCCGTGCTCAGGCTAGTTTTTTATGCGCTGCCGAACAACGAGGGGGGTACCAAATATCGTGGGTTAACCTACAGCGCGAGGCAGAACTGTCCGTGAATCTATAGGGCTACCTATTAGCGCGAGGCGAACTCGTTTTCGAATTTGATCTGTTAGCATAGCCGTCGTGCGGTCCATTCAAACACCCCCAAACCACCCAAAACCATCCCAAACCCCACCAAAGCATCACCGTACATATAATGCGCTAAATTTCATTTTTGGAAACCTACGGCCTCGAAATACCCCAAACCTACCCAAAACACCCAAAAACACCCCAAACACCGCCAAACCATCACCGTACATATAATGCGCTAAATTTCTTTTTTGGAAACCTACGGCCTTGAAATACCCCAAACCACCCCAAAACAACCCAACCCAAAAATACCGGGCCGCGTAGCGCAGTCGGTAACGTGTCTGGCTACAGATGCGTGTCTGACTGCAGATCCAGGGGTCGCGAGTTCGATCCCGGCCCGGTCCCATACTTTCGAGGAGATTGATCATGAAATAATTTCTACGGTCATTCTCCTCCCTTCCGCTAATTCATTCAAGAAGGGTTGTTGTCAGTTACAAGCGAAAGTATGTGCACAAATTACTGGTTAACCGCTTGTTCAAGCCTGCCCAGGAAAAAGTGTGGTTAAGTGAACTGACCGTCCCGCAATGACCATAGCTGTTGACTTGGGACGTAAAGCAACAAAAACAAACAAAAACAAACAAACAACCCAAACACCACCAAAACATTACCGTACATATACAGTTGTTCAACAAATTGCTGTCGTAGATTGACGTAACATGATGTCTTTGCACGAGGTCGGTGAAGCAGTCTACTGTTGCACTTGGACCGACAATGTACAGGTTGGTGCAAAATTCTTGGAACAAACTCGACTAATTATGTATGCCATCTTTCATAAACGGTGGCAAATATTGCTAGCTCCTCTTTAGATGTTATTGTTATCGCTTTACAGTGAATGTACACCTGCCATAATGCCGTAAAATGCGTAACTTCTACTTAAAGAGCTCTCTTGATAGATGCTACCAAACGACAACGTTGGATTGCAGAGCAAATAATTAGCGTTTATAGTACATTGTAATCAGTAAAGCAATTAGGCCACTTGTGTAACAATAAAGTGATTGTCAAACCATTTATACATGTACCAGCCCATAAACAATGGGAACTTATCTCACCAGGCGAGTCAGAATACCTGTTAAAATAAAGAGAAAGGCAAAGAATAGGAATAGATACAATCAAGTACCACATCTGACCCAGAACAACATATGGAAAAGCGTCAAAAACACACAAAGAGGCAAGAGGTCAATTCTTTTCCAGCAAGTGGTGAAAATGCTGCAACGAACAGACAAGACAGCATAACAAAGACAACCATGAAACTTATTAAGTTATAATGAAAACATATCCACAAAAGCAGCACCGCCTTCAAAACCTAATTGAGGATTCCTCCACGGATACCGTCTATCGCATTTACAGTATCACCCTTATCCTGCCAATATTTTTGTTTTGAAAATGTCGTCTGCTTATAACGTCTGTTTCATATATTAAATGAGCCAGTGCATGAGATTTCCAACAATGTGGTATTTTGACAAGTGTAGAATCTGACGAGCCTGTACATCCTTCTTTTAAGCTTAGAAACTCCAAATGATGTTCAGTCAGTAGCTTAGCACTCATAAAATATTTAAGCGACCAGCAATGGCTCTGATCAGACTGCGCTTATGCGCAGTCTGATCTATACGCGCAGTCTGATCTGAGGCTTTGCTGGTCGCACATACCACATTGTTGGAAATATCATGCCACGGATCATATTAAATTGCACTCCGATGTTTTACTTTGGAAGCAAATGCAATTAATCCTGCCTGATCAGACTGTGTCAAACAGCATCATCCTAGCTACACTGTAAAACTATGTGTAACAACACCAAATTTGGTGATAGCTGAACTGACGATGGTCTTTTTGTAGCCTTTCTTCTAATTTAAAAGCTATCCATGCATTCTGTTCTGTTCGATTGATCTGGAGAAGAACTACACCATTAAAGAGACTAAGTCTGTAACTATGAACATTCTTCCAACAAATTTATTTTCTTTTTAAATCATTTGTAAAAGTAGAATTAAGTTATGTTTTCACAATAAAAATGTTGAGTACAGCTAAAAACTGCATGGAAAAGTGAATTATCTTATAAAAACAGGTGTTTTTTTCTCTTGTTGGTAATTATTTACGTCCCTCCAATAATTCTAGAAGGTTGATTTTTACATAAATGCAGTTGTTTTGATAGTGATAACTTGTTAAGATATACAAAAATGGTTAAATGTTTACCTGAATTTGAGTGTTTTTACTGTGTTCTTGAAAAATAAAGACATTATTTCTAAAATTAGAAGACCAAAAGTTACAGAATATGCAGCTTTAACAGAAGAAATAATTAACATTTATTACTGGAATTATAGAAAGTAAATGTAAGCTAACACCAAAAGGGATGGCAGCTCAACTACCACCCCTTTTGATGTGTATATTTACAATACACTTGTAAGGATTAAAACTATTTCTATGTAAGTTAGAGAATGTGATATTAAAACATCGGGTCAATGTATAAATTGGGAAGCTCCGCACACAAACTGTCATTAGTGGTAAATTCAAAAATATCGCAGTTTGGGATATTCATTATTTTTTACATTGGGTACTGAATATTGGCACAAAAGAAGATGAATTTATCCCTTACTAGCCATGAATCTAAAATGTCCCTTGATTACTGGAAATCATAGAAAAATACTTTTGTCTTTTAAATTCTAGAGTATCAGCAGCGAAATGACAATTAGAGTTTGTTTGAAATTTCACCTTTGCCCAAGATTCGTAGACGTACGATATACATATTGGCAACCCAATCACAATTAGAGCTATGGTTTCCTCTTTAATTACACGGCGGTAGGTCAGGACTCAGACTCAATGACGCTTTAATTGGTGGGTTGGTGCCTGATGCTTGTCTGTGGCTGGGTCCACCATGGCTCAACTGTAGTTTCTCTATGATGATACATTGCAATAGTTAGGAAGCTCCATGCGAGTTTAACACGTTTTGTGCTTTAACAACGACATAATATTGGGTGAAGATTTGGTACCAGAAATATGCATTTAAGCCCCTAGAGGCTTAGGCTGCTGACCGTTCTAAGGCGGTGGTTCTGTTGTTGTTGATTCGTTGTTGATTGTTGCTCCCATTGTGGGATTCTGTGATTGTTCTATGTTTTGTTGTGCGTTACTTTGTGTCCAAAAATAGTTTTGCAATAATCTTGATGGAGAAGAGAGAGCTGGTTGCTTTGCTTTGTCTTCCTGTTGTCTAGTGATTGTTGTGTGGCTCTTCCTCGCGGTGCCATGGGTTTGTCTGCAGTTTGTGATTTTGGTATTTCCTGATCATACTCACTCACTAGTTTTGGTAATGCTCATTCAGTTGTAGCTCTGTTGCAGAGCTTAACATCTCACAGACAGAGTGAACCAAAAAATGTCTGCTACGTCACACCTTGATATTACAATTGAGCCAGTGCATGAGATTTCCAACACTGTGGTGTGTGTGACCAGCAAAGCCTCAGATCAGCCTGCGCATACGCGCAGTCTGATCAGAGCTTTTGCAAGTCGCTTGAGTATTCTATGATTGTTAAGCTACTGACCGAACACCATATGTAGTCTCCAAGCTTAAAAGGAGGCTGCAGAGGCTTGTCCGAGTCTACACTTGTCAAAATGTCAAATTGTTGGAAATCACATGTCACGGCTCACATGTAAATAGATACTACATGATACTGGCTTTTAAACCAAACGTGTTAAGGCTACATCTGTAGAAGACGTTTACAGCTACATTTTGGGCTGCCTATACACAAGTACAAGACGAACTATTTCTGCATTTGCTCAATAAAGTGACAGGCTAAGTTGATTCATTTTATAGCAGCAGGACTCATTTGTGATAACAGAAGGACCCTGTCAAGAGCAGAAGTAGAAAAGCCAATATACGATATTTCGATCCATTCATGCTGTGAGAATTGTTCTTCTTGCCTAAATAGTTATTGCCATGGCTGTTTGAAGCCATTGCCAAATGCTACTCGCATATACCTCATGCTGTAAAACAACAGGACAACAGAATAAACGATTCTATCTGTATTGAGCAAACAAACAGGGTTTTTTTTTACATCATTTTGGAACCACTCAAAGCTGAAATTGTAGCTTGTGGTATAAAGAACAACATTATTAAATGAGTTAATAAAGTTAACATGCTGTTTAAACACGGGGTTTAACTTGAAGAATCCATAAAAGGGCACCTGCCTTACACCTGTGTACTCTCCAAAATTTCTTGATTCTATCGATTCCTGATCCTTGCACCCTTACTTACTTTACCATGGAAATCAGTGGGGCATAAACTGGACATTTTATGATTGCCATTGTTTACGAAACCCTTGTGTCCATTTTTGTTTTGCAATCATCTTAAAGAGGAAGAGAAAGCTGGTTCATTTGCTATTATTGTCTAACAGATGTATTGTTACTATAAATGTGTTGTGGCTCTTCCTCACGGTGCCATGGGTTGGTCTGCAGTATGTGATTGTGGTACATGCAGTTCTGATCATACTCACTTCTTAATGCGCTGAAATATGTCAGACATTTGAAAGTTCGCATACTGATGCCATTTTGTACCTACAATTTCCGTTAATGATAGCGTGTTCATTTGAGTTTTGTTGGAATCAAGTAAAATGCAAGAATAACAACCGTACAAGTTTGTCAGACAACTCCCACAGGTGCAATCTGACCAGGGTCTACTCAAGTTACAAGTGTGTTAAAGTTTGTTATATGAGGGAAAGAGTGAAGAGTTGCTTTTCATGCAAGATTCATAAAAGCAGAGAGAGAGAGAAAATACATACATCCATTGGCGTAGCTCCCATTACGCAGTTACGCACGTGCGTAATAAAAATAGTAACATTCCAGGAATGTCAGCTAATGTTGTAAAAGTGATTATCCATACCATAAGGAATTGCTCTCAAAGGAAAGGATTTGCTCCCTCTGGGAGCAAATTCTACCTTGATCATGTTGATGTGCGTATTTTTTTTTCAGAGTTCTGGCTACACCACTGTAAATGTAGATATAAAAAATATCAAGAACAAAACAATATATGTTTCAAGATCAACACCCCACACCCTGCAATGTTTTCGAACAGCTTGGATCAGGGCCTCAAAGGACCATAACTCAACATTGTTATGGTTCTTCTGATATAACTAAATACGTATACATTTGTAGTTTCAAAAACTATGAGATTTTATTTTTATCCTTTGCTGGACTCCGTTTGTGTACTCTCCTGATTTTGGATTATTTAACCTTGTAAGCACTTTCAAATGAATAGGATTGCTATCGAACCCTTATGTCCTTGTATTTTAGTATTATGTATGCAACGCATGAGCATGTAATGCTTACATTTGAGTAAACTATTATATCATATCATTTGTTTATGAACGAAACAAGCATGTAAGATAACTGTTATTTAGTATCGTTACATACATGTAATAAACATATTTCGGTGCATTTGACACCTATGCTGATTATGAACACCATATAGCGATACCGTGCAATTGCAATGTATAACAAAACCATTAATTAATGTCAGCACATGTCATAAAACTCCTGATCTTAATTGGGTATAGACTTTCTACGTCAACGTGTATTCAAATAACCAGCGGAGTAGAGGTTTAATTTCACATGATTGTTCACATGATTGTTCAGCTAGTAATTAAATTGTTAGTGTGTGTGAGCAGCAAAGGCTCTGACAAGACTGTGCGAAAGCCTTCTCTCGCGCCAATGTGACAATTACAACAATCCAATGGGCTGAGTTAAATAGTTTTAACATTTTTCAACTTCCCGATGAGGTCAGTCTGTTTGAGAGTCCTTTACAGAAACTTGGCAGAATAAAAGCTGATTTTCAACTGATAAAGAGTGTTGTAGCTCTTAAAATAACTGCACTTCTAACTTGGTATTTATCAATGTCAATCTGTCATGCGATACATTAAGTACATACCTACTGAGTAGCATTAGGAATGCCCTTCTATGCTTCCATATAAATACAAATATAGGCGTTATGAAAAATCACAATAACGGTCGACTCTACTGTCCTGCCAGCCAAGAGTGACAGTGACGTAATATTTTGTTTAACTTGTACACCCCACTTGCGCTAAAGTGAATCGATAGATCACTTGTGTATTAATCCTATGGGGATACATTTAATACACAAGTGATCTATCGATTATAAGCCGTGATAACTTTGTGAACAAACATTACTTCACTTTTAGTCTTGACTGGCAGGACAGTAGTAGTACTCGAGATTAGAGGTTTTTTATAGTTTGACTCATCAGGAGTATTAGAGTATGTTTTCGAAAACTTAACTATTTCCATTTTTTGTTTACTGGTATCATGCTGTGTAATGTTTATGCTATTATGCTTTATATGCTTTCAACAAATGCTCTCGCATTTACTTCAAGTTAATCAGATACTTCGAGCTATCAGGTATCGAGAGCTATTGAACATAAGTCTGATTTTTTTCTGAAGTGTCATATACATGTATGGTAGCATAGAAATGCAAACTTCTTTGAAAAAGAAGTCGAAATAAGAAGTAACCAAACTTATGACCATTACATTTAAGAAGAGATAAACGAGCTGTTCAAACATATTCCATCTTATCAGAGTATTCACTGCTTGCCAATGTCCCAATTTTATTACATTACATCTATAACGTCATGTGTTCTTACGTGAGTACATTGTCTGTCATTTTATCTAATAACACCTTAGCACTTATTTACATAAAGTATAACATAACATTTTGGCACTTGTTTACATAAAGTATGGAAGTAGAGGTAGACTCAGACCAAAATTAGATCTCTAGTCCCACAGTATATGAAATCATGAGTGTTCAAAGGAGGAAGCAATTAAATAGTGTGTAACAGTAGTATAAGAAATCCACACTATGATGCATATTGACTGATGAATCCACAAGTGATGTAACTCGTATATAAAGTTAATGATTTCTTTGGATTAATACAAAAATTAAGATTGTTTAGAGCGACATATTTCTTGTTGTTTATTATTATTTTGATCCTAAATCTACCAATCCAAACTGCGTTATGTCCTTTGATGTATATACTTGCTTAATAGACCAACCCATAGAGCTATGAGCCTATGACAACGACCTTCCAGACTTATCTTCGGCGAACCATTGCCACCGTTTTGCACACCAGTGTCTCGACAATGTTAAAATGTATATGTATGCAAAATATGATCAAAAGATATGGTGCAGTTCAAGAATTAAGAGCATTTTCACAAAAAGACCTCAACCTGCCAAAATGATGCTTGGCAAAGCCTCCTCACCATTTTGCATACCAGTGACTGGAAATGTTAAATTAGGTAAATATGCAAAATTTCATCCAAATATACCATACGGTTCAGGAGTTACGAGCACTTTCACTAATTGACCACAACCGGCTAAAACGATGCTCAGCAAACCCTTGTCCATCAAAAAGGGCTGTTACACATACATACCCGTAGTTAGATAATTTTGACATGCATTTGTATGCAAAATGTGATTCAAATATGCCATGTGATTTAACAATCATGAGCATTTTCACTAACTGGTAACGGACAGACGGACGAATATATGGACTCACATAGATATTATAGTTCACACCCAAGGGTCGTGCACACACCCCAGGGTCGTGCAATCAACAATAACAGAGACACCAAAATCATATTAAAGGACCACTGCCTCTAATTATGTGACGTTAATCATTATTTGGTGCATTAGAATCTACCAAACCTATAAAATACAAGTTATGGATTCTCATAATTAATCGCAAATCAGTTTTATTATAAATGTACTCAAGTACAAAGGTCAAGCACATCTTTCTGCCTTGAAATACGAGGTTCAATTTGATCAAAGCGATCAGTAATTGTATTTAATATCAAGAAAGGTTCTAAAATGGGCATATTGAATGGGCAATTTAGTTGAAATATTACTTTTTTGATGTTTTATGTCATTTTCAATTCGAAAAAGGAATATGTCTGGCGTTTTCATTTAACTGTTTTGTCTAATGGGAAAGTTTGCGTGCTTTTTGTCGTCTGCTGTTGTTGTGTTTGTGTTGTGTTTTTTTCAAAATCAACTTTTTTGAAACATTCTTCCAGGAAACCATCAGAGTGCCAAACACTTTGAATCCAGATCAGGATCGACGCTATGTCAGTCCTGATCTGGGTCCAAACTGTTTGCAAAGGTTATCAGCAGACTGGTCAGGAGATGATTAGTATACGCATTTAAGCTTGTTTTCAAATGCTGTTGATCTTTTCTCTATTTATCATGCTTTAGAATTGAAGTTAATACTAAAGGTTATCAGCGGACGACACTAGAAGGTAAAGAGTTTAAAAATCTCATAAGGCGAGTAACTCTTTCGGGACCAGAACCACATTAGCATGTGCAAACAAATTAGTCTACTCCTACAGAAGAAGTCTGATCAGGGATTACCTGTAATTGTTTAATTTTTCAGTAACGGTTATTCATTATTGAAAGCTAAAATGGATTAATCCGATTAATCCGGCTCATCCGAAAAAATCCGTTTTAGAGAAATTCAGTAGTCATAGGTTTGACGTGCAGTAAATTACTCTGTAAATTAATAGCAAAAGTGCACCCCTTTCGGTGCATACTTACATTTTCTACTAAAACAACCTGAAGCCAACTATTTATACTTAAAGCCCTTAAAAACCCAACTGATACAAATATTATTTTTTCCTATACATAGCAATGTAATTCCCTATGTCTGTGTATTTACAAGCTTCCCTAACGTACAAGAACGTTTTAGCAAAAGTTGACCATGATTACGCACTGTGGGTCCACAAAATGCTCCCCTACACAATATGCTCCTTTTAGTAGCATATTGTGTACCCTGCATACACAATATGCTCCACTGGAGCATTTTGTGTACCTTGCATACACAATATGCTACCAGTGGAGCATATTGTGTAGGGTCGATACATATGTTATTTCAGTGGTCGTCCGAGGGTACACAATATGCTCTTCTTGAAAACATGTCTCGTGGTATTTGCCTTTCTTTCTAACTGTCCTCTCGACATTCATCTGTCTATCTTACGAACCTTATGTCTAAAGCCATGCCCGCATCATAATTGTATTATAGTGGTCTTTAATCCCCATCAACAACATTTTGGAGACATTGTCTCCAAATTTGGCTTCTTTCCCGACATGAAACCAACCTTTGGAAACCGTAGTAAGGAAAAATGGAGAAACGCGGGGGGTTAAATGTAGAAATGTAATGAACCTGTATGAGTCGAGGACACCATGGACATTCATAAATGCTATACCTGTTCCATTGGAATATATAATATGTAGCCATCTTGATATCCTTCAAAGACCATCTTTTCCCACCCCTACGTCAGATTGAATCTAAACTTAGTTTGAGGGATAGGGGCAACATGGAAATTCAGAATTGCTTGAATCATTCGATTCTGATATCCAATTTGGCTCCCATGGCAACTATTTTGATTTTTTTTCAAAAGGCATAGCTCTCCAAACCATAAATGTATGTCAGGTTATACTGAACATGTTGGAAGGCATGGGGCTAAAATGTGAATAGAGACTTTCTGAACGCGGTTAAATCAGGTATTGACCACAGAAACATACAATGTTCTGCACTGACACTTACTAGTAAGCTGGCGCTCGCAAAGATATAAGACGATTCATTATAAAGGTGACGAATCATTTATTGTATGTATGTTTTAAGATTATAATCAGAACTAATACTGAGTAAACTTGATAAGTGTATTTTGACAATTTACTTGCTACTGACAGTTTTATGGTGATGCTTTAATGTATGCACTTACTTCATATCCTTCGGCGCAGTAGTTTCTTGCTCTACAAATTCTTAACATATAGCGTTATCTAACTTTGAATAGTATACCATCACAATGATTCTACCTAAGTACCATTATACTGAACCGTACCTACACAATCAGCTTCCAATAAAATAAAACTACTAAGGTAGCGTATTTTGTACCTAGCATACACAATATGCCCCAATTATCATAATACTACTGAGGTAGCATATTGTGTACCTTACCTACACAATATGCTCCAATTATAATAATACTACTGAGGTAGCATATTGTGTACCTTACCTACACAATATGCTCCAATTATCATAATACTACTGAGGTAGCATATTGTGTACCTTACCTACACAATATGCTCCAATTATAATAATACTACCGAGGTAGCATATTGTGTACCTTACCTACACAATATGCTCCCATTATCTTACCACCAAGGTAGCATATTGTGTACCTTACCTTCACAATATGCTCCAAATATCATAATACTACTGAGGTAGCATATTGTGTACCTTACCTACACAATATGCTCCAATTATCATAATGCTACCGAGGTAGCATATTGTGTACCTTACCTACACAATATGCTCCCATTATCATAATACCACCAAGGTAGCATATTGTGTACCTTACCTTCACAATATGCTCCAAATATCATAATACTACTGAGGTAGCATATTGTGTACCTTACCTACACAATATGCTCCAATTATCATAATGCTACCGAGGTAGCATATTGTGTACCTTACCTACACAATATGCTCCCATTATCATAATACCACCAAGGTAGCATATTGTGTACCTTACCTACACAATATGCTCCCATTATCATAATGCAACCGAGGTAGCATATTGTGTACCTTACCTACACAATGTGCTCTCATTATCAAGGTACTACCAAGAGAGCATATTGTGTACCTAACCTACACAATATGCTCACATTACCAAAATGCTACCAAGGTAGCATATTGTGTACCTTACCTACACAATATGCTCCGATTATAATAATAGTACTGAGGTAGCATATTGTGTGCCTTACCTACACAATATGCTCCAAATATCATAATACTACTGAGGTAACATATTGTGTACCTTACCTACACAATATGCTCCCATTATCATAATGCAACCGAGGTAGCATATTGTGTACCTTACCTACACAATATGCTCCCATTATCATAATACTACTGAGGTAGCATATTGTGTACCTTACCTACAAAATATGCTCCAATTATCATAATACTACCGAGGTAGCATATTGTGTACCTTACCTACACAATATGCTCCGAATATCATAATACTACTGTGGTAGCATATTGTGTACCTTACCTACACAATATGCTCCAATTATCTTAATACTACCGAGGTAGCATATTGTGTACTTTACCTACACAATATGCTCCCATTATCAAGACACTACCAAGGTAGCATATGTGGTACCAAACCTACACAATATGCTCACATTACCATAATACTACCAAGGTAGCATACTGTGTGACTTACCTACACAATACGCTCGAAATATCATATTACTTCTGAGGTAGCATATTGTGTACCTAACCTACACAATATGCTCCAATTATTATAATACTACCAAGGTAGCATATTGTGTACCTTACCTACACAATATGCTCCGAATATCATAATACTATTTAGGTAGCATATTGTGTACCTTACCTACAAAATATGCTCAAATTATTATAATACTACCGAGGTAGCAAATTGTGTACCTTACCTACACAATATGCTCCGAATATCATAATACTATTGAGGTAGCATATTGTGTACCTTACCTACACAATATGCTCCAATTATTATAATACTACCAAGGGAGCATATTGTGTACCTTACCTACAGAATATGCTTCCATTATCATAATACTACTGAGGTAGCATATTGTGTACCTTACCTACACAATATGCTCCAATTATTATAATACTACCGAGATAGCATATTGTGTACCTTACCTACACAATATGCTCCGAATATCATAATACTACTGAGGTATCATATTGTGCACCTAACCTACACAATATGCTCCAATTATCATAATACCACCAAGGTAGCATATTGTGTACCTTACCTACACAATATGCTCCGAATATCATAATACTACTGAGGTAGCACATTGTGGACCTTACCTACAAAATATGCTCAAATTATCATAATACTACCGAGGTAGCATATTGTGTACCTTACCTACACAATATGCTCCCATTATCATAATACCACCAAGGTAGCATATTGTGTACCTTACCCACACAGTATGCTCCCATTATCATAATACTTCTGAGGTAGCATATTGTGTACCTTATCTACACAATATGCTCCAAATATCATAATACTACTGAGGTAACATATTGTGTACCTAACCTACACAATATGCTCCCTTGGTAGTATTATGATAATGGGAGTATATTGTGTAGGTAAGATACACAATATGCTACCTTGGTAGTATTATGATTATTGGAGCATATTGTGTAGGTAAGGTACACAATATGCTACCTCAGTAGTATTATGATAATGGGAGCATATTGTGTAGGTAAGGTACACAATATGCAACCGTTGTGGTATGATAATGGGGTAGTAATATGATAATCGGAGCATATTGTTTAGGTAAGGTACACAATATGCTACCTTGGTGGTATAATGATAATGGGAGCATATTGTGTAGGTAAGGTTCACAATATGCTACCTCGGTAGTATTATGATAATTGGAGCATATTGTGTAGGTAAGGTACACAATATGCTACCTCAGTAGTATTATGATAATGGGAGCATATTGTGTAGGTAAGGTACACAATATGCTACCTCGGTAGTATTATGATAATAGGAGCATATTGTGTAGGTAAGGTACACAATATGCTACCTTGGTGGTATTAGGATAATGGGAGCAAATTGTTAAGGTAAGGTAACCAATATGCTACCTCAGTAGTATTATGATAATTCGAGCATATTGTGTAGGTAAAGTACACAATATGCTACCTTGGTAGTATTATGATAATTGGAGCATATTGTGTAGGTAAGGTACACAATATGCTACCTCAGTAGTATTATGATAATTGGAGCATATTGTGTAGGTAAGGTACACAATATGCAACCTTGGTGGTATGATAATGGGGTAGTAATATGATAATCGGAGCATATTGTTTAGGTAAGGTACACAATATGCTTCCTTGGTGGTATAATGATAATGGGAGCATATCGTGTAGGTAAGGTTCACAATATGCTACCTCGGTAGTATTATGATAATTGGAGCATATTGTGTAGGTAAGGTACACAATATGCTACCTCAGTAGTATTATGATAATGGGAGCATATTGTGTAGGTAAGGTACACAATATGCTACCTCGGTAGTATTATGATAATTGGAGCATATTGTGTAGGTAAGGTACACAATATGCTACCTTGGTGGTATTAGGATAATGGGAGCAAATTATTAAGGTAAGGTAACCAATATGCTACCTCAGTAGTATTATGATAATTCGAGCATATTGTGTAGGTAAAGTACACAATATGCTACCTCAGTAGTATTATGATAATGGGAGCATATTGTGTAGGTAAGGTACACAATATGCTACCTTGGTAGTATGATAATGTAAGCAATTTATGTAGGTAAGGTACACAATATGCTGCGAGCATATAACGCACAACAGCAGATTTTCCTTACTTTTGATGTCCGATAACTGGTTTGTGCAGTCCGTGAACCCAATCAGTCAGACCACGTGATTGGCCACCTTAAAGTAAATCTACACTTCCCCCCTTTAATTTGATCTAGTGTGGGTGATCTTTGACATTTGTACTTTCAGTGTGCTATACACTCCATTCTGATCCTCAACATGATTGATTTCAGAAAAAAAAAGTTTTATCTTTTGACCCACCCCGAAGTCGCGGTGTGTCTTCTGGAACAATACTTGCTACCATGTTGCTGCATGCGTAAGTCCCTTCTATTTGATATGCAGCATGACCATATTCAATAAATGAATATTTGACCTTTTGCCACTACCCAAGGGGTTAGGGTGTATGTAAGGACAGAATGCTTGTTTTCAAGGTGCTCTACGAAACATGACTAATTTCAAGGTGAAAATGCGTTGACCTTTTGACCCCCTTCCTCAGTGGTCAATGGTGTCTCTGCGTGCTAAATAATTGCTATCATGTTGCTGTCATGTGCTGTTCCCTTAATTTTATATGCAGCATGACAATATTCAGAATAAGTTTCATTTTGGACTCGCCCCATCCCCTAAATCTACCCAGGGGATCGGACCCAGGCATCCAATCAAATATCCAGTCTGATATATTTCATATCTATTGTTGTTTTTTATCTGTCTGCATACAAAGTTTCGGTAATAATATTGAAAATTGACTAAGTTATTGCCAAATTAATGTATTTGACCTTTGACCCTGCCTAAAGATTCAAGTGGGCGGGGTATTTAATTTTACATTTTACACCGTCATACTTATCTACAGGCTTTTTATACATAATAGCTTTGGGGAAATGTTTAGATCATTACTCTAAGAAAGCCATTACAACTTTTGCATTATAAGTGCCAGAGCAATAATGAGTTTATCAGTTGATCTTGACGAAACTTATACGGTATAGAACTGTCATGCGCGGATCCAGGAATTTTCGTCAGGGGGGGGGGGGGTCCAGGTCCATCTGACAAAAAAGCTCTGACAACCTTTTTTTAGTCCTCAGCTTATTTTACAGTCGCAAATGGTTAATTTCAAAGAAAACTATCATTTTTCAAGGTTCCCGAGGGGGTCCAGCATTTTCCAGGGGGGTCCAACTTTTTGCAATTGCTTATTCCTATAGAAAATATATAACTTGTGATTTTCCGGGGGAGGTCCGGACCCCTGCCCACCCCCCCCCCTTCTCTGGATCCGCACTTGGGACTGTCCATGGTACTATCCATTCATGCAGAGAATGCACCGAATCTGAGTAATAGGTACTTAGGTATGTTTCTGGAAGGACAGGTGGACAGACAGACGGGTGCATAGACGGCCGACGTCAAAACAATATCCCTCCGACTTCATCGGGGGGAAACCAGTACTGAGCACAGGATATTTAGTGTCATGTTCAAGAACACAACGCAGTGCTTCAGGTGAGGCTCGAACCCGCAACCCATCGATATCGGGTCAAGCACTCTACAACGACTGCGCTCCTCAGCTAGGGATTTGTTTGTTTGTTTTTATTCTTTACGTCCCATCAACAATCTTTCAGTTATATAGGGACGGATCTTCCTGGGTTGAACCAGTACTAAGCTAGGATAAATGTGTCTTGCTCAAGGACCACAACGCAGTGACGCCGGTGAGGCTCGAACCCACGGCCCTTCGATCTTGAGCCAAGCACTCTACCACTGAGCCACTGCGCTCCCCTCAGCTAGGGAGCATATTGTGTAGGTATGATACATGTCCTACACAATATGCTCCCGATTTAAGGGGGAGCATATTGTGTTTGCAGGGTACACAATATGCACCTCGAGAGAGCATATTGTGTATGGAGCATTTTGTGGCTCTACAACGCACATCTGCTAAAAAATTTGGTGAAAAATGCCAAATTCATCAAAAAAAAATCTTAACCTTCTTTCGTTTTTAAATTCTACTCAATTTCAGTTGGAATGAACGTTGTTTTACTCAAACAACAAAAATACGGAATACAAGACAAAATTCCGTTTACCTGAGAGGCCTAAAAATAATGTTTTAAAGTCCAGTTTTTCGCATAGTTTTCGCTAAATTTGAGAAATGACTATAACTTCATATCAAAATTGAACCATTTTGTAATTGGCATACATAAGTTGATTAGTCATACCTATGGTTATGGTTTATCACGATATCAACCATCGAAAATCTCGAATTTTGGTCAACTTCCGGTTTTCATGCTCAAACTTTGGTGGCCATTTTAAAGGTCAAGCTTCAATACACATTTTTCCAGTTGTGTGTGATTAAAACGTAGAGCATTATTGACTTTTTCAGAAAGTTTGAAACCAAAACAGCCCGGCAATGTTAAGATTTGATGTCCTGATTAATAAGATGATTTTTTTTGTTTAAAGTACTAGGGCTGTGTCCCTTTATCACAACATGCAGTCCGGCTTATCTGGACAGTGCATTATCAGTACCAAAAGAATATTGCTTTGATATCGCGACTATAGTTTCATGCTTTTCATTTAATACGCATGCTAAAAGAGCTTTATATCTAGGGTAGGTTATATTGTAAAAAATGCACTTTTACTGGCGTTAAGTATATTAAACATTTATACTATTTTTTACCTGTTTGTTGTTGTTCAATAAATTGATCTAAGCCTTCGCTGCTCGCGGAGGCAATAAGTATTCAATCTGGTGAACTGGTTCATTTGATAGATTTGACACATATTTTTCCAAAGTACTGATTTGTTTCTTGGCAAATGTTTACGTAGACCCTAAACATAATGTAGTTAGTCTTAAAACGCATTGACTCATTTCTTTTAAGAAATCTCCTGGCTAAAATTGGTTGGAAGTTCGTCTTGAAGGTGACACTTTCAAGAAACGAGTGCCCTCAATAACAGACCATAGACCAAGCCCTGGCCACTCGACCTGAATTTTGGTTCAGGAGAAGAAACTCTTGTTGTGTTTTTTTTTCTCTTCTATTTTAGTCTGGTAACAAAGTCTTTCCTTTGAGCGGAAGAGTTTGGGCAGTTTTATTTGAGGGTATTTTATGAAACGAATAAATTCGTAAAATTATAATGAATTTTGATTCTTAACTTGAGTCATCGTCTCCGGTAGCCATTGTTGCAACAAAGCTAAACTGTTTGAACAGTTACATGTATGGTCATGTATGGTCTTAGACATTTTGGAAATATATGTGTGAAATGATTTTGAATTAGACTAGAATAGCAGCTCAGGAGTTAATTTGTTTAGTTGGCAGGCGAACAGGCTGGTTTAATTCTTAACCGTTCACAAGTACCGAATGTAGGCTTGCTTAATTTACTAAAGTAATTGCTCATGTAATAATAGCAGTTCATTATTTTAACTTTCAAATGAAAATAATAAGCTTCATTAGCAGTCTGAGAGATTAAAGCTGTAGCTAAAAGTCTTGTTATTATAGCACAATTAAAAATTAATACCAGCACTATCTAGTTTTCAATTTGAGTACAAGCTTTCGTGTTTGAACATTAACTCTTAAACCATAATACGTTGAGAAGGTGCGTCAGACCAGTAAATAGAACAGAAGTGAAATATACACAACGTCAAAGGTTAAGCACCACTATCTTCGTGGCTAATTTTTTCAGAGCATGGTTATGTGATATATACTAGCCAAAAGTTCTAACCGGCCACCTGCATTTTACTAATTTTCTTCAAACCATAAAATGACATGACTACTCTTTTTGCATCTCGAAATTGACAGACGTGTCATGTACCCTTGGCAGTGAAGATATTGACAAAATGTTCAACAGTACATGCAGGACGCTAACTTGAATAGTGGTACCCCCATTTTCAAAATTCTCATTTTGGCACAATTTGTGAGTCATGACTTTTTGAAATAACCCGATTTCACACGCAAAACGTTTTCATTTCAAAAGCCAAACACATATTGAACGCTAAAGTACTGAAATGAACATCCCATCTGCATGAAACTCGTTGCTTTTGGCTAAAGTGTCGAAAATTACCCCACCATTCAATGCAAATTCTTGTGAATTTTATAATTGAGGGAAAGCCTCCCGGATACAACTTAAGGAGTTTTGCTTAGCCGTTTTCTTTTACAGATGGCAGATAGGCTGGCCTGTTCGGGAATGCAAATGAAATTGATATACACTGCTTAAAATATTTAAAGGAACACCTGATTATATTCCATAGTTGATAATGTTAACCCCTGCCCAATAGACAAGCCATATATTTCACTGGTCAATAAGATAGATACTCAGTTTCTTTTGATATTTTTGCAAAGAGAGTCAACATATTGGATCCAAAAAGTTTTTGACAAAACAATTGCTGCTCAAGTTCATGGCTCAAATTTTGTAATTTTTAGTTTTCTTGAAAATGGCGATTTTTTTCTGTAACTCTGTAGAATCTTCGGAACTTTTGAATAGCATAACCTAATGATTTCTACAACATTAAAAGGCTATTGAGCGCACAGAAATGAGTGTGTTGTGGTGTTTAATTGGAAAAAATATGTCTTTAAATTTGGTTTTGAAAAAAGGGTATTTTTAAAATAATGCCATTTTTATATAAAGCTTTCCATGGACATTTCTTGAAAGGGATGACTTCATTTTTATCAAGAAACATCATCCTTGATTGGTAACCAAACTTACCACAGGACAAACATGTTTTCGCCACATTGATCCAATTCTTGCTATGAGTCGGACTATGAGTACATTCATATTGAGATCAATGGCAAAACACGCAGTGTTCCTTTAAATGTTTTGAACAGTGTAGTACTTATAGCTTTTCCGAAAATCGGTAAAAGCTTACGTGGCCGGTTAGAACTTTTGACTAGTATATATATACTTACTTCCATTGCAACTTCGTGTACATGTAAAATGGTTGACACTTTTGTGTGAAATGGCACGCACTTTGTTTCAAGATGATGGGAATTACGATAGCAAGAAGTTTTGATAAGTCGCGAAAACTCATGATTTAGATTTTTCATTTTCAATAAAATGTCTTCATGGTAGTTTGAAAATTGTTTCAGCAAACATTTCGGTGGTGCCTAACTTTTGACGCCGTGTATATATGCACAAACATACATAAGCATACCTCTGTAAAATTTCACTGACTTTCAAAATTTTACTGTATTTAGGGCAATGCAGAAGTAATAAAGTATCATAAATTTATTTATCTAATGTAGAAGTTAAAGAACCTTCAATCAGAAGGACATCTTCACCAGCGAAGGTTTCGTCGTATCTACCTTTCGACGATAGCGAATCGCAACCCTTGGTATGAAAAGATGTCAGAAGGCCTGAAGACAGGCTATTGCATGTGATGAGTACAAAAATACAAGTATAAGCTTTTCAAAAAAGTTTGCCATCTTTCAGCACTTAACTAAAGTGGGTTGTCGACGACTATCTGAAAGTATAGGAGCTATTAGAAAGCTGTTTCAAGCGAAAGTGATGATCAATTAAATGGCGCACCTAACTTATCGCCATCTCTGCAAGCGGAGATGGTGATGAGCTGGGTGGGTCATTTTAGTGCTGTGACACCATAAGACAATCTCTGCAAGCGGAGATGGTGATGAGCTGGGTGGGTCATTTTAGTGCTGTGACACCATAAGACAATCTCTGCAAGCGGAGATGGTGATGAGCTGGGTGGGTCATTTTAGTGCTGTGACACCATAAGACAATCTCTGCAAGCGGAGATGGTGATGAGCTGGGTGGGTCATTTTAGTGCTGTGACACCATAAGACAATACATACAGGTAATTAATATTCACAGAAAGGGCTATCTCATGTAACACCACTTCAACAGGATTGCAACTAGAAGCAAACAAAATATTCTAAATTTCTCAAGATTTCTAGCGAATGGTTGTATCGTTGCTGTACATTGTAGCCTATAGTTCAGACTCAGATGTGATGATGCGTTCTCTGTCACTTGATCTAGGTCTACATTCATTAACTTGATGGCAATATATATCCGTTAAAAGCTTTCCAATCAATGTAAAGTTAAAACGATGAGAAGAAAAAAATGCCATTTTACTATGGCACGACCCAAACATTAATTTGTTCTTACTTTAAAGAAAATGTAATGTCTTAAACCTTTAAACGCCAGCAAAAAATTCATCTGAAAATTCCGTCTGCTTTTGTCGTCTTCTGCAAATTTTTGCTAACATTATTAAACATTGTCAAGTAAAGAGACAAACAATGTAGACCCAGATCAGACTGCTCCTGTTTGTTGGAAATGCTTCTGAAACATTTCAGCAGACGACAAAAGCAGACGACTTTTGTTGCGATTGGCTTTTTAGGGGTTAAAAGGCAACCACTTGTGTATGTCACGGAAACTCGTAGTTGACTAGAGACACTATCAATCTTTATACATTTCTAATGAAATTGATCCTCGATCTTGAAGCCGCATCAATATTTTTGTATACTCGTTCAAAAATGGGTTATGGAAGTTTTCTTTTGCTTTTTAAATCCAGAGATCGAACTGTGGATGTTGCATATCCACGCCTTCATCAAAGCATGCAAAGGCCACATAGTAACCTTGCTAACCAAATGGATATAGAAACAGATAAAGCTAAACAAATGAGAAAATGCATGTAGTACATGCACTTACATGTATTGCAAAAGGTGAGACTTCTCTTTTTATATAGAGGGTCATGTTTTGTTGAATTTATTAAACGAGTTGGTTTAAAAGAGGTAAATGCGAGGCTTGTCGAGCATTTCATCTCTTTTTCACAACTAGTTTAACAAGTTCAATAATACAAGACCACAAATGTTAGATTCTATTTATCATATGAAATTAAGGTTACTTTTAAATCGCATTTCTGCGCAGCCGTAAAACGTTATAATTTTGTCATTATGAATGCAACGTTGTTATGGGCAACATAGCTTTTCCCCAAAATATCCAAACCACCAGTTGTTTATTCATTTTATTTCATGGCATTATTTTACTCCCAGATGCGACGTCTTATGGTCAAATGGGAGCGCAGTGACTCAGTGGTAGAATGCTTGACTCGAGACCGAGTGGCCGCGAGTTCGAGCCTCACCGGCGTAACTGCGTTGTGGTCCTTGAGCAAGACACCTTTATCCTAGCTTAGTACTGGTTCAACCCAGGAAGACCCGTCCCTGTTTAACTGAAAGGTTGTTGATGGGACGTAAAGAATCAAATCAAACAAAAAACTTACGGTCACATGTAATATAAGAATATATCATGGTACATGTATAGGAAATCCGGTACACATCTGTCCCAATGATCATCACCTTTGGCACAACGAGGCTTGCAAAGTGATTATGACGAACGGTGATGCATCTCAGCATATCCAGGAACTTCTGAGAGCTTTTTTAAAAATAAAAATGCGGAACTGATTGGTGAGGAATAAAAAAAATCCGCTATTCGTGTGACGATCGAATAGAATAATCCGTCCCTCGGCCAGACGATGATCCTCGGGATGCTTTCCGATTTTTTTTCTATCACACCTGATTTATTTCCCGGACATATGAGATTTATCAAGGTACCGAAAGCCTTATCACCCCTCTCGTCTAGACGTCCCGCATCGTCTGTATATTGATTGTACTACATTCGGGAAAGTCCGCCACAATTCGAGAATCGAATCATTAAGGAGCATTGCGCGTAGTACTATGTACCAAAAAGCTCCATTTTGTTAGCCGGAACTGGCGTATGGAAAATAAGTTCTGTAGCATGTGGGTTCAGCTCTATTAAAATCGTTTATTCTGATGATCCGAAAAGTTTTGTCAGCAGAATACATGTAGCGATAATTTATTGAAAATAAACCTAAACTTCATTTAAGCCGTTTGTTTTGCTGCAACTGCACTTTTTATTGTGTTAACATGGTTTCTGTGACGTCAGTGTTGCGTTATATAACGCCAGCGTCACCTTATCACCCCGCGTTATCAAAGTAGATCCTCGATGTACATCCGTGGTCTGATTCCACGGAATTTCACGGAATTGGCCGAGGCAGTTTCCATTGGATTGTACTAATGAGTCAAGTGACGCCATTGTAATGCATACGTGACGTATAACGTGAGAAGCAAATACGCCGACATTATACATGTTATATTTGTTATCGGTGCAATGGATTACATACATTAGGGCACACATAAATGTTGATTACGATTTATTCGGAAACACGGGTCGGTCGGCGATTCTAAAAAAAATCGGAAAGCCAATTACATGTAATGAGTCGGTCGTAAAACCGGAAAAACACGTTTTTATCCGTGGCTAATTCGAATGCATTCATCCTGCATTCTAGTTATAATTAGAAAGCAAAATTACCTGGTCTGTCGGTGTAAATGCAATTAAAATGCACATCCCAAATGCGGAGAATGCATGGTATTTCTAATAATTAAGATGTTTTTGCATATAACTATTTTTGATTATTTTTTGTTCTGTTTAAGCTCTCTGAAACTTGATACAAATATGTAGACAACCTCTACTCTAAAACTACTCGCATGTTGGGCAAGTTTGAAAACTTTCTTTATGTCTATCCCCTTTAGGGTTGGGAGACATATTGTGTCCCCGGGCGTGAGTCTTTCCGTCCGCTCTTCCGTCCATCTATCACAAAATTGTTTTTTTTTTCTTCAAAATTTACTCTTTATTTTAAGGAAAATCTTCCAGGAATACATTCAGAGTGTAAAAAAAAGGATTTAGATCAGGCCCGACAATAGACCTCTTTTAGTCCCAATGTACATGTATCGCTGCGAAAGCTTTATGTGGTTAACTTTCAAAGACATCAATAAACCTCCTTGTGAAAAAGCAATAAAGTAACGTGGCGCACAGCGAAGGCTCTGATCAGTCTGGGCATCCACTTTGTCTGATCAGAGTCTTCGTTCTCCGCCTATAAAATTGGGCCTATTGCTACATGTACAAATAGAGAGTTTTACAGAAAAGATTAACCAGAGAAGGCTTTTCAGAGTCTTTATTGAGCCAGGCTCCCAGTTAATAGTTCGTGATTTATTTCTAAAACATATGTTGTGGGTACTCAAAAGAACCGTCTCGATGAGACGGTTCTTTTGATCACCAAAACATATGTTAAAATTGATGGGTAAGAAAATTATGACAATTTTATGTTCAAAAAATTTGCTTTACTGGGCCTATAGTGGCGCACTGGCCACTGTGTCGATACGATATTGGTAATGTACACGATGTAATGTCTTTGTCGTTAAGAAGATAAATCCTTATTTTCCGTGCTGGTTACATTTGCCTGGCCCGAGTGTAATACATGTGCTTTGTTCACAGTATGTAAACTGAAATAAACATCCTGTACCCGTTCCTCCTAGCTCTCGCCTTATAAACATGAATAACAGCACTCGTGCGTAACCAGTAGTCGGAAAAATGCGTGTATTTAGGTACATGTACAGGTTTCGATTGATAATGTTAGCGATACAGACAATACACATTCGAACAAGGTAAGAAAAGCCATTTTATCTATTTAATCCATGATTTTAATGGTTTCCTCCTTAGTATTTTGCTTTGATAAAAAAACGACTTGCTCACAATCAGAGCCGTTCTGTGCCGAAAAAGAGCTGAAATGCCAGTTTGCATGGTTTTAGTGTAATTGGTAATCACATATGTACATGATTACATGGTTGTAACTGTAACAGTTACTAAGATCTATGGAAAAATAAATTTTAATAGGTGGGGCCCTCGCAATTACAGCTGTACCAACAACTCTCACATCACGATTTCCGACAAATGGTTACATACGAGTGCCGTAATTCACATGTATAAGGCGAGAGCTAGGAGGAACGGGTACATGATGTTTATTTCAGATTACATACTGTGCTGATGCAGTCTAAACCGAGAAGCGAAAGGGAAAATGCATCACACTTCATAGTTCCCATACTAAAACGATAAATGTTTGATCCACCAAAATTATATCTACTGGAAAGCAAATTAAACACAATGCAAGGCTTTAATATGCTACCATGTCCATAAAAGGGTGTGTAAGTTTTTCGATTATATCATCAATTATTAATAATCTGAATAAATACCTTCCTTTTTGGTTCTAAACAAATCTTTGAGTACCGACAGTATTTTGGTTTGTTTGATTGTTTGTTTGCTTGCTTGCTTGCTTGTTTGTTTGTTTGGGATGATGTATTACGTCCAGGGCAACATTTTAGTAATGTTTGGACTGTTTTGGGGGTCGAATCATTGCTAAATACTCCAGATGATGTTTCTCAACACAGCGCCGCAAGTGGACTTTTAATTGACCCAATTGATTACCGAAAGTTTGTTAAATAATTTATATAATATATTCAATAAACAAAACTCAGCGATAACAAGCAAGTTAGGACGACCAAGAAATGCCACGATCACAGCGCATAGACAAACCCATGCTAATATAAGGAAGAAACATACAAACACTGTCAGACAAAAAACAACCACCCCTCTCTCTCTCTCTCTCTCTCTCTCTCTCTCTCTCTGATATATAGTTTGCTATAATCTCTCTCTCTCTCTTTCTCTCTCTCTCTCTCTCTCTCCCTCTCTCTCTCTCTCTCTCTCTAGTTTGCTCCCTCTCCCTCTCTCTCTGTCCTTTCTAGTTTGCTTTTTTCTCTCTCTCTCTCTCTCTCTCTCTCTCTCTCTCTCTCTCTCTCTCTGTGTGTGTGTGTGTGTGTGTGTGTGTGTGTGTGTGCGTGTGTGTGTGTGTGCCCTTTCTAGTCTGCAGTCATGTAGAGAGAGAGAGAGAGAGAAAGAGAGAGAGAGAGAGAGATGTTAGCAAACTAGAAAAGGCACCACTAACTATCTAACAAACCCAGTACAAAACACAAACTTCCACATACAATAGAAGCAACAACAAAACATGAACGAACAGCCTTTGAACGGACAGTAGCCTCAGCCTCCCTAGATGCTGTTAAATATGCAGATAACTTTTCGATATGGGGACACTTACTTGATATGCACGATTACTCGGATATCTTGACGTTGCAAGACGTTGTTTTGATGACGGTAATTGCCCGAATGAATGTCATCTTCTATTGCAAAATTGGATTATTTCGCTATAAAATTGAGCAAGCGCATGAGATTTCCAACAATGTGTTATGTGCGACCAGCAAAGCCTCAGATCAGCCTGCGCATACGTGCAGTCTGATCAGAGCCTTTGCTATTCGCTTGAGTATTCTATGATTGTTAAGCTACTGGTTGAACACCATTTGGAGTTTCTAAGCTTAAAAGGAGGTCGCAGAGGCTCGTTTGAGTCTTCACTTGTCAAAATGTCAAATTGTTGGAAATCTCAGGCCGCGGCTCAAATCCTTTAAAGGGTAAAAAACTTCTGTAAAATGAAATATTTAAAGCTATATAATAAAAAGGAGTATTGCGCTAATATTCACGAATTGTTATCGAACGAGTTTTGCAGACTTGCGTGCTTTTGATATTCCAACTTTTAAAGCTGCATAATCTGTAACTTTTGATATTTTCATTTTGTAAATAATGTTTCAATTTTTCAAGAACACAATATAAATACTAAAATTCAGGCGTACATTTTACCTTTTTCGTAATAATTAACAAATTATTAGTGCCAAAACAACAGCATTTATGTTAAAAATCAACTGTCTAGAATTATTGGAGGGACGCAAATAATTACAAACAAGAGAAAATGCACCTGTTTTTATAAGATAATTCACTTTTTCATGCAGTTTCAGCTGTAGAAATTAGATTTATTGTGACAACATAACTTTATTCTACTTCTGCAAATGATTTAAAAAGAAAATATTTTTTTTCGAAAAATGTTCATAGTTACAGAGTATGCAGCTTTAAAATCACTGACATCAGTGCAAAAGGTACATGTACTCTGCAACAGTAACCCTTTTCCTGATATTCACAGCAACTGTCATCTTCTCACTAATCCCTATATATCCTTTGTAAGCCTATCATCAACACATTAGCGCTGCTGTGATAATGTTATCTAACATGCTAAAGGACATCTAAACCAATTACAATCATTAATCATGTATTATACCTCAAATTCAACCGGTAAGACAGTCTGATCCTTCCCGGTAGAATAATGAAGCAAAATATAGATCCTTCCGGATAAAAGAACGAAGCAAAAATATACGAATTAGAAGGCGTAAACGTTTATCAAAGAAATTAAAAATAACAACATAACAGACTGTGAAAGGTACAAACATTTTAGAAATCAGACTACAGCAGAAACAACAAGAAACTGACAAACCGACAGCAAAGCTAAGCAAAAACGACATTATCTACACCGAGGAGGATGATATGTTGACGTAATGAATACTTTCTTTGTCAAAAAAACTGAACTTGTTGAAACAAATGCAACCTTACCATCTGACATTCCTCGTCCTGTACATGGCCTTAACCTTCTATATACTTCACCTCTTGAGATTGAATCTGTGCTAGAGTCTTTAAAATTAGACAAAGCAACATGTCTAGATGCTACAAGCAATCATATGTTAAAGGAACTAGCTTAACCCCCTTTCTTTCCCTCTTAGTGATCTATTCTCGCTTACCTTCCTTTGATATGGAAGGAAGCCATCCCTTCAGTTGGTTCTAATTACAGACCTATATTGTATATCTCTACATAGTGCCGTAGGAAGAGTCTTAGAAAAACTATCACATGAATATATATAATGTATACTAGCGGACTTTGAAAACGCAACACTTGGATAACAGCTTTATTTTTGTCTCAAAATCAAACCGATCATTTAAGTTGTATGTTAAAGAGTGTTTATTTGTAAGAAAAACATAAAAAATGTCCAATTAAAATGAATTGAACGATCTGAAAAGTACACTATTTGAGATAGGGATCAGTTACATGTATTACATTTGACAAAGTATTATCAGTGAAAGATTCCCTTCTTCTTTAAATCAAGAAACACGAGAAGTATCATTTCTTTTGTCATAGACATCTTTAGTCATCGAGGAATCACTCTCATATTGTTTGGCAGGTCTGCAATACAGTCAGCTTGCTTATTTGACGTTTATCTCTTTGTACCCTTTCATTTGATGGTTTAAAATCTCCTCTACTTAAGAAATGTTTCAGTGACCTAAATTTATACGAAGTAGTTACGTCATCCGAATTGGGTGTACAGTTAAAGCTAAAGTTTTTGTCGATGAAGCCAACTCATGATGACTTTATCGAAGCAAAGAAAGTTTACATTCAACTGTCTTTTGAAAGGTATAATGTCAAATTAATGTTGCGTTATTAAAGTCCGTCAGTATATTTATTTCATTCGATATAATAACATATTGACTACTCTATAACCTGGATTTTTCCAGGAGACTCAAATTGACTTAATCAGTTTGCAGCCCAATTTAAACCATCTGTCCTTCTCTTGACCAAGGCGAAGAAGTCCAAGCAGTGCTTTGCGACATAAGTTAGGCCTTTGATAGAGTTTGGCATCGAGGTCTTCTCTTCATGCTCGAATCTGCTGATACATATATTTATTAACCGATGCGATATTTATTTCAATTCTTCAAGTATTGAAGAAAGGTGGCAATTATAGAGAGTATACTTGTTTTCTGTAATACGTTGTATTAGAACTAATACGGTATATGAGAACTCACTTGTTCGTCACGAGAAATTCATGGAATTTCCTTAGTTAAGCTAATCACGAGTCAAGAACCTCGTGATTTAGGTGCAATTATTGTTCAGCAAAGGTATAAATTATCGTTTATAATTTTGTATGGTCATTCGAGGCTAGACAGACCAACTGAGAAATTCTGTTGGGTTAAGGTGCGATTACCCACCCACCCACCCTCATAAATGTTCGAAAAATGGTTGGTTATGTAGATTTGAAAGATATATTGCAAAACGGCTTAAAATGATCCAAGAATTTTTGTCTTTTATATCATATTTGATTGGTTATCAGTTTCTTTCAGATAGGCTGTAAAATTGAGTGATTGGTTTTATGGATGAGTTGATGCACAGTCTATGTTGTGTTTTGAACCTTGAACTACATTGATGTAGCCTAAGCAAGGAACTACATTTGGAAGACGGGATGCTGGCTGGCTGTAAATTTATTGTTATGAAATTTTGTCCTATGAATAAAGAGAAAGCGCTCAGGTCTGTGCTTGCCGTCACACACGTATATGTTGTTAAGTTTGATATCTTATCCTTTAAGATAGTGTACAAAGAAATATAGACGGTTATGATGTACACGTAAGACGCTGAATACTGATGTTGAGGCATATAGGCATGTACACCATAACAGTTGATAATTCGAGGTAGTATATCTGGTTTCCGAATATTAAGAAGTCTAGGTAATAAATAATTTATGTTTCGTCTGAATAAAATGAAAGAGAACATAACTCTGGTTTTCTTCTGTCGTGATCTAAAGACTATTTAAATGATAACAAAGAGTTTTACTACCTAGATCTAACAAAGGGTGGGAAAGTCTCGAATGGAGGAGAGTCAACACAAGTTCGTCCTCTAGTATAAGAGGATTAATTCTATTTTAACATAAACTCAACAACAACATTTTCAAACCACCACTTTACTACCATTCTGGTTTACGAACAGGGTAAATATATCATACCCGTGTATGACTGAGCTGTAGCTCATTGCGGTATCATCTTTTCCAGAAAAATATTATAGGAAGTCAAGTGTGTGAATGTGGTGAAGTTGAAAACACTACACGCTTTTTCTTACATTGCAACCACTTTGGACAACTTAGGCATGATTTGCTAAATAGAGTCTCGACCTTCTGTTAACCAACAGTCAATGTTTTTTTATATGGTAGTTCTGGTCTATCAGATGATAGATTATCAAAATGCTGAAATCATGTCAGCAGTGCAACTCTTTTATATTCTAAAATCAACACGTTTCTGCTTAGACGACTGACCGATAGAACATATGTACACATTTGAAAGTTCTTACAAAATGCATGTATACAATTAAACATTATTAATTACAACGTGAGCTGATACTTATATATGGGAACACACACATCAAATAGCATTTTATTTAGAATCTACATGTTCTTGGTTACTGATGAGTTTAGCCCAATAACAAATACTTGAAAATATGACTTTACCTTCCATTGCCCGTGGAGCCCTAACAGCTACCTACTATATTTAAATATTAGACAGCTTAAAATGCGACCAATTTCACTACATAACTGAACGGAAGGACATGCTTCTACACATAATACTTATGTGAACTGTTGGGATACAGATTCGAATAAGTCATTTGACTTTCTTCTGAATACCATCGTATAATGGTTGTATTGTAAACATATCCAGTGTCAAATTGTATACTTGCAATATATTATACAAATAAAATAAAGTCTATTTTTATTTGTTTTATTTGATTCTTTACGTCACATCAACAATCTTTCAGTTATAAAGGGACGGGTCTTCCTGGGTTGAACCAGAACAAAGCTAGGATTAATGTTCTTGCTCAAGGACACAACGCAGTGACGCCGGTTAGGCTCTAACCTGCGGCCCTTCGGTCTCGAGTCAAGCACTCTACCACTGAGCCACTGCTTAAACCAAACTTAAGTGCGCAATTACGGAACGAACATAAAACTCTGAACTATACCTACTATGAAATAAGATTCTAAGATTCAAATTTTGAGAAGCAACATATTCAGTTGGACTGCATTCATTCATAAGAAATTCTGGAGCATCTGTCACGACTGTTCTCACAAACTTAAATGGATGAAAAAAATATAAACATTATATTTTGCACGCGTTCCACAGCCATACGGGAATACTAGGGCTCAGAGAAGAATGATATGATCTCAAAATGCATTAAAATTGACCAGAAAATGCAACGATCACTGATCACAGACCAACCCATGGCACCGCGAGGAAGAGCCACTTAAGAAATGGCACTCACACTACAAAAAGGACATAATAAAAGTAAAGCAAAAAACTCACTTTCTCAGCAAGATGATTGAAAAATTAGAAATGACACTAAGAACTACATAAAAAAACAAGGATCAAACACCAAAACACCAAGCGCAAATGGGAACAAATATTGACATTTGAATCAACAAAAATGCAGAAACACCACTTTAGAATGGACAACCACAAAGATGAGAGCTCTTATCATACATGTAACTTGAGCTAAAGAAAACCAGTAGTTGAGTCATGATGGGCCAAGCTAAAGGTAAACGTTCGACAACAACCCACCGATGAAAGTTTTAGGTTAAATTAAAAGTAGGAGTAGGCATTCAGTCTAAGACCTAACCCACTGTCGTGCAATTAAAGAGGAAACATAGCTTCAAACTGTGATTGGGTTTATAACCAGGCATGGAATACAGACTGTCGCTTAATAGCCATGTTATATAAACTCTGATAATATAAGTATCTGCTAACTCGTATCAAATTTAGGATACATTGGATTAAGAGAAAAGAGCGTGTTTATATTATTATCGTTTTTTTTCATGTCAAAACATGTATTTTAGGTGCTAAAAAGATTAATCTAAATGACAAGTTTTTAAGCGCCCAGATCGTATATATTGATAAAAATACTAAAAATATGTTTTGGTATATTTTACTTTTTATTAAACCAAGTCCTTTTAATGAGAGCTACGGCTAGTTCTTAGTAAAATGTACTGTCCCGTCGGCCTCGAAATAATGGATTCAAGTCACGTTACTGTGAAGTGAGAGCCTTTCTAGATAGACACACATTTTAAGGCGAATAGAGAAAACTACATGTAGCAAAAGTAATGCACATCATAGCTTCTAACTAGCGAAAAAATCCCAGTAATTATTGCAGAAATTCCATTCATGCAAACTACTCGTGCAACACACGCACATTTGCCATATTTCAAACTACTTTATACATGGGCGGATTCAGATGGAGGGCAGGGTGTCCGGAACCCCCTGAAAAATCACAAACATATAGGGTTCCTTAGCAATACTGGTCCGGATCCCCTGAAAAATCACAAAGCTACCAAGCCAGCTTTTAATGTTGGGCCATCATCTGCCCGCCAGCGAAACGCCATTTCAATGTCGTTTCCCTGAAAGGCCGTGATGGTCCACAACTAAAGCGGTATTTGGACCCTCTATCCCCCCATGAACTAAAAAAACTAAAACAAAACAAAACAAACGCTATCAAATTTGGAACCCTCTGACAAAACTTTCTGGATCCGCGCATGTTTATAAATACATTATCAAGCGCAAAACTTAAATAACACACGTTGATGTCTTATGCCATTTATTTGGACTATCCCAATTCGGTTCGATTTCAATGCTTTTTAGCAATTTAATACTTTTTTTGTCAAGCTGGTTTAATTGGATCCAACACAATCAAAAATGACACAAATTCAATCATGTTTGTTGTTATACAACCTAGTTGCATCGATCCTCACAGAATTAAAGCAAATAAATTTATTTGGACTATCTTCCGTAAACAGAACCAATTCGGCTCGATTTCAATGCTTTTTAACAATTTAATATTGTTTTTGTCATGCTGGTTTAATTGGAACCAACACAATCAAAAATGACACAAATTCAATCATGTTTTGTGTTTATACAACCTAATTGCAACGATAGCAAATAAATTTGTGAATTAGAAGGGTGTTGAGTTATTTGGAGTTGGTACTAAAACTGGAAAATAATGATGTAAAATATAAAACCCATGGCCACAATTCCCTCCAAAATTGTGATTTTTCTACAACGCAAATAGAAAAAACTAAGTTGCTAAATCACTGGTATCCGTAATGTAATAAATATAGTTATACCTTGGCGTGTCCGCCTGATATGAACGTGGAAATAATCTACGAGCTTTAGCGAGTTGAATATCTTACGTCCAGGTGGAATAACAGGGTAAAATCATTTTGTACCACCTACATCAGTGTAGACATTGCACATCATGAGATGTTTCGTGCTAAAGTTGGTAAGGTTGTTATAAAGGTAGGTATTCTTTACAATTCTGATGTGCTTGATAGTTCTGTTTTTCGTGTTATAGTAGCAGTAACTATTTCCCCGGCATCCGATTTAGGCTACCTTGCACCCCCAGGACAATTTTTCATGGGTGCCAAATTGTTCATTGGGACCCTAGAAATGCGAAACGAAGGTGTCCTTAAAAAAATTGGTATGGGCTATGTGTAAATGCGTGGTTTCCATGGCAGCCCATAGCGGATTCGAGAATGGGGGTATGCCTACAAAAGTACTTATATCTTAGCTGTTACTTATCCTAGACTACTAAACTTAATACTAAATTAAAGCTTAGACATAGACCTATTATCTCCTTGTTGCATATGCAAATTATCTAATTTACACATTCATACATAATTATGAAAACATTAAAATGCTTAAATGAAGTTTATGTTTTTTCAATAAAATATCGCTATATTTTATTGAAAAAACATAAACTTCATTTATTCTGCTGATTAAACTTTTTGGATAATCAGAATTAATCGATTTTAATAGAGCTGAAACCAAATGCTTAAGAACTAATTTTCTATATGCCAGTTCCGGCTAACAAAAGGAGCTTTTTGGTACATAGTACAGCGCGTAATGCTCCTTACATACACCCGAGCCATGATTCGATTCTGGAGTTGTGGCGGGCTTTTCCGAATGGGTCTGTTATCTCGGTAACCCATTAACAAACCCATCCGTCTATGGTATCAGTTTAAACAGCTGGCTTTCCTTTATGTTAGGGCACAAGTTTTATGAGAATGTTATAATGCAGATACGAAATATATTATTGTGAATACATGTACTGTCTGTATACTGGAAAAAAACAAAATGTTCATGGTAAAGGTAACTTTCACCTTTTGAAAAGTATGCAGAACATTAAAAATATTTGATAAAATTATATAATTTTGTACCATTTGGTAGGCAACCATCTGGTTAAGTCATTATACAAGTATGATCGAGTTTGTGGTTTCTTATAACTAAATACAAAGACAGCAATACCAAAAACCGTATAGAAAGCAAGGCAAAGCGTTTATTTTACGACTAAAAATCGCAAGTCACAATGCACACATTTTGAAAATATATAACCAGTAGTAGTTTAAACATGCTCTGCGTTTGTATTTTTGTCAAGCACACTTTGTTTACGTCGTATTGAACTTCAAAGAAAGTGTGTAACTTAGAAAAAAGGGAAGATAACTTTTAAAAACTTCTCGTGGGGTTGAATGAGTTTAGCTGCGAGTTGACGTTCTCGTTTATTTCAGTTGAAAACACAATTTGCAATAAAAGTATAAAGAAAAATCGCAAAAAGGCACATTTTTGAAAGTTTACCATTTTTCTATTTGTCAACATTTTACGGTTGTAAATATATACGTCGTGCGAAGAGTGGTCAAAAATATATTTAGATAAAACATAAGTTGGCACCCAAATCGTTAATTTGTCAAATTATGAACGTAAATAAGGTCCCCAATTTCCCTTCGATTTTTTCAGACATTTTGCTTAAAATTTCCGCCAGTGTATTTCGAACACGCGCTGAACGTGTAAACCAATACCTTTTTGCGACAAGGATCAAATCATGAAGTAGCCGTTGCATTCAAGTTTCCAAAAAATTATTATTTTATATCATTTTATCAACGCATCAAGTAGTAATGGTGTAATGCTTAGACACATAAAAATTTGCTAACATGCAAATGTGCGTGTACCGCTTTTATTACTCTTCAGCTCAGTCACTAAACTAACTATAAAGGAAGAGTAGCAATATAACAAGCGTTTACCCAATTTATTAACCATTGTTACTTTAGAAACCTGACTTGTTTTTGTTCTGTCTTATGTTTGCTATGTTTTTGTGCGCGTTTGTTTATATGTGCTTTGTGGTCACCTGCTGGGAAAGGGCTGACCTCTTGGCTCTCGTTTGTGGTGTCTAACTGTGAGTTTGTTTGTTTGTTTTTTGTAACTTTCCCATTGGTATCCTGGGTCGGATGTGGCACTTGATTGTATCGACTCCTGATCTTTGCACCCTTACTTACTTTGTTCCAATCGCTGAAAGTTGTATACGAAGTCTGGTGTTGTTGAGGTTTTAATATTGTTGGTTCTCTCTATTTCTAAAGGATCCGTTTTTCCAGATAATTTTGAGCGTTATTCTGAAAAATGGCTTCTGCACTGACCAGTGTTCATGTTAGCCTACCCATGCATGCACACTTACAGAGCGTTGGCCAGTTGAAGATGACTGTACACACCCTGTAGGTGATTAGTTATACGATACTATTTGCTGGTCAGGATAACACTTGACTGGAATATAATTGCAGTTGCTTATTCTGATATTATTTCTCACTTTATTGAAGGAGAGTGGATGTTAAGTTCAGTAATTAAGTAATAATTCTATGTGTAAACAAATGAACTGTTCTTGAGGACAAGAGAGATCCAAGATTCCTTCATAAATGTCTGGGAGAGAAAGACACAAATGGTCATCTTCTATCCCAGTTGTGCACATGGAGAAGTCTGATTTCCATGGATATTGTTTTGTATGCAAGAAATACCTCAGTTGCAGTAATTCAGGAGTGTCAAAGTTAAACAACATGATTCAACTCAGATTTATGTCAGGAATATGAAAAATAGTAAGTGAATATGATCAGGAAATACCACAATCACAAACTGTTGACAAACCCATGGCATTGTGATCGAGGAAGAGTCACACAACAATCATGAGACACCAGGAAGACAAACAAAGCAAAGCAACCAGCTCTCTCTTCCCCATTGAGATGACTGCAAAACTAGAATGGACACAAAGTAACGCACAACAAAACATAGAACAATTACAGAATCCCACAATGGGAGTAACAATCAACAACGAATCAACAACAACAGGACCATTGCCTTAGAACGGACTGCAGACAAAGCCACTTGGGGGAGGGGGGGCTTAAATGCATTTTACTGGTACCAAATCTTCGCCCTAGATTCAGCTGTTGTTGAAGGACAAAAATGTTAAGCTTGCAAGGAGGATTCCAAACTGTCACAATGCATCACCATAGAGAAACAATATAATCAAATTAACGTACTATGATGAAACAGAGAAAATGGCTCACGACTCACAAGTCAGAGCTGAAGAAAACCTCAAGTTGAGCCACGGTACGGCCAGCTACAGCCAAGCATCAGGCACCAACCCACCGATTAAAGCTTTACGTCAGAGGCTTCATTGAGTCTGGGGCCTGATCCACTGTCATGCAATTAAAGAGGAAACCATAGCTATAAACCATGATTGGGTTTACAACCAGGCATGCATACTGTCGCATGATATCCAAGTTATATCCAACTTTTTATAACGTCTGATAATCTTTTTGAATTGATCACTAAAAATAGGTTTTCCAACTATACTTTTGAATTTATAAACAAAATCACCATAAAATATAGGTTCTGATATGCCCTGTTGCAGACGAGTTTTTAAGTCAAATTGTATTTAACAGCTAACTCCGAGTGTCTCTGGTAGAATTTAGAAAATGCTTTTCGAATTTTATAATATCTATAACCTTGTTATAAAAAACTTAGCAGCCAAAAATTGGTTTCTGTTGTTGAAGTCGTCAACATTAGAACACACTCTTGCAAAATGAATAAGTTGAGAAATATATACACCATAGGAATGGGAGCGAGGAACATCTCCATCAAGAAATAGGAAATCCTATTTCAACTTAAAATCATCCCATTTATCATAAATCTTAGCTGAAACTATGTCATTCGTTATGAACAAGTCCAAGTCTAAAAATGGGGCTTCTGTATCCGATTATTCAGAACAATTCGCTTTATTTAACCAAAATTCAGTGGGATATATCTGACCTACCATATGTTTAAAATAAGGATTATCAATATTAAGTAAGTCATCTAAAAATCTGGAGGTGGAGTTAAAAGGTTTAATACTATTAGTTTGATTATTGTCTGACAGAGACAACATGAAGTCTCTCTAATAACAAAACAGAAACAAATCTGCAACAAGAGGAGCACAATTAGTACCAAATGGAATACTTACAATTTGTCTATATAATTTCGAGCCAAATCTTATAAATAGTATTGTCCCAAAGATAATTGAGATCATCACACATTTTCTGACATGACCACAACTTATATTGTTTAGATTGTTCAAAAGTTAAAAAAAAAATGCGTGTTTCTTATTACAAGCCAAATAAAGTGAGCCCTTTCTGTTAAAAGTTTGTTCAATTACTTCCGTTAGTTTTTCTTTGATTAGATTATGAGGCAACGTAGTATAGAGAGTAGAGAAATCATATGTAGACAAATAAGATGCTAGAAAACCTTTAGATTTTAATTTATTATGAATCTCACCTGAATTTTTAATGGACCACAATAAAGTTTTACCATTCCTTTATAAACGGTTGTGCAGTATTTTATAACATGTTTTAAACAGCAGTAAGGCAAGAAATCAAAAGTATAGACAACTCTGTAGTAGTACATGAACTAGAATTATCATTAAAACGTGACTTACAGGGTGGTTTATGACGTTTAGGTAGCCTGTATAACGTAGGAAGCTTGCTATGATCCTCATCAACAAACACACCAAACTTAGCCACCATATGGCATCGATGTTTATCAACGACAGACGTCTCATCAAGCCTGTTATGCTTATATGTTTTGGCAGTGCTTAGTTCTTGCTTTACGCTGTTAATGTAGTACATTTTTCAAACGACCATAACATTTTAGCAGCCTTATCTGCAGGTGCCAAAACGAACCTCCTATGGAATTCCTGGACACCTTTCTTCAAATTTCTAAAAGTGAATTTAGGTTTAGGTGGTAGAAGATCAAATGATTGCAAAAAAATGAAATTCTACAATCAATAGTTTAAAAACATATTTAATTTCCAAATATTTAGGCATTAGATTTAACATGCCCTCTTTATCACCAGCGATTATAGAATTATTGTAAGGCGCCAGCAATTTTCTCACGACATGTTTTGAAGTCTGTTGGCAAAGGAACCTAAATTTAGGTTCCGTACATATAATAGACCGAATTCTTGAATCAGCTATGATTTTAAAATCCCCAGTGACTACATGACCCGCAGGTTGAAAGCTGTTTATTCTGAAAAGCAGTTTAAACTGACAATTGTTAAACCTCCAGAGGCAACTGGCTCTTCAGTAGCTGCTGATGAGTCCCCTAAGTTAGGGATACATATCATAGGAGATAATGTACTGCTGCAAAGAATATCTAGGCTATCAAATTACAGCTTCAGTTCATGTGAGGGTTTTGTAGACACTTTTAAGTCAATGTTTAAGTCTTCAAATGCAAACAAAATGACTTTTAGCAGAACAATGTTGTCCCACTTAATTGGCGATGATCTGGGTCCAGACAGACAAATAATGATATCAGATCTGATTGCTTCAAATAGTGGTTTCAAATTTAACTTTACAATATAGATGAGGCATGGTGATATACCCATGGATCAAGAAATTACTTTAGGAAGTGATGTGCCTTATATAAATATAATTATCAGGAGAGAGATAGAGATTAGACTTAAGGTATAAAATCTTAATTGTCCAGGCTTGATTGATGATGTTGCATACTATCTGGCTCAATATGGTGCGGTCTGGGCACAGCGTTGTTAACGGCATTTTCCGAAAAACATATGTTGTTACTCCAGACAGAGCATCTTTGAGTGAAACAACAATAAATGGTTTTAGAACTGTGAGATGAATCTGATCCTGAAATTTGAAAGTTGTAGACCTGAAAATCGTGCCAGATAAATATATTTAATTACATATCTATCTTTTTGTTGCAGTCTCTGTCATCATTTGTGCCGTTTGGACACTCTTAGAATCTTCTTTTTCCACAGCATTCTTCATTACCTTCTTTCAGAAGAGTGTATACTGAATTCGAAAATTGGGTGACTTTTTTTTCGCCGCTATTGAAATTTCTTTCTCAGCTAGTGAAGGCTCTAGAGATATAAGGTCATTCCTTTCTTTTCTCTTTTTTTAAATATACATTTTTTCTCCTCTCACTCAGTTGTTGTTCTTTTTGTTTCTCTAATTCTAATCTTTTAACGCTTAATTATTAAGCATTTCAAACCAACCTATGCACCAAGAGCAAGAGGAAAGTACACAAAAAGTCACTGACAGGTAAAATAACAGGACTCACGTACATTCATGAACCCAATAAGCCAAGCAACATTTTCTCTCAATAGACCAGGAACAAGCACGAAACCCAACCGCCATGTGGAAGTCACAACATCAAACACTAGGGACAACAACAAAAACACTGCATTGGAAAGGACAGAATCCACAGCAACCGAGCGATGGTCCCGTGAAGTGAGTATACATAAAAATATTTATCTGGCAAAATATTCGCTAAATGGCCCAGTCTTCAAATATCGTTTCACCCTCTAAGCCAAACAGACTGGCGTCAAGAGAAGTATAATATAATATGCACAATCAATTTAGCAATCATTTTGTATGGGTCAGTCCATCTACATTGGATTTTAAGTTTCATTTTTAGGCATGAAGGTACAAGCATCGATCATACGACAAGGGTTTCAATGTAAAAATTACAAGATTTTCAAACGTAGCGGCCGTGTTAACGTGACGTTAGATTTTAAAGCTAACAGCTAACGTGGAAATTTCTGATCATAATGGGTAGGCAAAACCATTTTCAAACAACAGTTTGGTCACCGAAAACAAAAAAGAGCAAAACAAATGCTGAAAATGCTGAATTTTCTTCGAGAAATAAAGTACCAAATTTGCATAATTTAACGTTTGATTAAAACCTTTATACCCAGGCATCCAATTTAGGTTACCTTGCACCCCCCCCCCCCCAAGAACAATTATTCATGGGTGCCAAATTGTTCATTGGGACCTCCTGGATGGGAAACGAAGGTGTCCTCAAAAAATGGGTTTGGGCTATGTGAAATTGCATGGTGTCTATGCCAACCCATAGTGAATTTGAGAATGGGGTCTGCCTATAAAATTACTCGTATCTCAGCTGTTACTTATCCTAGACTACTAAACTTAATACCAAATAAAAGCTTAGACATATGCCTATTATCCCCTTGTTGCATATGGAAATTATCTAATTTGCATATTCATAAATATTTATGAAAACATTTAAAATGTGTTTCACGAATGGGGGTATACGTACAAGATCAATAATATCTCAGCTGCTTTTAGTCATAGAGTACTAAAATTTGTACTAAAATAAAGCTAAGACATAGGCATTTTATTCCATGGCCAAAAATGCAAAGTACCTTATTTGCATAATTTGCATATTCATGAATATTTATAAAAACGCTATATATATAAAACGCTAAAAATAAGGGAAAATCATTACAAATATAAATAAACTGATTTCATCCCAATATTGTCATTGTTGTATGTTTATATATAATCAATGTTAGAATTTGCATGGCCAATCATCCAGTGGTCCTATATGAATATTATCTCATTTGAATATGCATGAAAATGCATGAAAACTTAAAAAAATGAGGGAAAATCACGTAAAAACTATAAGCCTAGGGGAGGGGTTAAGGTACGATCAATCCTGCACTCCTGGGGGCTTTTAAATTCATGCCAAATTGTTCAGTGGGACCCTCAGAATGTGAAATGAAGTTCTTCTCACAAGAAATTAGGAATGGGCTACGTGAAAATGCATGGTTGCCATGGCAACCGCTTATATGATTCTAGAGATTTGGGGGTAGGCCTACAAATTCAATCATATCTAGGGTTCTACTTATCCTAGAGCACTAAAATTGGTGTCAAATTAAAGCTTAGACACATGTCTTTCTTCTTGTGGTCAGATTTGTAAATCATCTAATTTGCATATTTATGAATATTAATGAAAACCTACAAAAATGAAGTAAAATCATAAAAAAACAACATAAATGAACATATTTCAGCACACAAACAAAATCAAACCACCATTGTTGCCAGTTTTTATATCCTAAGTGATTCAATTTGCTAAGTTCTTTCATTCAGTGGTCCTATATGAAAATTATCTCATGGTCCTATATGAAAATTATCTCATTTGCATATTCATGAATATTAATGAAATCTTAAAATGATGGAAAAAAGCATGGGTAAACTATAGAATGCAACGGGGGTAATCAGACCTAAATTGAACACACCAGACATTTTATTATGGGCATAAATTTGTCCAATAGAACCACTTAAATGTAAAAAATATTGTCCTCAAAAATAAATGTTATTTGGGTTTTTTAAATTTCATGGTTTCCAAGGCAACCCATTATGCCGACTGTAAAGAATGTGGGTATACGTACAAAAAATACTCATACCTTAACAACATCTCATCCTAGATTACTAAACATGGTACCAAACTAATCCCTTGACATAGCAGTTTAATTTGGTTGTTAGATATGCAAATTATTTAATATCCATATTCATGAATATTAATGAAAACTTTAGAAATGAGAGATAAAATCTCAGAAAAATTTAAGGGGTGTATGTATAAAATAACCAATATCTCAGCAGCTATGCGTCCGAGGGTATCAAACTTGGTGCCAAGTCAATGCTTAGACATAATACGTTTACCTGAAGTTCAGCTCTGAAAAATAGTTAACATGAATAATTATGAATTTTAATTAAAACAGAAGAAACAAATGAAAAATCGTGGAAAAATCAAGGGGGTGTACTTACAAATCTAATAATACCTCAATTGCTAAGTGCCCTAGAGTACCAAAATTGGTTTTAAACTAATGCTAAGACAATAGTATGTTTAACAAATTATCAAATTTTAAAATGGTCATATTATAATATTCATGAATATTGATGAAACCATGAGCGTTTTGAGAATAATATTTGAAAATGAAGGGGATATACCTACAAAATTACTCATATCTCAGCAGCTTATAGCCCTTACGTAGCAAACAAGGTGTCAACTTATTGCTATGATACAGCCCTTTATCTCAATGGTAATATTTGCCAGTTGTCGCATTTACATATTCATGAAAATTAATATAAACATTAGAATAAAGAGAAAAATCTCCAAAAAATGGATGGGGTATACCTACAAAATTACCAATATCTTAGCTGCTAATTGCCCTAGAGCAGCTAACAATATACTTAATTTAAGTCTATGCATAGCAGTTTTACCTAGTTGGAAGATATAAGAATTAACTAATTTGTTTAAGATCAATATTAATAAAAACTTTAAAAGTACAAGTAAAAATGTATACAAATTGATAGCAGTGTACTTACAAAATTACTCATATCTCAGCTGTGATATATTTTATACTTTTTTCTTTTACTCAATTTTACTAAGGATTATGCTGTTTGATATGGTTCCAAGCTTGGAAGTGCACCCCCTTGATTTTTTCCGCAATTTTTCTTTCATTTCTTCTGTTTACATTAAAATTCACGAATATTCATGATAAATATTTTTCATATTATACCTTATGGTAAAAGTACAATGTCTAAGCATTAAATTGGCACTAGGTTTGATACACTGGAACACATGGTAGGTGAAATATTTGTCATTTTATATGTACATCCCTTAATATTTCTAAGAATTTTTCATTAATTACAAAACTTTTCATTAATATTCATGAATATGCGAATGAGATAATTTTCATATAGGACCACTGGATGAAATAACTTATCAAATTGAATCACTGAGGATATAAAACCTGGCAACAATGGTGTTTGATGATGTTTTTGTGCTGAAATATGTTCATTTATGTTGGTTTTTTTATGATTTTACTTCATTTTTGTAGGTTTTCATTAATATTCATAAATATGCAAATTAGATGATTTACAAATCTGACCACAAGAAGAAAGACATGTGTCTAAGCTTTAATATGACGCCAATTTTAGTGCTCTAGGATAAGTAGAACCCTAGATATGATTGAATTTGTAGGCCTACCACCCAATCTCGAGAATCACATAAGCGGTTGCCATGGAAACCATGCATTTTCACGTAGCCCATACCTAATTTCTTGTAAAGCGAACTTCATTTCACATTCTGGGGGTCCCACTGAACAATTTGGCATGAATTTAAAAGGCCCTAGGAGTGCAGGATAGATCGTACCTTAACCCCTCCCCTAGGCTTATAGTTTTTACGTGATTTTCTATCATTTTTTTAAGTTTTCATGCATTTTCATGAATATTCAAATGAGAAAATATTCATATAGGACCACTGGATGATTGGACCTGTCAAATTGTAACATTGATTATATTAAAACATGCAACAATGACAATATTGGGATGAAATCAGCCTATTTATATTTGTAATGATTTTCCCTTATTTTTTAGCGATTGTATTTATATTCATGAATATGCAAATTATGCAAATAAGGTACGTTGCATATTTGGCCATGGAATAAAAGGCCTATGTCTTAGCTTTTATTTTAGTACAAATTTTAGTACTCTACGACTAAAAGCAGCGGAGATATTATTGATCTTCTACGTATACCCCCATACGTGAAACACATTTTTAATGTTTTCATAAATATTTATGAATATGCAAATTAAATAATTTCCATATGCAACAAGGGGATAATAGGCATATGTCTTAGCCTTAATTTGGTATTAAGTTTAGTAGTCTAGGATAAGTAACAGCTGAGATATGAGTAATTTTATAGGCAGACCCCCCTTCTCAAATTCACTATGGGTTGGCATAGAAACCATGCAATTTCACATAGCCCAAATCAATTTTTTTAGGACACCTTCGTTTCCCATCCAGAGGGTCCCAATGAACAATTAGGCACCCATGAAAAATTGTCCTGGGGGGTGCAAGGTAACCTAAATTGGATGCCGGGGTATTACGTTATCACATTTTAAACAGTTTTTCTAATCAGTATTTCTTTAACCACATTTACAAGAAAAGCTGTTTGATGCCTTAGAACATGTTTAAACAAATATTGTTAAATTTAACATCTTCACTGCTACAGAGCATGACCTGAAAGTTAAAGTCTAACGTCACCTTTATCTCAAAAACGCATCGTAACATTTTTAGTAACTTAAGGTTTTAATCAACCATGAGATTGGCTACATTGTAAGCTTATGATGTCTTCGTAATCTGATTTTCTTTTATGTTGAAGCATCAATAAAAATTAGAGTATAACCAAATGACGACTACGTTTTGACGTCTATGATGGCAGCTGATATTTTTCACCATACATGTAAGATCTCTACCTCATCTGTCACACAATCAATAGCATTTATACATGTAAGAGTAGGATGCATGAGAAAGATAAAAGACCACCAAACACGCCAGTCACTTTTGCATTACTTATAACGAATGTGAATTATGACCTCCTTTGCAATTGTTGATCTCCCCAAATGCGTATTTTAAGGATGGCGTTTGTTAATTCGTGGTTTCATTTGCCTAATATCCTGTTCTGGTCATTCCCATTAAATTATTCGATGGTGCACCAAGGTGAGAAAAAAAGATGTAAACATAAGTAATTGCTAAATATATTGCGCATAGTAAATATAGATAACGATTATGTTTGTTTGTTTGTGGTTTTGTTGTTGATTTTTGTTTTACGCCCGAGTCTACAGCTATTATCATGTTGAGATGGTCAGCCAACCTAACCACATTTTTTCCTGGGCCAGCTTGATCATACGTTTGCTTGTAAATGACACCAACCCAAGTTGGGGATAGAAAATAGTTCATGATCAATCTCCACTGAAGTATGGGACCAGGCCGGTATCGAACTCACGATCCCTGGATATGCGATCAGACTGCTATGGAATGTGCTACGATTCTGTTCGCAGTATGATATATGAAAAGAAACGCAGTATATTAGTAATGGGTAGACGGATAATTGCGTGTTAGTGTGCGGATGCTATTACATACCACTCGCAACATTTTGTGGATTAGTATAAAAGTAATGATATAGTATTTGAATAAAATAATTATATCTTTAAGGCAATAACTGAAATTATTACAAAAAACTATGTATTTTGCTGTAACGTGTTCATTTGCACTTTTGCTGAACCTTTGCAGAATTAAATGATTTAAGAGAATTGGATTAGTTATGGTAATTCTGTTCTGTGCTCTTCTTCGCCTAATCTTGTTATGGGTTAAAGAACGAAACTCAATTTCCACAATATTTTACAAGTTTGTATGTGAAACAACTAAGAACATATGCCTTCTACGTACAAACGATAAAGCAAGTTAGAAAACACGAGACAGATATGCACTATAAGTCGGAAATGCCAACCTGTGACCCCTTAAAGCGCGTGAATTGCGCAAATATGAAACCTGTGCAATTTGCACAGGTTTCAATTTTGTACATTTCATGCGTATCTAACAACAAAAGAACAACCACGTTCGTTTCAAAGTGTTTAAACATCTTGTCTACTCAAATTGAAAGTATTAGAAAAGTGCACATGAATGATTTGGCTGTTCTGTAATAAACGATATAATCACATTGTAAGGCAACTGGGAAAGCCCGGCACAATTCGAGATCAAATCAAGCCTTGGGTGTACGTACATGTAAGTAGTACTTTGTACGAAAAAAAGCTCCATTTTGTTAGAATGAACTGGCGCAAGGAAAATATGGTCTATAGCATGTGGGTTCAGCCCTACTGAATTCCATTTTTCTGATAACTCGAAAAGTTTAATTAGCAGAATAAATGAAGTTTATGTATTTTTCAATAAATATCGCTAGAGCGCTATTTTATTGAGAAAAAAAAAACATGAACTTCATTCATAACCGTTTGTTTTGCTGCAATCACACTTGTTAGTATGTTGCCATGGTTTCTGTGACATCAGCGTCACGTTATGTAACGTCAGCGTGACGTTATCAAAGTAGATCCTCGAAGTACATCCGAGGTCCGATTCCACGGCGGAATTCCACGGAATTGGCAGAGGCAGTTCCGATTCATCACACCAATGTGACAATGGTCATATTCTTGTGGACTTAACTATTCCTTTTTGATGTTGGATTGAATAGAGACACCTCTAGTCTCATATTGTTACTCGCGTGCAATGCTTGCAGCTTCTGTGATGTTATTGACGGCTGATAGATAAATAGTAATGGGTAATTATCAAAGATAAGGAATGATGGATTGATTATTTCAATCCTGTAATTATCTTATTTATCTAATAAGAGTGTGTCAATTCTCGTCTCTCATGTAGGCGTAAAGTACAAAATTTTGCGTACCTATGCATTAAATGTCATTGATTTGCTTTAATAAAACAAAAATGAGTATGACCAGGAAATGCCCACGAGCCCGTGAAGAAAAGACACAGAGAACTTACAGCAACGCGACAGCGAGAACACAATCAGCGTAAAGCATGTTTTAGGAGATGATGCATTGATAAGTTAGGGGTCTTTCATGCAAACCAAATATCTATGTGTCTTGATCCACATCTGAATTAAGGGTGAGGTTGGCGCCGTTAAACCGGTTTAAGCCCTCCAGTAAAATATTTTACTGACCGTTCCAAGGCGGTACTTCTTTTGTGGATCTTTTATGTTTTTGTTCTGTCTTGTGTTTGCTATGTTTTGTGCGCGTCTGTTTATATGTGCTTTGTGGTCACCTGCTGGGAAAGGGCTGACCTCTTGGCTCTCGTTTGTGGTGTCTTCTGTGAGTTTGTCACTTTCCCATTGGTATCCTGGGTCAGGTGTGGTACTTGATTGTATCGATTCCTGATCTTTGCACTATTACTTACTGTTTATATTATACTAGTAAGTAACATACATCAGTTGTGTTTCTTTTGTGTTTGTTTTATTTGTTTTGTTGATGTTGTTGCTGTTGTTTTTGTTGATTTTGTTTACTTTGTGCCACATAAGAATTTGGATAAATCATACCATCTTTTCATGGTTGTGAAATACTCGCTCACGAGAACTTTAAAATCGATCTGGACATGAATTTTGTGTTGGTTTCTTGTTTTGTAATGTAGTTTTAAATGTCCTTTCTAGTAAATGTGTGTAAAATATTTAGGCGTCATCATGGAAACAGAATGGAAAAAACTAATCTTCCCGTGTTTTGTTGTTGTTTTCTTGCAAAAGCAAGAAACAGATTTGTATAAGTCGTTTGACTCTTTTTTGAATCCCATGATGATTGTATTGTAAACTATATATTTGTATATTACTATGTAACATGAAATTATGAATAAATATGTTTAAACCAAAAGCAAATGGTAGAAGACAAACCCTGCGCACAAAGCCCGCATGTTTATGGGTAATAACCTTGAGGAGATTCTAAACAAAATGCATGAGCCATCACATGAGATTTTGATGATGTTTGGAGATGATGCATTGATAAGTTTGGGGTCTTTCATGCAAACCAAATACAAGGTGGCCAATCACGTGGTTAGCATGATGGGGGTTCACGGATTTCCTGAACTAGTAAAATCGTTTATAACTTTCGAAATACTAAGTCAAATTTCATGCGGTAAAGTGCAAAACCCTCATATTTTTCTGCACAAGACTGTATCAATGTTCTCCTGGTTTTGTTGTTATTTCCAAGATTTGGACCAGCTCATCAAATTTTGAAATTCATATACAAAGAGTGTATGTCTTCTTTTGCATACTGAAGTAAATAAGACTGAGGGTGAAAACAATCCAGAAGGTTTTTTTTTAATAAATATATAAGTAAATAGGAAGGCAAAGATCAGAAATCGATAGATTAAGACCCACTGACCAAGGACACCATAAGGGAAACTGACAAAAACACAGGAAAACCCAACAACACAAGAGAGCCAAGTGGTCAGTCCTTTCCAAGCAGGTGATGACAATGCTGCAAAGAACAGACAAGACAGCATAACAAGGACAAACATGAAGCATAAATAACAAAGCAGAAAGATCCACAAAAGATTGGACACCGTATTGGAACGGTCAGTAAAAAAATACTGGAAAGGCTTAAGCATGTTTAACGGTACCAACCTCACTCTTAATTCTGGTGTGTTTTCGTAAGTGCTTTATCTATATCATTTACAATTAATATTATCGTATTTTCATAGACGAGATTTCCGAAGTTTTAGTCTGGTGTAAGGCAGAAATACACATGTAATGTTTTTCAAATAATCTGAAAAAACGAGCCCTTCAGACATAGAGAGAACCTACAACATTAGAAAACAGCAACCTCTCGGTTTTATTGAGTCTGATCATGAGAACAAATGGAAAGTGCAACAATTTACTAGCTAAATCTGCTTAAACGATATTCTGGTCCTTCTAAATATTGCGTTGATAGAATTAATATTTTCTTTTCATTATGGTCAGTGATTTCTCATCGACAGTCGCTGTTTAAACCAGTTTCCAGATCGAAAAATTAAAATTCCATCATTCCATCATCCATGCTTCTTATATATTTGTTTAAAGATAGATTAAGGACAAAAAAGTTCACAAGGTACAAGGAAAATGGAATAGCTTGACGTGCTGACTATAAAACACAAAACGTTTAGAGACCTTTTTGAGCTCAAATTTCGCGTAACGAAAATTGATATGCTTAGTATAAAGTACAGTTCATTTCGAAAAACATGAATGACTCTGTATCAGTCCCCATAACAGCTTAATTGTGAAATACTTAATGAAATTTTCCGGATTTTTTTCTTTCTTATTAATCAATGTAATCTCTCGTTATTTTTATTTTTATTTCAAACTTTTATTTCATTTTTGTATAACAACATGTGTACATATAATGCAATAAGTTCACATACAGATCATTTTGAAATACAAAAAAGGGATTCAGAAGAAAGTCTATTGACTTTTGTAAATCTGTTTCCCAGCTATTCATAATTAGAAATACAACAAACGTTTGACTTGAATTGACAAACGTATCTGTAAACAATACAGCAAAAACTTGATAATTCGAACTGGAATTAACCAGGTTTAACTGTATATATTATAATGTCAAAACTGCTGCTAAATACCAAGTATGAATTTTGACTTTTGAAAAGGAGAATGAATATTATACAAATTACAGTCATCCTTGTTGTCTCCACGGGGTTTGGAGATGATCAATTCTTTGGGGGCGTATGGTCGTTGCCTCTATGTACCCAGCTAGCAGAATAGTCGTCAAACCAATCAATTGTGAAAATACCAGTATTTTGTAGATAATATGTTATTGTTCAGTTTTAGTCGCATTCCCAGAATCCATTTGTTAAATGTCAACTAAAAATAAGTATTCTTGCCCACGATATGCGTTGTTGATAAATTGTGTTTATCTGTTTTAAGCTCCATAAGTTCCATAAAATTATCTTGCATTGATAAAAAGTTAATGAACTATTCACTTGCGGATTTGGCTTAGTAAAAATACTAAGCTAAAACAGATATATATATAACGTTTGAACCATAAAAAAACAACACCACAAACAAAGGAAATCAGCATGTCAACAATTGTGTCATAAGAATTAACATTCCGATCGATTCATCGAATAGAGCGGAAAATTTGTCTATATAGGCTAGCTTTTTGAAAAGGTTGTACACTGTGGCACTGTGGTCCTATGATAGTAACTATAGTTTTATTCGAACATCGATAGTCGCTACTATAGTTCTACTAGAGATCAACGGTGAGTCAGAGCACCGTTACTCTAGTAGATTATCTGGTTCCCTCCTCTAGCCCTATCTAACAAGATGGGATCAGGATCTGTCAGTAGCCTCAAAATTATTTGTTTTAGAAAATAATTACTCGCTGTGCACTATTTGTGGTCCTACTTATTCGTAATGGCTGTGCAGTATATGAACATTATTTTTGTTCGCAACGAAGATATGAAAGGGGGCGTGCAAGGCTATTCACTTTGTTTACTTGGCAACCAACTAAAGTTCCAACTGCAGCCGTTTGGATGTAAACGTGCGCGCGCAATTATTACGTAAGAACTATGAATGTAGTAGAAACTTTAGTTCGATTCGAAGTTAGCCTATATTATTACTCAGTGTTCACGCATTGGCTGTGAATAAGTATAGTCCTGCCGCAATAATAAGAAACGCGAAAATCTGGAATATTATTTTATTACTTGCATTTTTCCGAACGTTATGCTCAAATCTGGATTTAGAAAATCCTGCAGTGTCATGAGAAAATTGTTTGAAGAATCTACTACCACTGCCCTGACCCCTTATCCCTTGGGAATTTCGACATTTTCAGGCTTTCTGAAAAGCGGGGGGAATTCAAACGGTGTTAGAGCCATGCGACGGCCTATATATCTGTACTTGAATTTCTACAGGTAAGTGTCAAAAGCATCACACATTTTAAAATCGCAATTGCTTTGTACATGCCAGTTTTATTTTTAAGCACTGCCATTCAGTTTATAGTATCGATTCAATCAGCGTAGACACATATCCAACTGATCAAATACGATCAGTTTGATCCGAGTAAATACTGTTTGCTATGTTTGTAAGGACATTTCCTACTAAAACAGCGTACTGTGATTATGGACAGTTTATAAAAACTACTTTTACAGTGGTAAACGACCTAAACATTTTCAACTACATATGTAGTATTATAGTCAACCATTCATTTTTTTGTAATTAGTTAATTTGAGCTGTTTACGTACATTCCTTCAATGGTAAGTTGAAGTCAAGTCATGGATAATCCTGGACCAAAATGATGATGGGCCCTTAAAATGGGCCAATGGCCCATATCCTATTCAAATCCATTCAGATTACATAATTTTAATGGGCCTTTTGAAATTTCTATGGACCCTTTGCAAAATTTGATGGGTCCAAGAATCCTAATATCTATATTAAGTATAATTGACATGAGCTTTGATTAGCTTATATATGAGGCCCAGCTAGAAATAACGTCTATTTTAGCAGAAATAATAGTTTTCTAACAAATAAGTGGAAAAAAATGCCCAAAATCTACCATCAGAATTATTAGAGCAAAAATTACCTGTAATACCGGGTAATATCTTTTGTCAAAATACTGCCTGAAATGATTCACGATTATTGAATGCTCAATGCGATTTAAATTGAAAACGTACATCTAAAGTCATTTATTCGCGATTCTTATTTATGCAGCAGTACTTTATAAGTACGATACACTTTGTGCTATACTGAACAATAGTGAAAATGCTACACTACAATATTTTATATTTGGACGAAAAGTATTAACTAAAGCTTAATAATGTTTTCAAGACATCCAGCAAGCGATTCGTCGAAGCTCCACCAATTTGTTTCGTTTGATGTCTGAGTTAATTCCTCTGTTGTGTTTTAAGCTTTGTTCACTGAAGTTTGCAATTGCGCATGCGCAAAAAAGATTGTTATGCTTATCAGAATTCCACATACTTGTGTTGCATTAATACACAAGAAAACTTATGATCAATTGAAACAAGCTCAGAAATCAATTTCGAATTTATCAAATTTGTAAAAAAAATGTAAAATGTCTCCCTTTGACAAAACAAATAGGGAATATTAAATATTTGGTAATCTTCGATTTGTTACGATTTTCGATAACTTTCTTCCTTTTGCCTAATCAGGTAGACCTATCAGCACATTGTTTCTACCATTTCTCGACCAGTAATGTGCTCAGACTAAGACGCATTAACACATTGATTTTCCTACCTATCAGCACATTGTTCCTACCATTTCTCGACCAGTAATGTGCTCAGACTAAGACGCAACAACACATTGATTTTCCTATGGAGATTTCAGTGTTAAAATATCAAGCTTGGCCAATTTGACGACAAACCCGCTTTCTTAGGTTGCTTTTCTAAACGATCAACGCATATTTTTGGTTGTCACATGTCTAAGACTACAATTTCGTTCAGTCGGATCTGGTTGGAAGTGGATTTCCGAAGGCCTAAACTGTGTGAGATTTCTGTTCAAATGTGTAACCTGAAAAATTGGACCCCTGTCACATTTAAATTATTTTTTTCTGTCTTGTTTGTGTTATGCTTTCATGCACGTCTGTTTGTTGATGCCTTGTGGTCCCTTGCTTGGAAAGGGCTGACCTCTTGGCTCTCGTTTGTGATGTCTAATTGTGAAGTTATCACTTTCCAATTGGTATCCTGGGTCAGGTGTGGGCTTGATTGTACCGATTCCTGATCTTTGCCCTCTTTCTTACTTTCATGTGTTCCTAGGGACAACATCCGTAAACCTTTTACTTTATGCATAACCCAGTCTTTGAACAGTCAGATACACTTTCATTTGCTTTACAGGATTGCATTATTTTGCAAATAAATGACAAACAATTCAAGTGTAGCGTTTTTACTTTTGTTCAGTATATAACCTACACGGGGATCACGTACGAATTATTTAGTCAACCGTTGCATAATATTAATAAACTGGGTCAGTGTATGTCCATTCTACCAACAGTAATACTCCCCCGTTGTAAAGAGCCAAAAATATGCCAAAATTCCATCTAATTACAGAAAAACACAGCAAAAACATCAGGTTGAAAATTTTGTCAAAAAATACTGCAGCTTTTTCTACCCGCATATCGAAAAGTTCTAGAGAAAATAACGTGAAAAGATGCACTTAAAGTTAATTTTTCGCGTTTCTTATTAATGCGGCAGTACTTTAGGTATTTATAAATAAAGAAAAGTACCTAAACTCCGTTCAGAAATTGTGTGGCACCGGTTTTTCGCAGTTCTTGCTTTTATGCGTCATCTAAGGTCCTACATCGCTGTGAGAAAGTTACTCGTGTAGGCCTCCCCTAATTTCTCCAGCAGGTTCTGTGCGTGTGCGAGCTTCTGGCAAAGCCCTGATATCTTGGGGAAAATCATGAAATTGAAAAATACGCCAGCAGACTAAGACAATTTGACACTTTTGAAACGCCCTCCATGAACGTATAAGGAAATGACAATATTTTCATTATAATATTTGGGTGTGGTTATTTCAATTGGCGAGAAATTTGTGGGAAATTATAAAGCGTGACTACACACCGTATATCTGGAAAATTAAACACTGATCTGGCGCTTTACGCGCCAACGTTAGTGTAAAATAACATTTCCGACTATTAGAACTTGTGTTTGTGTTTAACGTCCCACCAACAGCTAAGGTCATATGGAGACAGGGCCACGGCTTAAAGTCTCATCTGACAGACTGGTGAAACCGGTGATCAAACCTGCGACCCCTGGATTACAAGGCAAATGGTTTATCAACTACACCACGGTGGCTCCTGTTACAACTTGAGGCTAACATTTCTTCAGCATAAAACTTAAACATTTCTACTTGTTATTGTTGTAGTTATTCTGCGGGTCAAAATTATTGAACAGAATATAGCTTTAAAGCAGTTAAAAAGCACACAAAGATCAAATAGCAGTTCAGTTGCTATTTTTGATAACTTATTTTCACGGTGTACTTATTCGAAAAATAGATTGTTGTCCAATATCGTTAGAAAAGATTGGATTCATGTTTATACACGGGCATGACATCATAAAACACAAATCAACTTGTAGTGTCGATTAAACCAAGCAATTATAAATGGTGGTAGAAATGCCCAATTTCAACTGTACATTAATGATAAAATGCTGATAATGTCCTGTTACCAAGGTATTACCTATACTGTGCCTTTTTGTGAGCATAGCCATTTTTTTCATGAAAATTGCTAAATTTGTAATGGTTAATGAGGTAAAGGGCATCCCTGTTCAAATGGCACAATTTTCATCGTGCTTGCCACATGCATGCACTGTTGAAAATATCTGCACGTCAACGTGGGTTTATAGCATGAGTTTGCTTGACCAATGGCTCGGAACTAATTAACTAATTGCCACCATTGCAGGTCCCCCAGCCCCTTGATCCTTACTTTCGCGTGTACTAGGACCGGTAAAACTTTATTGTAGCTTGTTATCAAAACATTTAATGTTCGAGTAAAGGGTGTGTTGCATTTGAGCAATTTAAAAATAGACTCGAGACACGTGAAGCATATCGATGAATATTGATGTATTTTATGTGGCAATCATCGTCAACTGGACTAAGTCTGTGGGAGCATTTCTGAATTTTCTGATTTTTCCCAAGATATCAGGGCTTTGCCAGAAGCACGCACAGCCACGGAACCTGCTGGAGAAATTAGGGGAGGTCTTCAAGAATAACTTTCTCACAGCAATGTAGGACCTAAAACGACATATAAAAGCAGGAACTGCGAAAAACCGGTGCCACACAATTTCTGAACGGAGTTTTTTTTTTTTTTTTTTTTTTTTAGTACTTGTATCAAAGTACCTAGTACTTGTATCAGTAAGCTGTACAGTGGCTTTCTAGTCATGAGCGGCACACAAACAGCAAAGAGCGTTGGTTGATATTTCTATAATGGAGCGGGGCAAGAATGGAAGATATGGTTTCAGACAAGATTTCTGCAGCTATTTGCAGGCAACAAAAACAACTTTTAACAATAATGAGCAAGCTGATTTAGAACTTCAAAAATTAAAAAAAGATAAGTTACACTCAAAAATCTTTATCTGACTTACAAATGAGCAAAATTGCATCTTTTGCATCTACAGATTTCAAATTCATTAGAAAGTCAGATGGGGAAAAGCAGGGGTCGCGAGTTCGATCACGGCCCAGTCCCATACTTTCGTGGAGATTGATCATGAAATAATTTCTATGGTCATTCTCCTCTCTTCCGCTGAATCATTCAAGATGGGTTGTTGTCAGTTACAAGCGAAAGTATGTGCACGAAGTACTGGTTAACCGCTTGTTCAAGCTTGTCCAGGAAAAAGTGTGGTTAGGTGAACTGACCGTCCCGCCATGACCTTAGCTGTTGACTTTGGACGTAAAGCAACAAAAACAAACAGATGGGGAAAAATTCAAGGTGAACAAGAAAGTGTATGAAAAAAAGACGAAGCTGAAGAACGTTTAGCGGATGGTATAGTTTTTTAATCAGTTACCTTTCATATTAACTGCATCGTTGCACGTTGCCTGATAAACTTTGTCTTTCTCACCGCATGTGCCTTTATCCGGTCATGATGACGTTGCACTTTTTGAATGACGTCGCAAATGACACTGAATTGACACAAAAAAACGATCATTACGTCATATTCGCTAGTTTAAAGAGTGAATCCACTTGGTACATGTAAACGAATAAATAGAATACCAGGTTAACGTCTTTTGATATCAAGTTTACCTGGCTCGGCTTCGAGAACACATGATGAATCGCTCGGCAAGCCTCGCGATGTCAACAAGCATTCCCGAAGCCTTGCCTGGTAAACTTGATATCAAAAGACAGTCACCTAGTATTCTCTATTCTTAAACGTTTACATGCGGATTGTGGCGTTTTAGCAAGCAAATGTTCTTACATTCTAAGCGCTACACAAATATTCTATAGAGCAAAACAAAAATAATGCAACGCACTTTGTACAAAATGTTTAAGACAAACACAGTTGCCAGGAATAATGCAAGCAGGTATTTCAAAACATGTTAATGTAGAAGGCAAGAACATGCTTTGTAGCCTGGGAACCAGACAGAGATTTCTTGGATTTATATTAAGAATAGTAAGTGAGTATGATCAGGAAATACCACAATCACAAACCGCAGACAGCCCCGTGGCACCGCGAGGAAGAGCCGCTCAACCATCACGAGACACAAGGAAGACAAATTAAGCAAAGCAACCAGCTCTCTCTTCCCCATCAAGATGATTGCAATACTAGAATGGTCATAAAGTAACGTACAACAAAACAAAGAACAATTACAGACTCCCACAATGGGAGTAACAATAAACAAAAAGCCAACAACAACAGAACCATCGCCTAAGAACGGACATCAGCCTAAGCCACAGAAGGGCTTAAATGCATTTTACTGGTACCAAATCTTCGCCCTAGATTCTGCTGTTGTTGAAGTACAAGAAATGTTCAGCTCACATGGAGGCCATTTAACTAAAAGCAATGTATCATCATGGACAAAGGACCTGAGAAGTCTTAATGAAAATGAGCAGATGTGTTATATCAGTTTTAATACTTGTTTGATTAGGATCTTTTTGGTTCTCAACATCGATCAGCTTGTCTCAAAAACGTCCGCATATGATTTTTTTTCGTTTGCCCATTTCTACGTGGTCATTGTTGTTAGCCTGTTTTTAGCATGTTGCCTTCATTTTCTATATCGGAATCGTCAGGATTCTGGTTTTTCTCAGTAGCTGAGAAGACCTGTTTATTGTCTAACTTTTTTAAAAAAAAATATGTCTGACAAAGAGCCTAGTGACAAGAATACATGTATGTGGGCTTATACTTCATACTCCCGGTCCCGAAATTGGCCAGCATGTAGCCTACATATATATTGATACTCCGTGCGCCTATCCTCCCTCCTACCCTTCTATAAGATATGCATGATCTTTCAACTCAGCTCAGCTTACTCAACTCATCAAGCTGAGCAAAATAAGCATTTTTCGCCCTTTTTCGGAGTGAAATTAACCATGCCACCGAGCTCAGGTTACTCAACTCATCCAGCTCAGCTTACAACTTATGCTACTTAACTTACCTAAGTTGAGTAGGATAAGTTGAACTGTAAGTCAGCGGTCAGTATATTTATAATATATATATATATAACTATAACAAACATACATGTGATAGGTCCCTATATTCTAAGTTCTAAGTTGAGTAAGTTGCCAGAGCTGTCTATTATAGCCGATGAGTTCGGTAAGTTGGGTCTTTAAACAATGATATGTATCCAGATGCTTCAATGGCTGAGCTAAGTTCGGTAAGTTATAATAGCTGCGCGTATGTTAGGATGAGTTGGTGATATGTGTCCAGATAATTCAATGGCTGAGCTAAGTTCGGTAAGTGATAATAGCTGCAGATATGTTAGGATGAGTTGGTCATGAGTATAACATTGGACCATTATATGCAGCAAGATGCAAGATAAGTTCGATGAGTTGAGTAAGCTAAGCAAGCTGAGTTCGATAAGTTAAAAGATAAGTTAGATAAGTTGGAAGAGTTGGGTAAGTTCGATGAGTTGGATAAGTTGAGAATGAGTTCGATGAGTTGGATGAGTTGAGCTGTTCGATGAGTTGGGTAAGTTGGATGAGTTGGATACGTTGAGGATGAGTTCGATGAGTTCGCTAAGTTAGACTGTAAGTTCGATGAGTTGGCTAAGTTGGAATGTAAGTTCGATGAGTTGGATAAGTTGAGGATGAGTTTGATGAGTTGGATAAGTTGGACTGTAGGTTCGATGAGTTGGCTAAAGTTGAGGATGAGTTCGATGAGTTGGATAAGTTGGACGGTAAGTTGGATGAGTTGGCTAAGTTGGAATGTAAGTTCGATGAGTTGGATAAGTTGAGGATGAGTTCGATGAGATGGATAAGTTGGACTGTAAGTTTGATGAGTTGGCTAAGTTGCACTGTAAGTTCGATGAGTTGGCTAAGTTAAGGATAAGTTCGATGAGTTGGGTAATTTGTACTGTAAGTTGGATGATTTGGCTAAATTGTACTGTAAGTTTGATGAGTTGATTAAGTTGTAATGTAAGTTCGATGAGTTGGCTAAGTTGAGGATGAGTTCGATGAGTTGGATAAGTTGGACGGTAAGTTGGATGAGTTGGATAAGTTGAGGATGAGTTGGATGAGTTGGATAAGTTGTACTGTAAGTTGGATGAGTTGGATAAGTTGAGGATGAGTTCGATGAGTTGGCTAAGTTGTACTGTAAGTTTGATGAGTTGGCTAAGTTGAGGATGAGTTCGATGAGTTGGATAAGTTGTACATGTACTGTAAGTTGGATGAGTTGGCTAAGTTGGAATGTAAGTTCGATGAGTTGGATAAGTTGAGGATGAGTTCGATGAGTTGGATAAGTTGTACTGTATGTTGGATGAGTTGGCTAAGTTGTACTGTAAGTTCGATGAGTTGGCTAAGTTGAGGATGAGTTCGATAAGTTAGGTAAGTTGTACTGTAAGTTCGATGAGTTAGATAAGTTGGAATGTAAGTTCGATGGGTTGGCTAAAGTGGAATGTAAGTTCGATGAGTTGGATAAGTTGAGGATGAGTTCGATGAGTTGGATAAGTTGAACGGTAAGTTGGATGAGTTGGATAAGTTGTACTGAAAGTTCGATGAGTTGGCTAAGTTAAGGATGAGTTCCATGAGTTGGATAAGTTGTTCTGTAAGTTGGATGAGTTGGCTTAGTTGTACTGTAAGTTAGATAAGTTGGCTAAGTTGAGGATGAGTTCGATGAGTTGGGTAAGTTGTACTGTAAGTTGGATGAGTTGGCTAAGTTGTACTGAAAGTTGGATGAGTTGGCTAAGTTGTACTGTAAGTTCGATGAGTTGGCTAAGTTGAGGATGAGTTCGATGAGTTGGATAAGTTGTACTGTAAGTTCGATGAGTTGGCTAAGTTGAGGATGAGTTCGATGAGTTGGATAAGTTGTACTGTAAGTTGGATGAGTTGGCTTAGTTGTACTGTAAGTTTGATGAGTTGGATAAGTTGTACTGAAAGTTCGATGATTTGGCTAAGTTGTACTGTAAGTTGGATGAGTTGGCTAAGTTGAGGATGAGTTCGATAAGTTGGGTAAGTTGTACTGTAAGTTGGATGAGTTGGCTAAGTTGTACTGTAAGTTCGATGAGTTGGCTAAGTTGAGGATGAGTTCGATAAGTTGGGTAAGTTGACTGTAAGTTCGATGAGTTAGATAAGTTGGAATGTAAGTTCGATGAGTTGGCTAAGTTGGAATGTAAGCTCGATGAGTTGGATAAGTTGTACTGTAAGTTCGATGAGTTGGCAAAGTTGAGGATGAGTTCGATGAGTGGGATAAGTTGTACTGTAAGTTGGATGAGTTGGCTAAGTTGGAATGTAAGTTCGATGAGTTGGATAAGTTGAGGATGAGTTGGATAAGTTGTACTGTAAGTTGGATGAGTTGGCTAAGTTGTACTGTAAGTTCGATGAGTTGGCTAAGTTGAGGATGAGTTCGATAAGTTGGGTAAGTTGTACTGTAAGTTGGATGAGTTGGCTAAGTTGAGGATGAGTTCGATGAGTTGGATAAGTTGTACTGTAAGTTGGATGAGTTGGCTTAGTTGTACTGTAAGTTGGATGCTTGGCTAAGTTGTACTGTAAGTTCGATGAGTTGGCTAAGTTGAGGATGAGTTCGATAAGTTGGGTAAGTTGTACTGTGAGTTGGCTAAGTTGTACTGTAAGTTCGATGAGTTGGCTAAGTTGAGGATGAGTTCGATAAGTTGGGTAAGTTGGACTGTAAGTTCGATGAGTTAGATAAGTTGGAATGTAAGTTCGATGAGTTGGCTAAGTTGGAATGTAAGTTCGATGAGTTGGATAAGTTGTACTGTAAGTTCGATGAGTTGGCTAAGTTGAACGGTAAGTTGGATAAGTTGGATAAGTTGTACTGTAAGTTGGATGAGTTGGATAAGTTATACTGTAAGTTGGATGAGTTGGCTAAGTTGAGAATAAGTTCGATGAGTTGGGTAAGCTGTACTGTAAGTTGGATGAGTTGGCTAAGTTGTACTGTAAGTTTGATGAGTTGGATAAGTTGTACTGTAAGTTCGATGAGTTAGCTAAGTTGAGGATGAGTTCGATTAGTTGGATAAGTTGGACGGTAAGTTGGATGAGTTGGATAAGTTGAGGATGAGTTCGATGAGTTGGATAAGTTGTACTGTAAGAAGGATGAGTTGGATAAGTTGAGGATGAGTTCGATGAGTTGGCTAAGTTGTACTGTAAGTTGGAAGAGTTGGCTAAGTTGGAATGTAAGTTCGATGAGTTGGATAAGTTGAGGATGGGTTCGATGAGTTGGATAAGTTGTACTGTAAGTTGGATGAGTTTGCTAATTGTACTGTTAGTTCGATGAGTTGGCTAAGTTGAGGATGAGTTCGATAAGTTGGGTAAGTTGTACTGTAAGTTGGATGAGTTGGCTAAGTTGAGGATGAGTTCGATGAGTTGGATAAGTTGTACTGTAAGTTGGATGAGTTGGCTTAGTTGTACTGTAAGTTTGATGAGTTGGATAAGTTGTACTGTAAGTTCGATGAGTTGGCTAAGTTGAGGATGAGTTCGATAAGTTGGGTAAGTTGTACTGTAAGTTCGATGAGTTAGATAAGTTGGAATGTAAGTTCGATGAGTTGGCTAAGTTGGAATGTAAGTTCGATGAGTTGGATAAGTTGAGGATGAGTTCGATGAGTTGGATAAGTTGGACGGTAAGTTAGAAGAGTTGGATAAGTTGTTCTGAAAGTTCGATGAGTTGGCTAAGTTAAGGACGAGTTCGATGAGTTGGATAAGTTGTACTGTAAAGTGGATGAGTTGGCTAAGTTGTACTGTAAGTTCGATGAGTTGGCTAAGTTAAGGATGAGTTTGATGAGTTTGGTAAAGTGTACTGTAAGTTGGATGAGTTGGCTAAGTTGTACTGTAAGTTCGATGAGTTGGCTAAGTTGAGGATGAGTTCGATGAGTTGGGTAAGTTGTACTGTAAGTTGGATGAGTTGGCTAAGTTGAGGATGAGTTCGATGAGTTGGACAAGTTGTACTGTAAGTTGGATGAGTTGGCTAAGTTGTACTGTAAGTTGGATGAGTTGGCTAAGTTGGAATGTATTTTCGATGAGTTGGATAAGTTGAGGATGAGTTCGATGAGTTCGATAAGTTGGACGGTAAGTTGGATGAGTTGGATGAGTTGTACTGTAAGTTTGATGAGTTGGCTAAGTTAAGGATGAGTTCGATGAGTTGGATAAGTTGTACTGTAAGTTGGATGAGTTGGCTAAGTTGTAATGTAAGTTCGATGAGTTGGCTAAGTTGAGGATGAGTTTGATGAGTTGGGTAAGTTGAATTATAAGTTGGATGAGTTGGCTTCGTTGTACTGTAAGTTGGATGAGTTGGCTAAGTTGAGGATAAGTTCGATGAGTTGGGTAAGTTTTACTGTAAGTTGGATGAGTTTGCTAAGTTGTACTGTAAGTTTGATGAGTTGGAAAAGTTGTACTGTAAGTTCGATGAGTTGGCTTAGTTGTACTGTAAGTTGGATGAGTTGGCTAAGTTGGAATGTAAGTTCGATGAGTTGGATAAGTTGAGGATGAGTTTGATGAGTTGGATAAGTTGTACTGTAAGTTGGATGAGTTGGCTAAGTTGTACTGTAAGTTCGATGAGTTGGCTAAGTTGAGGATGAGTTCGATAAGTTGGGTAAGTTGTACTGTAAGTTCGATGAGTTAGATAAGTTGGAATGTAAGTTCGATGAGTTGGCTAAGTTGGAATGTAAGTTCGATGAGTTGGATAAGTTGAGGATGAGTTCTATGAGTTGGATAAGTTGGACGGTAAGTTGGATGAGTTGGATAAGTTGTACTGTAAGTTCGATGAGTTGCTAAGTTAAGGAGGAGTTCGATGAGTTGGATAAGTTGTACTGTAAGTTGGACGAGTTGGCTTAGTTGTAATGTAAGTTCGATGAGTTGGCTAAGTTGAGGATGAGTTTGATGAGTTGGGTAAGTTGTACTGTAAGTTGGATGAGTTTGCTAAGTTGAACTGTAAGTTCGATGAGTTGGGTAAGTTGAGGATAAGTTCGATGAGTTGGGTAAGTTGTACGGTAAGTTGGATGAGTTGGCTAAGTTGTACTGTAAGTTTGATGAGTTGGATAAGTTGTACTGTAAGTTCGATGAGTTGGATAAGTTGTACTGTAAGTTGGATGAGTTGGCTAAGTTGTACTGTAAATTCGATGAGTTGGCTAAGTTGAGGATGAGTTCGATAACTTGGGGAAGTTGGACAGTAAGTTCGATGAGTTGGATAAGTTGTACTGTAAGTTCGATGAGTTGGCTAAGTTGAGGATGAGTTCGATAAGTTGGTTAAGTTGTACTGTAAGTTGGATGAGTTGGCTAAGTTGTACTGTAAGTTCGATGAGTTGGCTAAGTTGAGGATGAGTTTGATAAGTTGGGTAAGTTGGACTGTAAGTTCGATGAGTTAGATAAGTTGTACTGTAAGTTCGATTAGTTGGCTAAGTTGAGGATGAGTTCGATGAGTTGGATAAGTTGTACTTTAAGTTGAATGAATTGGCTAAGTTGGAATATAAGTTCGATGAGTTGGATAAGTTGAGGATGAGTTGGCTAAGTTGTACTGTAAGTTCGATGAGTTGGCTAAGTTGTACTATAAGTTCGATGAGTTGGCTAAGTTGAGGATGAGTTCGATAAGTTGGGTAAGTTGTACTGTAAGTTGGATGAGTTGGCAAAGTTGAGGATGAGTTCGATGAGTTGGATAAGTTGTACTGTAAGTTGGATGAGTTGGCTAAGTTGTACTGTAAGTTTCATGAATTGGCTAAGTTGTACTGTAAGTTCGATGAGTTGGCTAAGTTGAGGATGAGTTCGATAAGTTCGGTAAGTTGTACTGTAAGTTGGCTAAGTTGCACTGTAAGTTCGATGAGTTGGCTAAGTTGAGGATGAGTTCGATAAGTTGGGTAAGTTGGACTGTAAGTTCGATGAGTTAGATAAGTTGGAATGTAAGTTCGATGAGTTGGCTAAGTTGGAATGTAAGATCGATGAGTTGGATAAGTTGTACTGTAAGTTCAATGAGTTGGCTAAGTTGAGGATGAGTTCGATGAGTTGGATAAGTTGTACTGTAAGTTCGATGAGTTAGATAAGTTGGAATGTAAGTTCGATGAGTTGGCTAAGTTGGAATGTAAGTTCGATGAGTTCGATAAGTTGGGTAAGTTGTACTGTAAGTTGGATGAGCTGGCTAAGTTGTACTGTAAGTTGGATGAGTTGGCTAAGTTGAGGATGAGTTCGATAAGTTGGGTAAGTTGGACTGTAAGTTCGATGAGTTAGATAAGTTGGAATGTAAGTTCGATGAGTTGGCTAAGTTGGAATGTAAGTTCGATGAGTTGGATAAGTTGTACTGTAAGTTCGATGAGTTGGCTAAGTTGAGGATGAGATGGATAAGTTGTACTGTAAGTTGGATGAGTTGGCTAAGTTGTACTGTAAGTTCGATGAGTTGGCTAAGTTGAGGATGAGTTCGATAAGTTGGGTAAATTGTACTGTAAGTTGGATGAGTTGGCTAAGTTGAGGATGAGTTCGATAAGTTGGTTAAGTTGTACTGTAAGTTGGATGAGTTGGCTAAGTTGTACTGTAAGTTCGATGAGTTGGCTAAGTTGAGGATGAGTTCGATAAGTTGGGTAAGTTGGACTGTAAGTTCGATGAGTTAGATAAGTTGTACTGTAAGTTCGATGAGTTGGCTAAGTTGAGGATGAGTTCGATGAGTTGGATAAGTTGTACTGTAAGTTGGATGAGTTGGCTAAGTTGGAATGTAAGTTCGATGAGTTGGATAAGTTGAGGATGAGTTGGATAAGTTGTACTGTAAGTTGGATGAGTTGGCTAAGTTGTACTGTAAGTTCGATGAGTTGGCTAAGTTGAGGATGAGTTCGATAAGTTGGGTAAGTTGTACTGTAAGTTGGATGAGTTGGCTAAGTTGGAATGTAACTTCGATGAGTTGGATAAGTTGAGGATGAGATGGATAAGTTGCACTGTAAGTTGGATGAGTTGGCCAAGTTGTACTGTAAGTTCGATGAGTTGGCTAAGTTGAGGATGAGTTCGATGAGTTAGGTAAGTTGTACTGTAAGTTGGATGAGTTGGCTAAGTTGAGGATGAGTTCGATGAGTTGAATAAGTTGTACTGTAAGTTGGATGAGTTGGCTAAGTTGAGGATGAGTTCGATGAGTTGGCTAAGTTGTACTGTAAGTTTGATGAGTTGGCTAAGTTGAGGATGAGTTCGATGAGTTGGATAAGTTGTACTGTAAGTTGGATGAGTTGGCTAAGTTGGAATGTAAGTTCGATGAGTTGGATAAGTTGAAGATGAGTTCGATTAGTTGGATAAGTTTTACTCTAAGTTGGATGAGTTGGCTAAGTTGTACTGTTGGTTCGATGAGTAAGCTAAGTTGAGGATGAGTTCGATAAGTTGGGTAAGTTGTACTGTAAGTTCGATGAGTTAGATAAGTTGGAATGTAAGTTCGATGATTTGGCTAATTTGGAATGTAAGTTCGATGAGTTGGATAAGTTGAGAATGAGTTCGATGAGTTGGCTAAGTTGGACTGTAAGTTCGATGAGTTAGATAAGTTGGAATGTAAGTTCGATGAGTTGGCTAAGTTGGAATGTAAGTTCGATGAGTTGGATAAGTTGTACTTTAAGTTGAATGAGTTGGCTAAGTTGGAATGTAAGTTCGATGAGTTGGATAAGTTGAAGATGAGTTGGCTAAGTTGTACTGTAAGTTCGATGAGTTGGCTAAGTTGAGGATGAGTTCGATAAGTTGGGTAAAGTGTACTGTAAGTTGGATGAGTTGGCTAAGTTGAGGATGATTTCGATGAGTTGGATAAGTTGTACTGTAAGTTGGATGAGTTGGCTAAATTGTACAGTAAGTTCGATGAGTTGGCTAAGTTGAGGATGAGTTCGATAAGTTGGGTAAGTTGGACTGTAAGTTCGATGAGTTAGATAAGTTGAAATGTAAGTTCGATTAGTTGGCTAAGTTGGAATGTAAGATCGATGAGTTGGATAAGTTGTACTGTAAGTTCGATGAGTTAGCTAAGTTGAGGATGAGTTCGATGAGTTGGATAATTTTTATAGTAAGTTCGATGAGTTAGATAAGTTGGAATGTAAGTTCGATGAGTTGGCTAAGTTGGAATGTAAGTTCGATGAGTTGGATAAGTTGAGGATGAGTTCGATGAGTTGGATAAGTTGAACAGTAAGTTGGATGAGTTGGATAAGTTGTACTGTAAGTTCGATGAGTTGGCTAAGTTAAGGATGAGTTCGATGAGTTGGATAAGTTGTACTGTAAGTTGGATGAGTTGGCTAAGTTGTACTGAAAGTTGGATGAGTTGGCTAAGTTGAGGATGAGTTTGATGAGTTGGGTAAGTTGTACTGTAAGTTGGATGAGTTGGCTTAGTTGTACTGTAAGTTCGATGAGTTGTCTTAGTTGAGGATGAGTTCGATAAGTTGGGTAAGTTGTACTGTAAGTTGGATGAGTTGGCTAAGTTGAGGATGAGTTCGATGAGTTGGATAAGTTGTACTGTAAGTTGGATGAGTTGGCTTAGTTGTACTGTAAGTTTGATGCGTTGGATAAGTTGTACTGTAAGTTCGATGAGTCGGCTAAGTTGTACTGTAAGTCCGATGAGTTGGCTAAGTTGTACTGTAAGTCCGATGAGTTGGCTAAGTTAAGGATGAGTTCGATAAGTTGGTTAAGTTGTACTGTAAGTTGGATGAGTTGGCTAAGTTGTACTGTAAGTTCGATGAGTTGGCTAAGTTGAGGATGAGTTCGATAAGTTGGGTAAGTTGGACTGTAAGTTCGATGAGTTAGATAAGTTGGAATGTAAGTTCGATGAGTTGGCTAAGTTGGAATGTAAGTTCGATGAGTTGGATAAGTTGTACTGTAAGTTCGATGAGTTGGCTAAGTTGAGGATGAGTTCGATGAGTTGGATAAGTTGTACTGTAAGTTGGATGAGTTGGCTAAGTTGGAATGTAAGTTCGATGAGTTGGATAAGTTGAGGATGAGTTGGATAAGTTGTACTGTAAGTTGGATGAGTTGGCTAAGTTGTACTGTAAGTTCGATGAGTTGGCTAAGTTGAGGATGAGTTCGATAAGTTGGGTAAGTTGTACTGTAAGTTGGATGAGTTGGCTAAGTTGAGGATGTGTTCGTTGAGTTGGATAAGTTGTACTGTAAGTTGGATGAGTTGGCTAAGTTGTACTGTAAGTTGGATGAGTTGGCTAAGTTGTACTGTAAGTTCGTTGAGTTGGCTAAGTTGATGATGAGTTCGATAAGTTGGGTAAGTTGTACTGTAAGTTCGATGAGTTAGATAAGTTGGAATGTAAGTTGGATGAGTTGGCTAAGTTGTACTGTAAGTAGTTCGATGAGTTGTCTAAGTTGAGGATGAGTTCGATAAGTTGGGTAAGTTGTACTGTAAGTTGGATGAGTTGGCTAAGTTGAGGATGAGATCGATGAGTTGGATAAGTTGTACTGTAAGTTGGATGAGTTGGCTTAGTTGTACTGTAAGTTTGATGCGTTGGATAAGTTGTACTGTAAGTTGGATGAGTTGGCTAAGTTGTACTGTAAGTTGGATGAGTTGGCTAAGTTGTACTGTAAGTCCGATGAGTTGGCTAAGTTGAGGATGAGTTCGATAAGTTGGGTAAGTTGTACTGTAAGTTGGATGAGCTGGCTAAGTTGTACTGTAAGTTGGATGAGTTGGCTCAGTTGAGGATGAGTTCGATAAGTTGGGTAAGTTGGACTGTAAGTTCGATGAGTTAGATAAGTTGGAATGTAAGTTCGATGAGTTGGCTAAGTTGGAATGTAAGTTCGATGAGTTGGATAAGTTGTACTGTAAGTTCGATGAGTTGGCTAAGTTGAGGAGGAGTTCGATTAGTTGGATAAGTTGTACTGTAAGTTGGATGAGTTGGCTAAGTTGGAATGTAAGTTCGATGAGTTGGATAAGTTGAGGATGAGTTGGATAAGTTGTACTGTAAGTTGGATGAGTTGGCTAAGTTGTACTGTAAGTTCGATGAGTTGGCTAAGTTGAGGATGAGTTCGATAAGTTGGGTAAGTTGTACTGTAAGTTGGATGAGTTGGCTAAGTTGAGGATGTGTTCGATGAGTTGGATAAGTTGTACTGTAAGTTGGATGAGTTGGCTAAGTTGTACTGTAAGTTGGGTGAGTTGGCTAAGTTGTACTGTAAGTTCGATGAGTTGGCTAAGTTGAGGATGAGTTCGATAAGTTGGGTAAGTTGTACTGTAAGTTGGATGAGTTGGCTAAGTTGTACTGTAAGTTTGATGAGTTGGCTAAGTTGAGGATGAGTTTGATAAGTTGGGTAAGTTGGACTGTAAGTTCGATGAGTTAGATAAGTTGTACTGTAAGTTCGATGAGTTGGCTAAGTTGAGGATGAGTTCGATGAGTTGGATAAGTTGTACTGTAAGTTGGATGAGTTGGCTTAGTTGTACTGTAAGTTTGATGCGTTGGATAAGTTGTACTGTAAGTTCGATGAGTCGGCTAAGTTGCACTGTAAGTTCGATGAGTTGGCTAAGTTGTACTGTAAGCCCTATGAGTTGGCTAAGTTAAGGATGAGTTCGATAAGTTGGGTAAGTTGTACTGTAAGTTGGATGAGTTGGCTAAGTTGTACTGTAAGTTCGATGAGTTGGCTAAGTTGAGGATGAGTTCGATAAGTTGGGTAAGTTGGACTGTAAGTTCGATGAGTTAGATAAGTTGGAATGTAAGTTCGATGAGTTGGCTAAGTTGGAATGTAAGTTCGATGAGTTGGATAAGTTGAGGATGAGATGGATAAGTTGTACCGTAAGTTGGATAAGTTGGGTAAGTTGGACTGTAAGTTCGATGAGTTAGATAAGTTGGAATGTAAGTTCGATGAGTTGGCTAAGTTGGAATGTAAGTTCGATGAGTTGGATAAGTTGTACTGTAAGTTCGATGAGTTGGCTAAGTTGAGGATGAGTTCGATAAGTTGGGTAAGTTGTACTGTAAGTTGGATGAGTTGGCTAAGTTAAGGATGAGTTCGATGAGTTGGATAAGTTGTACTGTAAGTTGGATGAGTTGGCTAAGTTGTACTGTAAGTTGGATGAGTTGGCTAAGTTGAGGATGAGTTCGATAAGTTGGGTAAGTTGTACTGTAAGTCGGCTAAGTTGTACTGTAAGTTCGATGAGTTGGCTAAGTTGAGGATGAGTTCGATAAGTTGGGTAAGTTGGACTGTAAGTTCGATGAGTTAGATAAGTTGGAATGTAAGTTCGATGAGTTTGCTAAGTTGGAATGTAAGTTCGATGAGTTGGCTAAGTTGAGGATGAGTTCGATGAGTTGGACAAGTTGTACTGTAAGTTGGATGAGTTGGATAAGTTGAGGATGAGTTCGATGAGTTGGCTAAGTTGTACTGTAAGTTTGATGAGTTGGCTAAGTTGAGGATGAGTTCGATGAGTTGGATAAGTTGTACTGTAAGTTGGATGAGTTGGCTAAGTTGGAATGTAAGTTCGATGAGTTAGATAAGTTGAAGATGAGTTCGATGAGTTGGATAAGTTGTACTGTAAGTTGGATGAGTTGGCTAAGTTGTACTGTTAGTTCGATGAGTAAGCTAAGTTGAGGATGAGTTCGATAAGTTGGGTAAGTTGTACTGTAAGTTCGATGAGTTAGATAAGTTGTACTGTAAGTTGGATGAGTTGGCTAAGTTGTACTGTAAGTTCGATGAGTTGTCTAAGTTGAGGATGAGTTCGATAAGTTGGGTAAGTTGTACTGTAAGTTGGATGAGTTGGCTAAGTTGAGGATGAGTTCGATGAGTTGGATAAGTTGTACTGTAAGTTGGATGAGTTGGCTTAGTTGTACTGTAAGTTTGATGAGTTGGATAAGTTGTACTGAATGTTCGATGATTTTGCTAAGTTGTACTGTAAGTTGGATGAGTTGGCTAAGTTGAGGATGAGTTCGATAAGTTGGGTAAGTTGTACTGTAAGTTGGATGAGTTGGCTAAGTTGTACTGTAAGTTCGATGAGTTGGCTAAGTTGAGGATGAGTTCGATAAGTTGGGTAAGTTGGACTGTAAGTTCGATGAGTTAGATAAGTTGGAATGTAAGTTCGATGAGTTGGCTAAGTTGGAATGTAAGTTCAATGAGTTGGATAAGTTGTACTGTAAGTTCGATGAGTTGGCTAAGTTGAGGATGAGTTCGATAAGTTGGGTAAGTTGTACTGTAAGTTGAATGAGTTGGCTAAGTTCTACTGTAAGTTCGATGAGTTGGATAAGTTGAGGATGAGTTGGATAAGTTGTACTGTAAGTTGGATGAGTTGGCTAAGTTGGAATGTAACTTCGATGAGTTGGATAAGTTGAGGATGAGTTCGATAAGTTGGGTAAGTTGTACTGTAAGTTGGATGAGTTGGCTAAGTTGTACTGTAAGTTCGATGAGTTGGCTAAGTTGAGGATGAGTTCGATAAGTTGGGTAAGTTGGACTGTAAGTTCGATGAGTTAGATAAGTTGGAATGTAAGTTCGATGAGTTGGCTAAGTTGGAATGTAAGTTCAATGAGTTGGATAAGTTGTACTGTAAGTTCGATGAGTTGGCTAAGTTGAGGATGAGTTCGATAAGTTGGGTAAGTTGTACTGTAAGTTGGATGAGTTGGCTAAGTTGTACTGTAAGTTCGATGAGTTGGATAAGTTGAGGATGAGTTGGATAAGTTGTACTGTAAGTTGGATGAGATGGCTAAGTTGGAATGTAACTTCGATGAGTTGGATAAGTTGAGGATGAGTTCGATAAGTTGGGTAGGTTGTACTGTAAGTTGGATGAGTTGGCTTAGTTGTACTGTAAGTTGGATGCTTGGCTAAGTTGTACTGTAAGTTCGATGAGTTGGCTAAGTTGAGGATGAGTTCGATAAGTTGGGTAAGTTGTACTGTGAGTTGGCTAAGTTGTACTGTAAGTTCGATGAGTTGGCTGAGTTGAGGATGAGTTCGATAAGTTGGGTAAGTTGGACTGTAAGTTCGATGAGTTAGATAAGTTGGAATGTAAGTTCCATGAGTTGGCTAAGTTGGAATGTAAGTTCGATGAGTTGGATAAGTTGTACTGTAAGTTCGATGAGTTGGCTAAGTTGAACGGTAAGTTGGATGAGTTGGATAAGTTGTACTGTAAGTTGGATGAGTTGGCGAAGTTGGAATGTAAGTTCGATGAGTTGGATAAGTTGAGGATGAGTTGGATAAGTTATACTGTAAGTTGGATGAGTTGGCTAAGTTGAGAATAAGTTCGATGAGTTGGGTAAGCTGTACTGTAAGTTGGATGAGTTGGCTAAGTTGTACTGTAAGTTTGATGAGTTGGATAAGTTGTACTGTAAGTTCGATGAGTTAGCTAAGTTGAGGATGAGTTCGATGAGTTGGACGGTAAGTTGGATGAGTTGGATAAGTTGAGGATGAGTTCGATGAGTTGGATAAGTTGTACTGTAAGAAGGATGAGTTGGATAAGTTGAGGATGAGATCGATGAGTTGGCTAAGTTGGAATGTAAGTTTAATGAAATGGATAAGTTGAGGATGAGTTTGATGAGTTGGATAAGTTGGACGGTAAGTTCGATGAGTTGGATAAGTTGTACTGTAAGTTCGATGAGTTGGCTAAGTTAAGGATGAACTCGATGAGTTGGATAAGTTGTACTGTAAGTTGGATGAGTTGGCTAAGTTGTACTGTAAGTTGGATGAGTTGGCTAAGTTGAGGATGAGTTTGATGAGTTGGGTAAGTTGTAATGTAAGTTGGATGAGTTGGCTAAATTGTACTGTAAGTTTGATGAGTTAGCTAATTTGAGGATGAGTTCGATAAGTTGGGTAGGTTGTACTGTAAGTTGGATGAGTTGGCTTAGTTGTACTGTAAGTTGGATGAGTTGGCTAAGTTGTACTGTAAGTTGAATGAGTTGGCTAAGTTGAGGATGAGTTCGATAAGTTTGGTAAGTTGTACTGTAAGTTCGATGAGTTACATAAGTTGGAATGTAAGTTCCATGCGTTGGCTAAGTTGAGGATGAGTTCGATGAGTTGGATAAGTTGGACGGTAAGTTGGATGAGTTAGATAAGTTGTACTGTAAGTTCGATAAGTTGGCTAAGTTAAGGATGAGTTCGATGAGTTGGATAAGTTGTACTGTAAGTTCGATGATTTGGCTAAGTTGTGGATGAGTTTGATGAGTTGGGTAAGTTGTACTGTAAATTTAATCAGTTGGCTAAGTTGTACTGTTAGTTCGATGAGTTGGCTTAGTTGAGGATGAGTTCGATAAGTTGGGTAAGTTGTACTGTAAGTTGGATGAGTTGGCTAAGTTGAGGATGAGTTCGATGAGTTGGATAAGTTGTACTGTAAGTTGGATGAGTTGGCTTAGTTGTACTGTAAGTTTGATGAGTTGGATAAGTTGTACTGTAAGTTCGATGAGTTGGCTAAGTTGAGGATGAGTTCGATAAGTTGGGTAAGTTGTACTGTAAGTTCGATGAGTTAGATAAGTTGGAATGTAAGTTCGATGAGTTGGCTAAGTTGGAATGTAAGTTCGATGAGTTGGATAAGTTGAGGATGAGTTCGATGAGTTGGATAAGTTGGACGGTAAGTTGGAAGAGTTGGATAAGTTGTACTGAAAGTTCGATGAGTTGGCTAAGTTAAGGATGAGTTCGATGAGTTGGATAAGTTGTACTGTAAAGTGGATGAGTTGGCTAAGTTGTACTGTAAGTTCGATGAGTTGGCTAAGTTGAGGATGAGTTTGATGAGTTGGGTAAAGTGTACTGTAAGTTGGATGAGTTGGCTAAGTTGTACTGTAAGTTCGATGAGTTGGCTAAGTTGAGGATGAGTTCGATAAGTTGGGTAAGTTGTACTGTAAGTTGGATGAGTTGGCTAAGTTGAGGATGAGTTCGATGAGTTGGATAAGTTGTACTGTAAGTTGGATGAGTTGGCTAAGTTGTACGGTAAGTTGGATGAGTTGGCTAAGTTGGAATGTATTTTCGATGAGTTGGATAAGTTGAGGATGAGTTCGATGAGTCGGATAAGTTGTACTGTAAGTTGGATGAGTTGGCTAAGTTGTACTGTAAGTTCGATGAGTTGACTAAGTTGAGGATTAGTTCGATAAGTTGGGTAAGTTGTACTGTAAGTTCGATGAGTTACATAAGTTGGAATGTAAGTTCGATGAGTTGGCTAAGTAGGAATGTAAGTTCGATGAGTTGGATAAGTTGAGGATGAGTTCGATGAGTTCGATAAGTTGGACGGTAAGTTGGATGATTTGGATGAGTTGTACTGTAAGTTCGATGAGTTGGCTAAGTTAAGGATGAGTTCGATGAGTTGGATAAGTTGTACTGTAAGTTGGATGAGTTGGCTAAGTTGTACTGTAAGTTCGATGAGTTGGCTAAGTTGAGGATGAGTTTGATGAGTTGGGTAAGTTGAATTGTAAGTTGGATGAGTTGGCTTCGTTGTACTGTAAGTTGGATGAGTTGGCTAAGTTGAGGATAAGTTCGATGAGTTGGGTAACTTTTACTGTAAGTTGGATGAGTTTGCTAAGTTGTACTGTAAGTTTGATGAGTTGGATAAGTTGTACTGTAAGTTCGATGAGTTGGCTAAGTTGTACTGTAAGTTGGATGAGTTGGCTAAGTTGGAATGTAAGTTCGATGAGTTGGATAAGTTGAGGATGAGTTTGATGAGTTGGATAAGTTGTACTGTAAGTTGGATGAGTTGGCTAAGTTGTACTGTAAGTTCGATGAGTTGGCTAAGTTGTGGATGAGTTCGATAAGTTGGGTAAGTTGTACTGTAAGTTCGATGAGTTAGATAAGTTGGAATGTAAGTTCGATGAGTTGGCTAAGTTGGAATGTAAGTTCGATGAGTTGGATAAGTTGAGGATGAGTTCTATGAGTTGGATAAGTTGGACGGTAAGTTGGATGAGTTGGATAAGTTGTACTGTAAGTTCGATGAGTTGGCTAAGTTAAGGATGAGTTCGATGAGTTGGATAAGTTGTACTGTAAGTTGGACGAGTTGGCTAAGTTGTAATGTAAGTTCGATGAGTTGGCTAAGTTGAGGATGAGTTTGATGAGTTGGGTAAGTTGTACTGTAAGTTGGATGAGTTTGCTAAGTTGAACTGTAAGTTCGATGAGTTGGGTAAGTTGAGGATAAGTTCGATGAGTTGGGTAAGTTGTACGGTAAGTTGGATGAGTTGGCTAAGTTGTACTGTAAGTTTGATGAGTTGGATAAGTTGTACTGTAAGTTCGATGAGTTGGATAAGTTGTACTGTAAGTTGGATGAGTTGGCTAAGTTGTACTGTAAGTTCGATGAGTTGGCTCAGTTGAGGATGAGTTCGATAACTTGGGTAAGTTGGACTGTAAGTTCGATGAGTTAGATAAGTTGGAATGTAAGTTCGATGAGTTGGCTAAGTTGGAATGTAAGTTCGATGAGTTGGATAAGTTGTACTGTAAGTTCGATGAGTTGGCTAAGTTGAGGATGAGTTCGATGAGTTGGATAAGTTGTACTGTAAGTTGGATGAGTTGGCTAAGTTGGAATGTAAGTTCGATGAGTTGGATAAGTTGAGGATGAGTTGGGTAAGTTGTACTGTAAGTTGGATGAGTTGGCTAAGTTGTACTGTAAGTTCGATGAGTTGGCTAAGTTGAGGATGAGTTCGATAAGTTGGGTAAGTTGTACTGTAAGTTGGATGAGTTGGCTAAGTTGAGGAGGTGTTCGATGAGTTGGATAAGTTGTACAGTAAGTTTGATGAGTTGGATAAGTTGTACTGTAAGTTGGATGAGTTGGCTAAGTTGTACTGTAAGTTGGATGAGTTGGCTAAGTTGTACTGAAAGTTGGATGAGTTGGCTAAGTTGTACTGTAAGTTGGATGAGTTGGCTAAGTTGAGGATAAGTTCGATGAGTTGGATAAGTTGTACTGTAAGTTTGATGAGTTGGCTAAGTTGTACTGTAAGTTGGATGAGTTGGTTAAGTTGTACTGTAAGTTCGATGAGTTGGCTAAGTTGAGGATGAGTTCGATAAGTTGGGTAAGTTGTACTGTAAGTTGGATGAGTTGGCTTAGTTGTACTGTAAGTTCGATGAGTTGGCTAAGTTGAGGATGAGTTTGATAAGTTGGGTAAGTTGAACTGTAAGTTCGATGAGTTAGATAAGTTGTACTGTAAGTTCGATGAGTTGGCTAAGTTGTACTTTAAGTTGAATGAGTTGGCTAAGTTGGAATATAAGTTCGATGAGTTGGATAAGTTGAGGATGAGTTGGCTAAGTTGTACTGTAAGTTCGATGAGTTGGCTAAGTTGTACTATAAGTTCGATGAGTTGGCTAAGTTGAGGATGAGTTCGATAAGTTGGGTAAGTTGTACTGTAATTTCGATGAGTTGTCAAAGTTGAGGATGAGTTCGATGAGTTGGATAAGTTGTACTGTAAGTTGGATGAGTTGGCTGAGTTGTACTGTAAGTTGGATGAATTGGCTAAGTTGTACTGTAAGTTCGATGAGTTGGCTAAGTTGAGGATGAGTTCGATAAGTTGGGTAAGTTGTACTGTAAGTTGGCTAAGTTGTACTGTAAGTTCGATGAGTTGGCTAAGTTGAGGATGAGTTCGATAAGTTGGGTAAGTTGGACTGTAAGTTCGATGAGTTAGATAAGTTGGAATGTAAGTTCGATGAGTTGGCTAAGTTGGAATGTAAGATCGATGAGTTGGATAAGTTGTACTGTAAGTTCGATGAGTTAGATAAGTCGGAATGTAAGTTGGATGAGTTGGCTAAGTTGGAATGTAAGTTCGATGAGTTGGATAAGTTGAGGATGAGTTCGATGAGTTGGATAAGTTGAACGGTAAGTTGGATGAGTTGGATAAGTTGTACTGTAAGTTCGATGAGTTGGCTAAGTTAAGGATGAGTTCTATGAGTTGGATAAGTTGTACTGTAAGTTCGATGAGTTGGCTAAGTTGTACTGTAAGTTGGATGAGTTGGCTAAGTTGAGAATGAGTTTGATGAGTTGGGTAAGTTGTACTGTAAGTTGGATGAGTTGGCTAAGTTGTACTGTAAGTAGTTCGATGAGTTGTCTAAGTTGACGATGAGTTCGATAAGTTGGGTAAGTTGTACTGTAAGTTGGATGAGTTGGCTAAGTTGAGGATGAGATCGATGAGTTGGATAAGTTGGATAAGTTGTACTGTAAGTTGGATGAGTTGGCTTAGTTGTACTGTAAGTTTGATGCGTTAGATAAGTTGTACTGTAAGTTGGATGAGTTGGCTAAGTTGTACTGTAAGTTGGATGAGTTGGCTAAGTTGAACTGTAAGTCCGATGAGTTGGCTAAGTTGAGGATGAGTTCGATAAGTTGGGTAAGTTGTACTGTAAGTTGGATGAGTTGGCTAAGTTGAGGATGAGTTCGATGAGTTGGATAAGTTGTACTGTAAGTTGGATGAGTTGGCTTAGTTGTACTGTAAGTTTGATGAGTTGGATAAGTTGTACTGTAAGTTCGATGAGTTGGCTAAGTTGAGGATGAGTTCGATAAGTTGGGTAAGTTGTACTGTAAGTTCGATGAGTTAGATAAGTTGGAATGTAAGTTCGATGAGTTGGCTAAGTTGGAATGTAAGTTCGATGAGTTGGATAAGTTGAGGATGAGTTCGATGAGTTGGATAAGTTGGACGGTAAGTTGGAAGAGTTGGATAAGTTGTACTGAAAGTTCGATGAGTTGGCTAAGTTAAGGATGAGTTCGATGAGTTGGATAAGTTGTACTGTAAAGTGGATGAGTTGGCTAAGTTGTACTGTAAGTTCGATGAGTTGGCTAAGTTGAGGATGAGTTTGATGAGTTGGGTAAAGTGTACTGTAAGTTGGATGAGTTGGCTAAGTTGTACTGTAAGTTCGATGAGTTGGCTAAGTTGAGGATGAGTTCGATAAGTTGGGTAAGTTGTACTGTAAGTTGGATGAGTTGGCTAAGTTGAGGAGGTGTTCGATGAGTTGGATAAGTTGTACAGTAAGTTTGATGAGTTGGATAAGTTGTACTGTAAGTTGGATGAGTTGGCTAAGTTGTACTGTAAGTTGGATGAGTTGGCTAAGTTGTACTGAAAGTTGGATGAGTTGGCTAAGTTGTACTGTAAGTTGGATGAGTTGGCTAAGTTGAGGATAAGTTCGATGAGTTGGATAAGTTGTACTGTAAGTTTGATGAGTTGGCTAAGTTGTACTGTAAGTTGGATGAGTTGGTTAAGTTGTACTGTAAGTTCGATGAGTTGGCTAAGTTGAGGATGAGTTCGATAAGTTGGGTAAGTTGTACTGTAAGTTGGATGAGTTGGCTTAGTTGTACTGTAAGTTCGATGAGTTGGCTAAGTTGAGGATGAGTTTGATAAGTTGGGTAAGTTGAACTGTAAGTTCGATGAGTTAGATAAGTTGTACTGTAAGTTCGATGAGTTGGCTAAGTTGAGGATGAGTTCGATGAGTTGGATAAGTTGTACTTTAAGTTGAATGAGTTGGCTAAGTTGGAATATAAGTTCGATGAGTTGGATAAGTTGAGGATGAGTTGGCTAAGTTGTACTGTAAGTTCGATGAGTTGGCTAAGTTGTACTATAAGTTCGATGAGTTGGCTAAGTTGAGGATGAGTTCGATAAGTTGGGTAAGTTGTACTGTAAGTTCGATGAGTTGTCAAAGTTGAGGATGAGTTCGATGAGTTGGATAAGTTGTACTGTAAGTTGGATGAGTTGGCTGAGTTGTACTGTAAGTTGGATGAATTGGCTAAGTTGTACTGTAAGTTCGATGAGTTGGCTAAGTTGAGGATGAGTTCGATAAGTTGGGTAAGTTGTACTGTAAGTTGGCTAAGTTGTACTGTAAGTTCGATGAGTTGGCTAAGTTGAGGATGAGTTCGATAAGTTGGGTAAGTTGGACTGTAAGTTCGATGAGTTAGATAAGTTGGAATGTAAGTTCGATGAGTTGGCTAAGTTGGAATGTAAGATCGATGAGTTGGATAAGTTGTACTGTAAGTTCGATGAGTTAGATAAGTTGGAATGTAAGTTGGATGAGTTGGCTAAGTTGGAATGTAAGTTCGATGAGTTGGATAAGTTGAGGATGAGTTCGATGAGTTGGATAAGTTGAACGGTAAGTTGGATGAGTTGGATAAGTTGTACTGTAAGTTCGATGAGTTGGCTAAGTTAAGGATGAGTTCTATGAGTTGGATAAGTTGTACTGTAAGTTCGATGAGTTGGCTAAGTTGTACTGTAAGTTGGATGAGTTGGCTAAGTTGAGGATGAGTTTGATGAGTTGGGTAAGTTGTACTGTAAGTTGGATGAGTTGGCTAAGTTGTACTGTAAGTAGTTCGATGAGTTGTCTAAGTTGACGATGAGTTCGATAAGTTGGGTAAGTTGTACTGTAAGTTGGATGAGTTGGCTAAGTTGAGGATGAGATCGATGAGTTGGATAAGTTGGATAAGTTGTACTGTAAGTTGGATGAGTTGGCTTAGTTGTACTGTAAGTTTGATGCGTTAGATAAGTTGTACTGTAAGTTGGATGAGTTGGCTAAGTTGTACTGTAAGTTGGATGAGTTGGCTAAGTTGAACTGTAAGTCCGATGAGTTGGCTAAGTTGAGGATGAGTTCGATAAGTTGGGTAAGTTGTACTGTAAGTTGGATGAGTTGGCTAAGTTGAGGATGAGTTCGATGAGTTGGATAAGTTGTACTGTAAGTTGGATGAGTTGGCTTAGTTGTACTGTAAGTTTGATGAGTTGGATAAGTTGTACTGTAAGTTCGATGAGTTGGCTAAGTTGAGGATGAGTTCGATAAGTTGGGTAAGTTGTACTGTAAGTTCGATGAGTTAGATAAGTTGGAATGTAAGTTCGATGAGTTGGCTAAGTTGGAATGTAAGTTCGATGAGTTGGATAAGTTGAGGATGAGTTCGATGAGTTGGATAAGTTGGACGGTAAGTTGGAAGAGTTGGATAAGTTGTACTGAAAGTTCGATGAGTTGGCTAAGTTAAGGATGAGTTCGATGAGTTGGATAAGTTGTACTGTAAAGTGGATGAGTTGGCTAAGTTGTACTGTAAGTTCGATGAGTTGGCTAAGTTGAGGATGAGTTTGATGAGTTGGGTAAAGTGTACTGTAAGTTGGATGAGTTGGCTAAGTTGTACTGTAAGTTCGATGAGTTGGCTAAGTTGAGGATGAGTTCGATAAGTTGGGTAAGTTGTACTGTAAGTTGGATGAGTTGGCTAAGTTGAGGATGAGTTCGATGAGTTGGATAAGTTGTACTGTAAGTTGGATGAGTTGGCTAAGTTGTACGGTAAGTTGGATGAGTTGGCTAAGTTGGAATGTATTTTCGATGAGTTGGATAAGTTGAGGATGAGTTCGATGAGTCGGATAAGTTGTACTGTAAGTTGGATGAGTTGGCTAAGTTGTACTATAAGTTCGATGAGTTGACTAAGTTGAGGATGAGTTCGATAAGTTGGGTAAGTTGTACTGTAAGTTCGATGAGTTACATAAGTTGGAATGTAAGTTCGATGAGTTGGCTAAGTAGGAATGTAAGTTCGATGAGTTGGATAAGTTGAGGATGAGTTCGATGAGTGCGATAAGTTGGACGGTAAGTTGGATGATTTGGATGAGTTGTACTGTAAGTTCGATGAGTTGGCTAAGTTAAGGATGAGTTCGATGAGTTGGATAAGTTGTACTGTAAGTTGGATGAGTTGGCTAAGTTGTACTGTAAGTTCGATGAGTTGGCTAAGTTGAGGATGAGTTTGATGAGTTGGGTAAGTTGAATTGTAAGTTGGATGAGTTGGCTTCGTTGTACTGTAAGTTGGATGAGTTGGCTAAGTTGAGGATAAGTTAGATGAGTTGGGTAACTTTTACTGTAAGTTGGATGAGTTTGCTAAGTTGTACTGTAAGTTTGATGAGTTGGGTAAGTTGTACTGTAAGTTCGATGAGTTGGCTAAGTTGTACTGTAAGTTGGATGAGTTGGCTAAGTTGGAATGTAAGTTCGATGAGTTGGATAAGTTGAGGATGAGTTTGATGAGTTGGATAAGTTGTACTGTAAGTTGGATGAGTTGGCTAAGTTGTACTGTAAGTTCGAAGAGTTGGCTAAGTTGAGGATGAGTTCGATAAGTTGGGTAAGTTGTACTGTAAGTTCGATGAGTTAGATAAGTTGGAATGTAAGTTCGATGAGTTGGCTAAGTTGGAATGTAAGTTCGATGAGTTGGATAAGTTGAGGATGAGTTCTATGAGTTGGATAAGTTGGACGGTAAGTTGGATGAGTTGGATAAGTTGTACTGTAAGTTCGATGAGTTGGCTAAGTTAAGGATGAGTTCGATGAGTTGGATAAGTTGTACTGTAAGTTGGACGAGTTGGCTAAGTTGTAATGTAAGTTCGATGAGTTGGCTAAGTTGAGGATGAGTTTGATGAGTTGGGTAAGTTGTACTGTAAGTTGGATGAGTTTGCTAAGTTGAACTGTAAGTTCGATGAGTTGGGTAAGTTGAGGATAAGTTCGATGAGTTGGGTAAGTTGTACGGTAAGTTGGATGAGTTGGCTAAGTTGTACTGTAAGTTTGATGAGTTGGATAAGTTGTACTGTAAGTTCGATGAGTTGGATAAGTTGTACTGTAAGTTGGATGAGTTGGCTAAGTTGTACTGTAAGTTCGATGAGTTGGCTAAGTTGAGGATGAGTTCGATAACTTGGGTAAGTTGGACTGTAAGTTCGATGAGTTAGATAAGTTGGAATGTAAGTTCGATGAGTTGGCTAAGTTGGAATGTAAGTTCGATGAGTTGGATAAGTTGTACTGTAAGTTCGATGAGTTGGCTAAGTTGAGGATGAGTTCGATGAGTTGGATAAGTTGTACTGTAAGTTGGATGAGTTGGCTAAGTTGGAATGTAAGTTCGATGAGTTGGATAAGTTGAGGATGAGTTGGGTAAGTTGTACTGTAAGTTGGATGAGTTGGCTAAGTTGTACTGTAAGTTCGATGAGTTGGCTAAGTTGAGGATGAGTTCGATAAGTTGGGTAAGTTGTACTGTAAGTTGGATGAGTTGGCTAAGTTGAGGAGGTGTTCGATGAGTTGGATAAGTTGTACAGTAAGTTTGATGAGTTGGATAAGTTGTACTGTAAGTTGGATGAGTTGGCTAAGTTGTACTGTAAGTTGGATGAGTTGGCTAAGTTGTACTGAAAGTTGGATGAGTTGGCTAAGTTGTACTGTAAGTTGGATGAGTTGGCTAAGTTGAGGATAAGTTCGATGAGTTGGATAAGTTGTACTGTAAGTTTGATGAGTTGGCTAAGTTGTACTGTAAGTTAGATGAGTTGGTTAAGTTGTACTGTAAGTTCGATGAGTTGGCTAAGTTGAGGATGAGTTCGATAAGTTGGGTAAGTTGTACTGTAAGTTGGATGAGTTGGCTTAGTTGTACTGTAAGTTCGATGAGTTGGCTAAGTTGAGGATGAGTTTGATAAGTTGGGTAAGTTGGACTGTAAGTTCGATGAGTTAGATAAGTTGTACTGTAAGTTCGATGAGTTGGCTAAGTTGAGGATGAGTTCGATGAGTTGGATAAGTTGTACTTTAAGTTGAATGAGTTGGCTAAGTTGGAATATAAGTTCGATGAGTTGGATAAGTTGAGGATGAGTTGGCTAAGTTGTACTGTAAGTTGGATGAGTTGGCTAAGTTGTACTATAAGTTCGATGAGTTGGCTAAGTTGAGGATGAGTTCGATAAGTTGGGTAAGTTGTACTGTAAGTTCGATGAGTTGTCAAAGTTGAGGATGAGTTCGATGAGTTGGATAAGTTGTACTGTAAGTTGGATGAGTTGGCTGAGTTGTACTGTAAGTTGGATGAATTGGCTAAGTTGTACTGTAAGTTCGATGAGTTGGTTAAGTTGAGGATGAGTTCGATAAGTTGGGTAAGTTGTACTGTAAGTTGGCTAAGTTGTACTGTAAGTTCGATGAGTTGGCTAAGTTGAGGATGAGTTCGATAAGTTGGGTAAGTTGGACTGTAAGTTCGATGAGTTAGATAAGTTGGAATGTAAGTTCGATGAGTTGGCTAAGTTGGAATGTAAGATCGATGAGTTGGATAAGTTGTACTGTAAGTTCGATGAGTTAGATAAGTTGGAATGTAAGTTGGATGAGTTGGCTAAGTTGGAATGTAAGTTCGATGAGTTGGATAAGTTGAGGATGAGTTCGATGAGTTGGATAAGTTGAACGGTAAGTTGGATGAGTTGGATAAGTTGTACTGTAAGTTCGATGAGTTGGCTAAGTTAAGGATGAGTTCTATGAGTTGGATAAGTTGTACTGTAAGTTCGATGAGTTGGCTAAGTTGTACTGTAAGTTGGATGAGTTGGCTAAGTTGAGGATGAGTTTGATGAGTTGGGTAAGTTGTACTGTAAGTTGGATGAGTTGGCTAAGTTGTACTGTAAGTAGTTCGATGAGTTGTCTAAGTTGACGATGAGTTCGATAAGTTGGGTAAGTTGTACTGTAAGTTGGATGAGTTGGCTAAGTTGAGGATGAGATCGATGAGTTGGATAAGTTGTACTGTAAGTTGGATGAGTTGGCTTAGTTGTACTGTAAGTTTGATGCGTTAGATAAGTTGTACTGTAAGTTGGATGAGTTGGCTAAGTTGTACTGTAAGTTGGATGAGTTGGCTAAGTTGTACTGTAAGTCCGATGAGTTGGCTAAGTTGAGGATGAGTTCGATAAGTTGGGTAAGTTGTACTGTAAGTTGGATGAGCTGGCTAAGTTGTACTGTAAGTTGGATGAGTTGGCTAAGTTGAGGATGAGTTCGATAAGTTGGGTAAGTTGGACTGTAAGTTCGATGAGTTAGATAAGCTGGAATGTAAGTTCGATGAGTTGGCTAAGTTGGAATGTAAGTTCGATGAGTTAGATGAGTTGTACTGTAAGTTCGATGAGTTGGCTAAGTTGAGGATGAGTTCGGTGAGTTGGATAAGTTGTACTGTAAGCTGGATGGGTTGGTTAGTTGGAATGTAACTTCGATGAGTTGGATAAGTTGAGGATGAGATGGATAAGTTGTACTGTAAGTTGGATGAGTTGGCTAAGTTGTACTGTAAGTTCGATGAGTTGGCTAAGTTGAGGATGAGTTCGATAAGTTGGGTAAGTTGTACTGTAAGTTGGATGAGTTGGCTAAGTTGAGGATGAGTTCGATGAGTTGAATAAGTTGTACTGTAAGTTGGATGAGTTGGCTAAGTTGAGGATGCGTTCGATGAGTTGGCTAAGTTGTACTGTAAGTTTGATGAGTTGGCTAAGTTGTGGATGAGTTCGATGAGTTGGATAAGTTGTACTGTAAGTTGGATGAGTTGGCTAAGTTGGAATGTAAGTTCGATGAGTTGGATAAGTTGAAGATGAGTTCGGTTAGTTGGATAAGTTGTACTCTAAGTTGGATGAGTTGGCTAAGTTGTACTGTTAGTTCGATGAGTAAGCTAAGTTGAGGATGAGTTCGATAAGTTGGGTAAGTTGTACTGTAAGTTCGATGAGTTAGATAAGTTGGAATGTAAGTTCGATTAGTTGGCTAATTTGGTATGTAAGTTCGATGAGTTGGATAAGTTGAGGATGAGTTCGATGAGTTGGGTAAGTTGGACTGTAAGTTCGATGAGTTGGATAAGTTGGAATGTAAGTTCGATGAGTTGGCTAAGTTGGAATGTAAGTTCGATGAGTTGGATAAGTTGTACTTTAAGTTGAATGAGTTGGCTAAGTTGGAATGTAAGTTCGATGAGTTGGATAAGTTGAGGATGAGTTGGCTAAGTTGTACTGTAAGTTCGATGAGTTGGCTAAGTTGTACTATAAGTTCGATGAGTTGGCTAAGTTGAGGATGAGTTCGATAAGTTGGGTAAGTTGTACTGTAAGTTGGATGAGTTGGCTAAGTTGAGGATGAGTTCGATGAGTTGGATAAGTTGTACTGTAAGTTGGATGAGTTGGCTAAGTTGTACTGTTAGTTGGATGAATTGGCTAAGTTGTACTGTAAGTTCGATGAGTTGGCTAAGTTGAGGATGAGTTCGATAAGTTGGGTAAGTTGTACTGTAAGTTGGCTAAGTTGTACTGTAAGTTCGATGAGTTGGCTAAGTTGAGGATGAGTTCGATAAGTTGGGTAAGTTGGACTGTAAGTTCGATGAGTTAGATAAGTTGGAATGTAAGTTCGATGAGTTGGCTAAGTTGGAATGTAAGATCGATGAGTTGGATAAGTTGTACTGTAAGTTCGATGAGTTGGCTAAGTTGAGGATGAGTTCGATGAGTTGGATAATTTGTATAGTAAGTTCGATGAGTTAGATAAGTTGGAATGTAAGTTCGATGAGTTGGCTAAGTTGGAATGTAAGTTCGATGAGTTGGATAAGTTGAGGATGAGTTCGATGAGTTGGATAAGTTGAACGGTAAGTTGGATGAGTTGGATAAGTTGTACTGTAAGTTCGATGAGTTGGCTAAGTTAAGGATGAGTTCGATGAGTTGGATAAGTTGTACTGTAAGTTGGATGAGTTGGCTAAGTTGTACTGAAAGTTGGATGAGTTGGCTAAGTTGAGGATGAGTTTGATGAGTTGGGTAAGTTGTACTGTAAGTTGGATGAGTTGGCTAAGTTGTACTGTAAGTTCGATGAGTTGTCTAAGTTGAGGATGAGTTCGATAAGTTGGGTAAGTTGTACTGTAAGTTGGATGAGTTGGCTAAGTTGAGGATGAGTTCTATGAGTTGGATAAGTTGTACTGTAAGTTGGATGAGTTGGCTTAGTTGTACTGTAAGTTTGATGCGTTGGATAAGTTGTACTGTAAGTTCGATGAGTCGGCTAAGTTGTACTGTAAGTTCGATGAGTTGGCTAAGTTGTACTGTAAGTCCGATGAGTTGACTAAGTTACGGATGAGTTCGATAAGTTGGGTAAGTTGTACTGTAAGTTGGATGAGTTGGCTAAGTTGTACTGTAAGTTCGATGAGTTGGCTAAGTTGAGGATGAGTTCGATAAGTTGGGTAAGTTGGACTGTAAGTTCGATGAGTTAGATAAGTTGGAATGTAAGTTCGATGAGTTGGCTAAGTTGGAATGTAAGTTCGATGAGTTGGATAAGTTGTACTGTAAGTTCGATGAGTTGGCTAAGTTGAGGATGAGTTCGATGAGTTGGATAAATTGTACTGTAAGTTGGATGAGTTGGCTAAGTTGGAATGTAAGTTCGATGAGTTGGATAAGTTGAGGATGAGTTGGATAAGTTGTACTGTAAGTTGGATGAGTTGGCTAAGTTGTACTGTAAGTTCGATGAGTTGGCTAAGTTGAGGATGAGTTCGATAAGTTGGGTAAGTTGTACTGTAAGTTGGATGAGTTGGCTAAGTTGAGGATGTGTTCGTTGAGTTGGATAAGTTGTACTGTAAGTTGGATGAGTTGGCTTATTGTACTGTAAGTTGGATGAGTTGGCTAAGTTGTACTGTAAGTTCGAAGAGTTGGCTAAGTTGAGGATGAGTTCGATAAGTTGGGTAAGTTGTACTGTCAGTTGGATGAGTTGGCTAAGTTGAACGGTAAGTTCGATGAGTTGGCTAAATTGAGGATGAGTTTGATAAGTTGGGTAAGTTGGACTGTAAGTTCGATGAGTTAGATAAGTTGGAATGTAAGTTGGATGAGTTGGCTAAGTTGAGGATGAGTTTGATGAGTTGGCTATTCGAACTCATCCTCAACTTAGCCAACTCATCGAACTTACAGTACAACTTATCCAACTCATCAAACTTACAGTACAACTAAGCCAACTCACCCAACTTACAGTACAACTTATCCAACTCATCGAACTCATCCTCAACTTAGCCAACTCATCCAACTTACAGTACAACTTACCCAACTTATCGAACTCATCCTCAACTTAGCCAACTCATCGAACTTACAGTACAACTTAGCCAACTAATCCAACTTACAGTACAACTTACCCAACTCATCAAACTCATCCTCAACTTAGCCAACTCATCGAACTTACAGTACAACTTAGCCAACTCATCCAACTTACAGTACAACTTATCCAACTTATCGAACTCATCCTTAACTTAGCCAACTCATCGAACTTACAGTACAACTTATCCAACTCATCGAACTTACCGTCCAACTTATCCAACTCATCGAACTCATCCTCAACTTATCCAACTCATCGAACTTACATTCAAACTCAGCCAACTCATCGAACTTACATTCCAACTTATGTAACTCATCGAACTTACAGTACAACTTACTGTCCAACTTACCGTCCAACTTATCCAACTCATCGAACTCATCCTCAACTTAGCCAACTCATCGAACTTACAGTACAACTTATACAACTCATCAAACTTACAGTACAACTAAGCCAACTCATCCAACTTACAGTACAACTTATCCAACTCATCGAACTCATCTTCAACTTAGCCAACTCATCCAACTTACAGTACAACTTATCCAACTCATCGAACTCATCCTCAACTTATCCAACTCATCCAACTTACCGTCCAACTTATCCAACTCATCGAACTCATCCTCAACTTAGCCAACTCATGGAACTTACTGTACAACTTATCCAACTCATCAAACTTATAGTACAACTTAGCCAACTCATCCAACTTACAGTACAACTTACCCAACTCATCGAACTTATCCTCAACTTAGCCAACTCATCGAACTTACAGTACAACTTAGCCAACTCATCCAACTTACAGTACAACTTATCCAACTCATCGAACTCATCCTCAACTTATCCAACTCATCGAACTTACATTCCAACTTAGTCAACTCATCGAACTTACAGTACAACTTATCCAACTCATCGAACTCATCCTAAGCTTAGCCAACTCATCGAACCTACAGTCCAACTTATCCAACTCATCGAACTCATCCTCAACTTATCCAACTTATCGTACTTACAGTCCAACTTACAGTTCAACTTATCTAACTCATCGAACTCATCCTCAACTTATCCAACTCATCGAACTTACAATTCAACTTAGCCAACTCATCGAACTTACAGTCCAACTTAGCGAACTCATCGAATACATCCTCAACTTATCCAACTCATCAGACTTACCCAACTCATCAAACAGCTCAACTCATCCAACTCATCGAACTCATTCTCAACTTATCCAACTCATCGAACTTACCCAACTCATCCAACTTATCGAACTTATCTTTTAACTTATCGAACTCAGCTTGCTTAGCTTACTCAACTCATCGAACTTAGCTTGCATCTTGCTGCATATAATGGTCCAATGTTGTACTCATGACCAACTCATCCTAACATATGCGCAGCTATTATAACTTACCGAACTTAGCTCAGCCATTGAAGCATCTGGACATATATCACCAACTCATCCTAACATATGCGCAGCTATTATAACTTACCGAACTTAGCTCATCCATTGAAGCATCTGGATACATATCATTGTATAAAGACCCAACTTACCGAACTCATCGGCTATAATGGACAGCTATGGCAACTTACTCAACTTAGAACTTAGAATATAGGGACCTATCATATGTATGTTTGTTGTAGTATATATATATATATATATATATATATATTTTATAAATATACTGACCGCTGACTTATAGTTCAACTTATCCAACTCAACTTAGGTAAGTTAAGTAGCATAAGTTGTAAGCTGAGCTGGATGAGTTGAGTAAGCTTAGCTGAGTGGTATAGGTATCTTGTCCGGAAAAAGTGGCGAAAATTGCTTATTTTGCTCAGCTTGATGAGTTGAGTAAGCTGAGCTGAGTTGTAAGTCATATGAAAGAAATAAAAGGGGTGGAGGGAGGGTAGACACACAGTGTATCATAATGTATACATGTAGCTATTGTAACTCATCGAACTTAGCTCAGGGCTCTCTTGTAACATTGCCGTTGTTTAAAGGCCTAACTTACCGAACTCATCTGTTATAATGGACAGCTATGGCAACTTACTTAACTTATACTCCATATGTATGTGATATCTCAATAGAATATATGTACAGTCAAATCATTTCAGTCATTTTTGTCCCGAAATTATTTGGTCTATAGAAATACATGGGGACTCCTGTGGGCTACGTACTTCATACTCCGTGTCCCGAAATTTACTGTCTACGTTTAATAGATGAATATTGTGAAAATTATGCTGAGATACTTTGTGTCATAGTATATTGCATAGGCATGTGCCTGAGACAGAATTCGGGACAGGGAGTATGAAGTACCTGCCTGTATGTGCGTCAGTCCTTTCTTATTTTCCAGTTGAAATTTATTTTAATCCTGCTTAAAATCGCCAAAACGACGGTCATTGAAAATAATAATTAAAACCCGTTATATTCGTTACCACCAATGAGGTTTTTGAAAGCAGGCCAGAAAACATTTTCTGCTGATTATATTCAGGTGGCAGCTAGAATATGTGAAAATCTTGGCTATTGTTTGCATTTAAGCGGTTTGATAGATATACAGTCAATTTTCAAGTGTATTTGATTTTTTGTATATGGTATATCTCACAATTAATGTCAGATACTTTTGTTTTTTATATTGCAATGTATAATTCATATACGCTTTGACAGTTCAAATATGTTTTGAAGAGGTGTAACAGTCAAGATATACTTCAAGAAAAACAAACATAGACGCGTTGTCGTAAAGCCTATAGAGAGTCTAAAATTGTAACGTAGGTAACAGGCTAGCTGTCAAAAAGGTCACTAAGTATATCTTAAAGTAGAGCAAAGAGATTAAACAAATAGAAAGTGCAAAGTTATTCTTACTAAATCAAACTTTACTTATTATAACAGTTTGTTTGTATTTAATATGTTGTCTCCTAACTTTTAGGGGTAACGTAATAGATATGCAGCTTTTATCCATAAAGCTACTACCAATACATGCCCCCTCCCTTTTCGCAATTCTACACACATAGCTCTAGATGAAAATTATAGAGGAATTGTTCAGGTTCGATGGTACCGACTTCCAAAATTTTGGGTATTGGCTCACCGGCTATTAATACATGTGCAAAATTGCACAGTTTTAAATAATTGTTAAAGGTTATACACCTTAAAACATAGAATTGTTTTACATGATATGGCTTATGTCCTGATTTTCTTTCTGCAAGGCATTTTACCATGTTATTGTCAGCTTTATATCATCTGTTGCTTTTATAAATCTCTTGTCTTGCATTGACAATTACATTAGAAGTGTTCTGGGAGTTTCTTGTTAAGAATTAAATCGGTATTAGCTGTAACAATACGAATAAAGGGATTTCAATGGGGTAATTAAAACAGTAAATGCGCGTATTATTAGTTAGCTCTTTGTCTACTGGGTAATTTTCCATGATTTTTGTCGTCCGTTGATGTTTTTTTTTTCAAAATCAACTTTTTCGAACAATCCTTTCAGGAATACCACCAGAGTGCCAAAACAGTTTATGTCCCGGATGTAAGCATTTCGGAATAGATTCGAGTACTGATCTGGATGATCGGTACTCGAATCTATTCCTAAATGCTTACATAAATCGCCATACATATACTGAATACTTAAAAATGATCTAATTCTATAGTTCTTTAGGCATATGCCATGTTTTTCTATATGGTAATAACACCAATATCTACCACTTCCGGTCTATGAAGTACCGGCAATACGCGTAAATACCACCAAATCGACGTATACATTTACCAGTGTGAGGTTGCATATCTACTCAAACAATCGATTAATATATTTTGCACAAAATGTCGTTGACATTCAGTCAGAAATTTGCATTTTCCAAATATGCTGTTTTTATGCCCCCAAAGGAACTTTGGGAGGCATATAGTAATCGCACTGTCCGTCCGTTCGTCCGGGTGTCCGTCCGTGTGTCCGTCCGTCCGGCTTCGTGTCCGGTGCATATCTCCTATATTCTTTGAGATAGGAATTCCAATTTGGTGTGTGGATGCATCTTGGAATGACGGAGTGTCGCGTACCATTTTCGGGTCACTGTGACCTTGACCTTGACCTCTGACCTAGTTTTTAGAATAATCATGTCCGGAGCATATCTCTTATATGATTTGAGGTAGGAATCTCAAATTTGGTATGTGGATGCCTCTTGGGATGACGAAGTGTCGCGTACCATAATTGGGTCACTGTGACCTTGATCTTGACCTCTGACCTAGTTTCTAGAAGCTACATTGAGTCTGGTGCATATCTCCTATATTCAATGAGATAGGAATTCCAAATTTGGTGTGTAAATGCATCTTGGGATGGCGGAGTGTCATATACCATTTTTGGGTCACTGTGACCTTGACCTTGAACTCTGACCTAGTTATTAGAATAATCGTGTCCGGAGCATATCTCTAATAATATTTGAGCTAGGAATCTCAAATTTGGTGTGATGATGCATCTTGAGATGACAAAGTGTCGCGTACCATAATTGGGTCACTGTGACCTTGAACTTGACTTATGACCTAGTTTTTATAATTATCGTGTTCAGAGCATATCTCTTATATCATTTGAGGTAGGAATCTCAAATTTGGTGTGTGAATGCATCTTGGGATGGGGAAGTGTCGCATACCATAATTGGGTCACTGTGACATTGAACTTGACCTCTGACCGAATTTCTAGAAACAGCATTGTGTCTGGTGCATATCTCCTATATTCTTTTAGATAGGAATTCCGAATTTGGTGTCTAAATGCATCTTGAGATGACGGAGTGTCACACATACCATTCTGGGTCACTGTGACCTTGACCTCTGACCTAGTTTTAAGATTTTTTGTGTTCAGAGCATATCTCTTATATTCTTTGAGGTAGGAATTCGAAATTTGGAGTGTATATGCATCTCGGGGTGGTGGAGTCTCACATATTATTTTCTGGCCACTGTGACCTTGACCTCTGACCTAGTTTTAATAATAATTGTGTCAGGAGCATATCTCTTATATAATTTGAGAAGGGAATCCCAAATTTGGTGTGTGAATGCATCTTGGGATGGTTGAGTGTCTTGTACCATTTTCGGTCACTGTGACCTTGACCTCTGACCTAGTTTTAATAATAATTGTGTCAGGAGCATTTCTCTTTTATTATTTGAGATAGGAATCCCAAATTTGGTGTGTGAATGCATCTTGGGGTGGTGGAGTGTCTTGTACCATTTACAGGTCATTGTGACCTTGACCTCTGGCCTAGTTTTTAGAAAAATCATGTCCAGAGCATATCTCTTATATTATTAAAGGTGGGAATCCCAAATTTGGTGGGTGGATGCAACTTTAGATGGTGGAGTGTCACATACGATTTATGGGTCACTTTGACCTTGACCTAGTTTGTAGAATAATGGTGTCCAGAACATATCTCTTATATTATTTGGGAATCCCAAATTTGCTATATGGATACATTTTTAGATGCTGATGTGTAGCGTACAATTTTTAGGTCACTGTGATCTTGACCTATGACCTAGTTTCTAGAATAATCGTGACTGGAGAATATCTCCTATATTATTTGATGTAGGAATCCCAAATTTGGTGTGTTGATTCCACTTGGGATGGCGGGGTGGTGCGTACCATTTTGGGTCACTTTGACCTTGACATTGACTTCTGGCCTCATTTCTAGGTTTATCGTGTCTGGAGCATATCTCCTAGATTACAGCTAACTTTCCTCAAATCTGTCTTATGCTTGACCAATTCCTTTGGGGGCATTCGTCACGTGTCTGTGACATTTCTTGTTTTTTTCTTTCAAAACAGCACTTACCTTGTTTGAATAATGCGTCTGCAGAAAATTTTGCTTTTAGAAACACATCATAGAGGGACAGAATGAATGAATTATTCTAAGTTATAAAGTAATAATATATCACTTTACAAGAATAGTAAATAAATACTAGAGGTTTTTGATAACGCATCACCATAATTTTGCATTTTCCAGCAAACGGTAAATGCGATTGAAAAGTTACTAGCAGGTTTTAATATAATGGTTCACTAAACAGTGGTATTAATCAGTCATTACTTTGACTATGCTGGTGCAGCACTTTTGGCGAGAAGACATTAAGAGTTTGTTATTATGCAACGTTACTAAAAACCCAATTCCACTGGACGGCGATTCCGCTACGATTCGAAATTTTGGTCAAAATGACTCGAATCGTAGCAGAAACGGCAAGAGTGCAGTAGAAGCGCAGAAGAAGCGCAGTAGAAGCGCCTTCGTCGTAGCCGAAGCGTATCGGAATTTAAGATTCTATATAGAAAGGATACAAACGCGCAACGAAAGCGTAGCTCCATCGCCAAATCCGTAGCAAGGTCGCAGCTACATCGCCATCAGCGTAGACTAAGCGTAGCCATATCTTCATTGTCGTAGTGGGATCGTAGCAGCAGCGTAACGGAAACGTAGTAGAAGCGTAGTGGAAGCGTACTGGAAGCGTCAAGTCCCCAAATCGTATGGCTGTCTACGCTTCCGCGGCGATTTGGAATAATTTTAGAGAAAACCCTAGATCGCCATGGGCGTAGCGGGATCGCCGTCCAGTGGAATTGGGGGTAAGATAACATTACATACTGTTAATAAACATGTAACCCACTATAGTGTTTTTATAGTGGTATTTGAAATTTAAAATTTTTAAACTGAGGAAGGTGGGAAATCCGATAAAGAAACTGAGTGTGCAATGCTTCTCATGACGTTCACAAACTATTTGAGCCATGTCGTGTGATTTCCAACAATGTGGCATTTTGACAAGTGTAGACTCAGTCGAGCATGTGCAGCTTTCTTATAACCTTAGAAACTCCAAATCATGTTCGGTCAGTAGCTTAACAGCCATAGAATATTCAAGTGACTAGCAAAGGCTCTGATCAGACTGCGTGTATGCGCAGGCTGATCTGAGGCTTTGCTGGTCGCACAAACCACATTGTTGGAATTCTCATGTCCCAGCGCATTTTGACAAGCAACAGAGATGTGAAGCAATCGGCACTCTTAGGAAGTTTTACAGAGACTGTTTTACAGTGACTTTTACGTTGTAAAAGTTAACAGCCATGTCACATTAAAAATTTGTTTATATTGTCAGTAACTTTCTGTTCTTCTGCTGACAATTTTTTATACTTTATAAATGGTCGCCAACTTATTTATTGTTGCAAATTTTATTTTTTTTATCATTATTCAAATTAATAAATTTATTGTTTGATTATGCCATAATCCCCCTTGAGACTAAATCAGCCAAGGAACAGCTGTACGAAACATCAACAAGAGGCTCGATAAGCCTATACCGTTTACCTGAGTAGTAAGCTTCATGCTTTCAGAAATTATTTTTAAACGTTTTTCTATTACGAGTCTATGGCATGGAGTGGCCAATTGGGGTCGCTGGGGCTTAATTGGCAGGGTTCACGAAGGTAACACTCCTTGGGCATGATTAGCAGGGTTTATATAGTGTCGATATTTTTTCATGTTCTGGACTTTCAGGAATATTGGGTTCTGACAGAAAGCAGAATACCGCTTAAGCCGGTGCTAGGGGTTGAGAGAATTGTTACAATTTTCATTAGTTCTCATGAACAGGCTCAATGCAACCGAGTCTGCTGTTTTCTACTTGTAGGTTCCCTCTATTTCTGAAGGATCCGTTTTTCCAGGCCCCGAGGTTATAAAACTTCTTGAGCACAAACTCAATCTCAGTCGGACTACTTCTCTGAGTCTGAGCATAAAACCGAGGTTATAAAACTTTTGAGTACGTTTTCATGCTCAGCTTGAGTACGGCGTTGAGCATAAAACAGCGATTTCCTGAGCAAGCACTGAAGCAGTCTCAGAGTCGTACTCAAGGACTCAAGATGGCCGCTCGCGTGAACCGTAATGAGACCGATATCGTGATTATCCAAAATAAACAGACCAAAAGACAGACAAATCGACATTTTGCGTCTATGAAATGAATATATTCTCATTTTGACTTACCGTATGCAATCGCGGGCTTAATGATAGTGGTAACGAAATAGCCGAAACGATAATATTGACCAAAAGTCTTAATTTTATTGAATAAACCATGTAGTTTTTTTGTCTTCTGTAGCCTTTTCTGGGTTTCCCCACGCACATCAACTACAACAGCCATTGGTCTATTTATCCCATGTGACGTAAAACTTCAGATTCATGACGTAGCAAGCATCGGATGCACACTGCTAAAATTTACAAACGTTCTTATTTTTCATCCGCAGCATAGGCGTAGGAAGCTTTTTAATATGGGAGGGGGAGGGGGGTAAAGCCAGTGAGGCAAACTTCAATACTTGGGGGGGGGGGGGGGGGTATTGCAAAATGTACATACGCGCATGCACACACACATGTATGCATACGCATTTACATGCTGCTAAATTTTCATACACCCCCATCCATGCATGCACCCACGCATACATTTATATATGAGAGTATTTAAAATTAAAGCAAGCGATCACTATGAAAAAAAAATATGTATAGATCTAGGCCTACATGTAATTTTACTTCAAGTGAGCGAAGTTATCGAGGAATGTTTTTGGTTATTATATTGCCTAAAATCTATTTGAATCTGCATACATTATACACATGCAAACCAGCATTTATTACATTATAAAAATCAAAGCAATGGACCTCCTTTTATAAGAAACACAAAATACACTTTGAGTACGAGCGAGCAAAATGAGCGAGGAAAATTTTTTCAGAGTTAAGAGCTAAAAGGGATAAAAAAAAAAAAAAAAAAAATATAATAATTTACTCCGAGCGAGCGAGGAAAATGTTTGGTTGAAGCCTATTGCCTGAAAGGTATTTCAGAGCAAAAAGCAAAGAGGGTTAAAGGTTAGAGAAAAATTTGAGCTCTTTAAAATTTAGAATAGAAAATAGTAATAATAGGAAAAGCTTGAAAAGCCGGTTTCTCTGAAAAAATATCTACATATTCACATTTATACATACACATACATACAAGGTGATAACAGCCTGCTAACTAAAAGAAATGAAGTATTAAAATCTGAGCAACTCGTCTGCTCTCAGAGAAATTTAACCAAATTCAAAAACTCCGAGCGAGCGAGGAAATTTTTCACTAATAATAATAATGTGTGGAAGTTGCTTATTTTACCCTGAGTGACAAGCAATTATATGTCAATTTAGACAGATTATAGGGGGAGACTATTCTGGCCCCCTCTACAAATTATTGGGGAGGGGTGGGGGGGCTTCCCCCGTTCCTACGCACATATGCGTAGGAAGACATACAGTCTACGATCTTGTCAAACAAAATGAAATTCGTCAAATACAGCTAGATCAAAATAAGAAATAGAAAATATGACTTACATGAAAATTCGAAGTCGGTAACTTAAATTTGACCTCAAGATGATTTGAGTCAACATATGAGATTTTGGTACCCATATCACATTGTCGAGCATAAAGGATTCGACGAGCCTGTACAGATCGACTTGCCAGACTCCGTTTTTGCTACTTGCATGTATACACAAAACTTGGATGCAGGTGAAAACTCAGACCAAACCTTAGACCTATAGACACCAGGGGGTTACTCTGATATTTTCATATATACGTAGGCTCGAACCATTTTTAGGGATTCAAACACTTCCAATTTCAATATTTTGGGGTTGTTTTCAGCAAAATGAATTTTTTTTTTAGTATGAAGATTTTGCGGATATTTTGGGGTGATCAGTCCAAAACTGGACTGGTTTTAGGGGTCATTTGTAGGGGTTGCTAAAATTTCAAATATATTTTTGGGTATGCCTGATATTCCAGATACATTTTGGGGTAAACAGTAGATGCTAGGTCCAAGCCTACGTATGAAGAAAAAATGAGAGTACCCCCCCCCCCCCTGGGCTATAATCCTGCTGGATAGTGTAGGCCTAAGAAATGGGCGTGTAAAGGAGGCTTGGCGCACATGCGTTCAGTACATGCCATCTTTCATATGCTGGCTTATTTCATTCATAAAAAGTAGCTGTACCATATTCTGATGCAGAGAGATAAGGCCCGGGGATAAGGCCCGAGTAATAAATTTACCTACCCTGTACAGCCAGTTACTGATTAGTCTGATCACGGTCTACATTATTATTCTGGGACAGAGGAACGAAAATACTTACCTACGAACGGACGGACGGACTAAAAGGCGGAAAACATATACCCCTCGAAATCCGACATACGAACATATGTATGTTGGCGGCCATAATAACTTTTTCTTACTAAGGTACTTACTAACATATGGGAGGGTGGGTGGGGGTATGGTTATATATCACGAGGTTCACATATTTGTTAATCCCCCGCCGCGAAGCGGAATGGGGGTTATAGGAATGCCCCTTCGTCTGTCAGACCGTCAGTCTGTCATTCCGGCCGTAACAATTTCGTGTCCACTCCATATCTCCTGAACCCTTCGAACGATTTTGATAAAACTTCACTCAAATGTTTCTCTCAGCAAGACGGTGTACAGAGCACAAAGCCCAGCTACCTAGACTCAATGTCAAGGTCACAAGTCAATGTCAATGGATTTACCCTTGCATTTCGTGTCTGCTCCATATCTCCTGAACACTTCTTAGGGCGATTTTCATTAAACTTTACCCAAATGTTCCTCTCAGTGAGACGATGTGCAGAGCACATGACCCAGCTACCTAGAGTCAAGGTCAAGGTCACAGGTCAATGTCATGTAATTTACCCTTCAATTCGTGTCTGCTCCATATCTCCTGAACCGTTTGAACAATTTTCATTAAACTTCATCCGAATGTTCCTCTCAGTGAGGTGCTGTGCAGAGCCAATGACTCAGCTACGCAGACTCAAGGTCACGGTCACACTTCAAGGTCATGGGATTTACCCTTGAATTTCATGTCCTTCAAATCTCCTCAACCATTTGTTAGAAATTCAACATCACTCAAATGTTCCACTAGTGAGTTGATGTGCAGAACCCATGACTCAGCTATGCAAACTCAAAGTCAAGGTCACACTTCAAGGTCATGGGATTCTGCTGCGGGGGATATGGCTGTCCTTCAGACTTCTGTCTTGTTCAGTATGATATGCGTCACGGAACGACTGACTGGTTATAAGTTATACATTAACTGTTACTTTTCACGTTTTCTAGCCTCCCAAGCTAAGCAAACGCGAAACAATATTTGATTGGATTGTTTCTGGCAAAATGCTAAATGTATTTGCTCACGCAGAAAATGTCCTTTTCATCGCAATATGCAACAATTTTTTTTGTTGTTTCATTGTTCTTTTTTTTCTCGTGTATAATACGAGGAAATCACCGTCAGCTTCCTTGAATACAGATTTGTCGCAATATGCGGCTATTATACTGTTAATATCCTGGGTAATTTTGGATGTTTTTTGTCGTTTGGTGATAAGTTTCCTTCCAAATAACACCTTGTCAATATATGATCATCAGGGCCCGAAATTACAATGCCTCCTTAAAATTAAGGCATACTTAAGTTAAGTATTGATATTTCAACATGCTATATTAAATACTAAATACATTGCCCGGATCGATGCAGTACTTGTGGTCAATGATATCATTTTGATCTATAGAAAAAATGAAATTATTTTGATTTTAATCAGTTTGAAACGTTATTTTTCGTATCCTAAAAATCAATACTTAACTTAAGTCTTCCTTAACTTTAAGGAGGCATTGTGATTCCGGGCCAAGAATACCAAACGGATTTGATCCGGGCCAGGCCTAACGTTTTATCGATCCTTTTCTTCATCCAAACTGGTTGAATGTATCAGCAGACAACAGAAGCCGCAACTAGCAGATACATTTACTCAATCACGGTAGCACTAAGCGAAGTCTCGCTTTGCTGAAATACCAACTCACCAAGTTTTAAGGCTTTATACCAACCCACGGACCGCAAGGAAGAGGCAGAACGATGAGAGCAACATCAGATCAAGAAGACAATAAAAGTAAGCAACGCACCCTCTCTTACCCAGAGAGATGATGGCAATACTACATATAGAAAGGACACAAAGTACAGCATAACAAACCAAGGACCTAACACAAAACAGAACAAAAATAAACAATGAATTAAAAAACAGAACCACCGACGCAGCTATATAGTGGGACTATAGAAGGTTTTATGGCGACTTAGTGTGTAAATTAAGGACAATTGTTGGCACTAACAATTTTTCAGCGCAGGTTGCGAAAATAATTTCCCATTACAAGACGAATGGTTACACCATCAATGTTTTGCAGCAACTTGCATGCTTGGTGGTCAACCCAATCACTTTTCTTTAAACAACAACCACTGGTCCAAATTTTAAATGTTTTAATTGTTCCGCTCCGCTGAACATGAGTGTCGCCAGAGCTCCAGATAAGAAATCTTGTAAACGACAGCTCCTGAACCACTGGTCCAAATTCAAAAAAATGTCACAGAGTTGTTCCTCATGATATCGTTAAATGACATATCCTCATGAAGCGCTTGTCCAAATTCAAAATAATTTCACAGAACTGTTCTTCCTGGTGGCTTCTACTACAATTGCACAAACGGTTTCACTTTGTCAAATATAGGGGTCGCCAGAGCTCTAAATGAGAAATGTCTTTAAACGACATTTTCTCCTGAACCACTGGTCCAAATTTAAGATAATTTCACAGCGATATTCCTCTTCCAAAATTGCACAAACGGTTTTGCTCCGCCGAAAAAAGGGCTGACAGAGCTCTAGATAAGAAATATCTTTAAATGAAATCTTCTCCTGAACCACTGGTTCAAAATCAAAATGATTTTACAGAAATGGTCCTCATATTGCCCTCTGCGAAAATTGATAAGAAGGTTCAGGCTGGCGGAACAATATTGCTACCAGAGCTAAATATAGAAATAACTTAAAATCATACATCATCTACTTATGTACCAGGACTCCCGTGAGTCATCCAGGGCCCCAGGGCCATCTTGCTTGTTTTTTTGTTTGTCTTTGCGATACTGTCATGTCTGTTTCTTGCAGCCTTGTGGTCACCTGTTGGGAAAGGCTAACCTCTTGGCTCTCTTGTATGTGATGTTTTTTTGTGTTTTTGTCACTTTCTCATGCAGTGTCCTGGGTCAGGTTTGATGCTTTATTGTATCGATTCCTGATCTTTGTCCCCTTTGTTACTTTATTTAGATATAAGGATCTGTCGAGTCTGTGATGAAGCAAGGGCTCGTCAGAGCCTTGGCATTTTCGCCGGTATCTATTGTATTGGCCCATTCATTAATGAAACTGTACGATATGAGAATGCGAGGACAGTTGGCATGGATTTATACCCTTGCTATTATTTTAGGAAGGCCTATGCACCGTAAAGCAGCGTACACCGGATATAGCGATTAGTGAAGCGAGGAAATCACAACACACTGATATGAGTTTCTTCTATTATTTTTTATACCTTATAAGATTCGGTTTAGAGGCTATAGCGATGACATCGTTGAGACATTGGTGTATATCGGTGGCTATGAGATATAGCCAGGAATAATCGGTCAGCACTACAATCGACAAAATGACCTGCCCAATCACTGGTATTTTACACGACTCTTGCCTCGCTTACCTGAAACATGTTTATTTTATCATATGTCTCGCTAATAAAGATCAATATTCGCTTAAATGTGGCTTTTACATTGTCATAAGTACTTGCCAACGGATTTTTACTTCCCAATTCCATTTGGTTTCATCAATATTTTGGAGGAAAAACCTCGCCTAGTGTACAGTCTATAGCAGTCTGTTGACACATCAGTTTATTAAATATAGCAAAATAAGTGTACAGACTATAGTTAAGAGACTAAAGTTAATCTTTCCCGATGTAAATGGGAATTTTGTCTAAAATTCGGTCTGCAAATATTTGTATACCAGAAAAAAAATGTTGTCATGCTACTGGTCGCTAAAATTTCTCTGTTTGATGAAGAATACTCGGAATTCAGGAGACATATTACTTAACCTAGATGATTGCAACTGTTCTACAATTTATTTGAAGTGTTGAGCATTTACAGCTTTAGACCCAACCTAAGATTGTTGCATTCGGTTAAAATTTAAACTGCTTTTGGATTGGTTTAGGTGACCCTACTATTCTCAGCCTGAAACAAGTTAAGAGTCGTTTAAAACATCCAAAAGAAAACAGCTGCTGTGAAGCAAGGACCAAGAATAATAATGGGCCTCGGCGTGACAAAACCTGTCTTTGGGATTTCAAACAAAGCAAGACTCAAACTAGTCTCCTTAGCAAGTCTAGATATGATACTTTCAAATGAGCGAAAAACAAATGTGCTGATCAGACTGCGCTGATCAAAGGATTTTCATCAGGTGAGGGGGCCTTTGACTGTCATTTTTTGTCGGCTGATAACATTAGCAGACAGTTCAGTTTCAGATCTGGCCTGACAGATCGAAACTGTTTGAAACTCTGATGGTATTTCTGTTGTTGTTTTTTTCATATACACTTTCAAGGAACAAAAGGCGCTGATAAAATTGCCTGTGCGCAGGCTGATCTGCGCCTTTGTAGTTTGCATGTAACAAAGCTGGATTTTTCGTGACAAGGTACATATGGTCTTTAAAAATTCTAGGTCTAAAACTTTTTCAAATAAACAACCACCTAATGGGGCTATAACCCTAAAACTAGACATGCGTCTTCATCTTTATTCTTTCCATATGTATGTGAGAAGGTAAGGCTCTGACGATTTTCAGCAGACGTGCAGGCTTGTCTTAGCCTTCCCTGCTCACATATGATCTCATGAACTGACTCATTTCATGAAAATACCAACATAAATAAAAAAAATGCATCTTCATGCAGAAACGAGCTACAATCAGTTTATTTCTTGGTAAGTGTGTCTGTGCTTACGTGTGATGGTCCACAATAATACTGCAATACAAAGAAGACATCACGATGACTTATATCATTAATGGGTGGGGCTCTGTGCTACGTTTGACAAACAGTTATTTGTCTGTGTACAAAGATCTCTTCAAATAATAACACTAGACAACATTTTCACAATGATTTTGTCTGGCTATCGACCGTACACTACGAGCAGGAGTTTTTGCTATAAAACGTACATTTCCCTTCTATAGACCGTACACCAAACGACTAAAAAAGAAGATTCAATCGTCAAACGCAGCTTTAAAAGTAAGCTTGGTGTATTTTAGTGGCTTTCTATGATTCTCTGGGGGTATTTACCATGGTTCCTAATATATTTCGTATTAATATTTTACTTAAAAAGCCTTTAAAACATGTATGAGGGTCTGGATGGGGTAGAATGATTAGTGAGTAATGGCCTTTTTTATAATGAATAGTGAATAATGAGCCAAAAAATAATGAATAGTGAAAAATGAGATCCTAAAAAATAATGAATAATACTATTTTTTTAATCTAAGAGAGCTAAAGATTTACTGTTTGTTATTAACCAGCCCCCCCCCCCCCCCCCCACTTTTTACACAATCGTATTCAGTACTGCAATATTAGCCATCTAAATTAAACCTTTAATAAATATGTCCTTTTATTATTGGCAATAACATTAGGAAACAAGTTCTAAAGTAGTAGAATGAGTGTAGCTTATTCTAATTTAGTAAAATGTGTATTTTAAAGATAAGCTTGATTCCATCAATGCATACATATGCATAAGTGTACACACAGTTTCTGGCAATATTGCCAGAATTGCTGCAATGTTGCAAGAAACTAATTTGCATGCGAAATCCAGTATTGCTGCAACGTTGCAGCAATATTGCCAGAAACAATTGCGGCAATATTGCAAGAAACTAATTTGCATGCGAAATCCAGTATTGCCACAACGTTGCGGCAATATTGCCCCAATATTGCCAGAAACTGTTGCTGCAATATTGCTGCATTATTGCCGCAATATTGCAGCAATATATTGCCAGAAGGCTTGTTTTTTGATAAGGGTACTTATTATATTAGAAAACCAATATCAGTAAACAAAGCGGGCCTCCATCAACCCGCCAGCAAATCGTCATTTAAATATCTTTTCGCTGGCGGGCCGATGATGACCCGACACTGAATGCTGGCTGGGTATGGGTATATGTTGTTTTGTGATTTTCGTGGGGGTCGATCATACCAGTAATTCCTAAATAAACATACAGCTTTGTGATTTTCCAGAGAGGTCCGGACCAACCTCCACGAGCAAGTCCCCCTTTGGATTCTCGTCTGAAACGCATGCATTAGGCCTACACGTGATATATATTCTAAGATTGGTTAGATAAACGTATGCTTATTGTTCCAGGTGGAGGGGGTCAAGGGTGGAACGGCTTTAGCCGTGTCCCCTCGGTGGAAGACACAGAACCTTTATAAATACGGAAACTCTTTGGGGCTGCGTAGATCCTGCCTATCTTTAATTTAATACGGAATATTGAAGTCTTTGGGACAGAGTACGTACTAAAATGTTTCTGCTGTACACTTATACTCGGACCCAGTAATTTTGGGTCCGAGACTTATAGAAGTCTTGGCCAAACACTTTTTTTGACATTTCATTACTGAGGGATGCAAATACCCGGAGATGGCAATTGCAAATTTATTGGTACGCATCCATGGATTGGGAAATTACCGACTACGTCATATGATTTCAAATTTTGACGTCATTAAGGTAGTGCGGGACCCATGTCAAAAGATAACCTTACTTTTACTTAAAAGTAAGAGTGTAAGAGTTATCGTTCCTGAATCTTGTTTTTTAAAAGAGAATACTTATTTGTAAGACGGTAGATATTAATCTCCCCTGACAACTCTTTGATGCTTGAAACGTTATTCTGTAAGTATTTTGCTTTCACAAAAAGAAGGAATGCAAGTATTAGCTTTTAAAAACATCACCCAGAGTATGAAGTCATTCAGTATTTTGATGGTTAAAATTTGCGGACCGTATAAATATACATACTATATACATGTCTCGGTTGCTATTTCTGCATGCTGCCACTAACCTAAGACCCACCCCACCCCAAAAGGGGGGGGGGGGTTGTAGACGTGCACATGCCTTGTACGTGACATTCTCATGTTTTAGGTCCCATGGAGGTACATGATCACTAATGTTTTATGGAGAAATGACGTAACTATTTCAATTACCTTATCACACCGGATAGGCAGCAATAAAAACAGTCTAAACAATCGATGAATGCTGATAACAAATTGCTAGAAACAGTGTTTGTGATTGCCATTTGTTGCCTATCGGGTGTACAAACAACAATCCAAAATTCTGTTACTTACAATATTTAACTACATTCGTCGATAGCATTAACGTTTTCGATTGCCGCCTATCTAGTATGTTTTTGATATACTGAAGACGTAGCCAAACCAATCTGATACAAGGGCTAGGAGTTATTTCATGTTTCTGTTGAAAAAATTATTTTGTTTCGTTGCATGTTTCATGATGATAAAATGGACATTTCTGCATACATTTTAATAAAATTAATTGGAACTGCATGTGCCTGAAAGGAAGATATATGACAATATAACATTCTTTTCTGTATATTAACGGTAGGCAAGCATGGTACAGATGCGCGGATCCAGGAATTTTCATCGGGGGGGGGGGGGGGAGGGGGGGGGTCCAGGTCAGTCTGACAAAAAAGCTCTGACAACGATTTTTTTAGTCCTCAGCTTATTTTACAGACGTCAAATGGTCAATTTCAAAGAAATCTATCGTTTTTCAAGGCTCCAGATGGGGTCCAATTTTTTCCAGGGGGTCCAACTTTTTCCAGGGGGTGTCCAATTGCTTATTCCCTATAGAAACCCATTTAATTTGTGATTTTCCAGAGGGGGTCCGGACCCCTGCCCCCACCCCCCCTCTGGATCCACACTTGGTGATGCCCTCACAGCTTCATGGTTAAGGCTACAATACATTATCTCATTTGGGCTTGGCAAACGTTAATAGACAGAAGAATGTATCATCCTTTTATTGTTATATACCTTATAATAAGTGTTTACTATAGAAACTTGAGGTGTTTCAATCGCTGACAATTGTACATTTTATTTAATAATGTGTCATATTTTGGTTGATCGTTGACCAATCACTGACCGTGGGCTTTATTTCCGATAAAACATGACTGCAGAGGGCTTAATTGCCATTTCGACCTGCTCACGGATATCCTCTGCGAGTTAAGATACCGTCGCTTATGCTTTATTGAAAAATGACCAAAATATTCAATTATCATAAGATACGCTACTTTATTACATCGGATAGGCGACAATCGAGAAGGCTCTGAACAATCGATGAACGTGGATCGCAAATCGCTAGAATTTACCATTTGTCGCCAGTCAGGCAAACAAACTGCAATCCAAAAAGTCTGTTTCTGACGGTATTTGATCTACGTTCGTCGATGGCATCAACGTTTTCGATCGCCACCTATCCGGTATGTGAATTGATACAATGAATACGTAACCAAAACAATCTGAAACAAGAGCTAGGAGTTATTTACATTTTTCAGTCATGTTTCTGTTGAAAAAAAAGTTTGTTTCCACACCGGATAGTGAGCAATCGAAAACACTCTTAACCATTGACGAACGCGGATCAAAACTCGCTAGAAACAGTGTTTTGATTGCAAAGTGTCGCCTGTTTGATGAGTGATGGTAATAAAAAAAACTATGATTCTAACTATTTTTGGTCTATAATCGTCGATAGTATTGATGTTTTCGATTGCGCCTATAAGGTGTGGTTTTGTTGTATGCCTCACGATGTTACAGTGGACATTTTTTTTGGAAAAACTTTTGCTTGAAAGGAAAGTATTCTAGAACTTTTTGGATACTGTAAAGGCGGCACCTCATGACTGCCTTATTAGTCTACTTTAGACATATGTAAAATCTGAAAATGAGACGTTATAACTACATTCGAAAGTGTTTGTTTATTTTTTAACATTAGTATAGAGGCAAACAGTGTGGACCCAGATCAGACTGCTCTAGATCTACACTGTTTGTTTAAGAGGCTTCATAATATTTCAATAGACGATAAAAACATACGATTGTGTTGTAATATACGCTTTAAGGGTTAATAAATGTGGGTTCAGTGCATTAACGGACAGGAATTTCATGAAATGCACGCAGACCTGCGCGGCTCAAGCAACTTTTAAACGCTTAACCAATGGATAGAACCTGATTTCCATTCTTGAGCAGTTGAAATAACCAAACCACGCCCAGATATGAAAATTAAAGTTGCCACCTTTACAGTACCCAAAAAGTCTTATAATATATAACAATGGCAATATAACATTCCTTTCTGTATATTAACGTTTGTCAAGCCCTTGTGCGATAATGTGTTGCAGGCCTCACCGCTGTGTGGTTCTGGTTGCAACACATCACATTCAGGCTTGCCAAACATTAATACAAGGAAAAGAATGTTTTATCCTCTTTTTGCATATTTGTATGTTTATTCTTTAAATGACATTTAGATCTATGCATCAGGAATAAAGCTATAATTTTTAGCTTTTATCTACATAAATCCGACGTGTAAGAAAGCATCAAAGTATCAAGACATGCTATAGCCATGCTTTAATGAGAATCATAATGTAATGTGCTGGGTCACATATGCTAGGTCAAAATCTTTTTTGTCATTTTCTACGCCCATTTGTCAGTGCTTAATCAATAATAGCTATGTCTCCGCCCAGTGATATAAATAGGGCGTAGACAAACAAAAAAATTGGTTGAAAGGGGGAGACAACACTTATTATAGTCTTTATTTTTTTTTCAGAAAAATCACCAAAACAAAAAAACGAGCACGGTGACACATATTTTTTATTCAATCATTAGATTCTTCATGAAAATATCTTTGTAAAAATATGTTTTTTGTTGTTCCAGTTACATTCTCTAATATGTTTATTTTGAATATTGATGTTTTTTTCGGCATTTTTTCGTTTGACTTAATTAGGATTTTACTTAATAAATTGTGTAAATACATGTTATTTCACTATTTTTTGTTTTTATTTATATCTCTGGTGTGAGTAGTATTTGTTCTGAAAAAAAAACTGTACTGCGTTTCTTGTTAATTTGTTAACAAAATCTGTGTTTGTTTATTTCAAAAACCTGCGACTTTTGCAGTTTTTGACATCAAATAACTTTTTAAAAAGAACGGTGAGGTATTGTTTTTTTTTGTCTTAGATTATAAGTATAAGTGTATATTATAATATATTAAAAGATAAAACACTTTTGGACATATGCCGGTGAGTCCGGTACTTCCTTAAAAGATAAAATTCAAAGTACCGTACATGTACAATGTAAACAAGAGGATGGAATTCGGAAATACATATGATAAAAACAACTGTAAGTTCTGCATTTCTCTACATTAATTGAAAATGTTGGACATACAGACACTTTGACATGACGCTCTATGTGCGTTTTTCTTCGTACAATGAAACGCATGCTAAAACAGATATAAGAAATTGCCATGATGCTTTTTTAACAAATCAAAATACCGCTTATGCATCCAACAAAATATATTCTTGAGTACGTGCTCAGGAACAAACTCAAGCTCAGAGTCGTGCTCAGCTGAGAATGTACTCAGAGAGTTTTATAACCTAAAAATTATTCTCAAGCTCAGCTGAGCATGAACTCAAGCTCCTTGAGTACGATCTTGAGTTGAGCACGAAAAAAGTTTTATAACCTCGGGGCGATTAATTACATAGGAGAACACTAAGCATTGTAACAATCTGATATATATAAGCTTATGGATTTAGAGCCTCGTGGATTTAGAGAAGATGATTTTTAAAGTTTTTCCCATGATAAGTATGGGAGCTAAAGACCTCTGGGGCGTAGCCAATTTGGACCACCGGGGCATGGTTTTCGGGATTTGTGTAGGGGACTAGACATTGCTACATACTAAATGTTTAAGCTGTGTGTCTCATGGTTTCGAAGAAGACACTATTTATTTATTTAAAAGTGTTTCTCACAATAAATCTATGGAAACTCTTGATCCCAAGGGCAGTGCCAGTTTGGACCCCTGGGGCATGGTTGGCACGAGATTTGTTTAGAGGACTAGACATTGCTACATGCTAAATGTTTAAGCTAAGGGCCTCATGGTTTCAAAGAACACCTTTTTTATTTATTTATAAGTGTTTCTCACAAAAAGTATATGGAAACTCTTGACCCCCAGGGCAGTGTAAGTTTGGACCCCAGGGGTATGGTTGGCAGATTTATGTAATGGACCACAAGACATTGCTACACACTAAATATATAAGCTGAGGGCCTCATTGTTTCAGAGAAGAAGTATTTTAAAGGGTTTCTTTCATTATAGATATACGGAAACACTAGATCCCTCGGGCGGGCCAGTTAAGACCCCATGGGCTTGATTGGCAGGATTTATATAGGGGCCCACTATCCATTGTTATACACCAAATATATATGCTGTACTATGTGGGCCTCATGATCTCATATAAAAAGATTTTAAAAGTTTTCCCATTTAAAAGTCTATGCTATATGTTGCCATGGCAACCAGAGTTCCAATCCAATCAGCCCAACAACCTTATGCAGCCTTTTCCCCCAACCTGATTATTCTTTGTATGAAATTTGATTAAAATTGGCCAACTGACTCAAGCGACACATTAATTTGAAAGTGCGGACGGACGATGAACGACGGAAAATCATTGCAATACTAATACCGCACCCGCACCTTCGGCTCAGATGAGCTAAAATGCACCCCTACTATAGAAAAAAATGCCATCAAATCTGACGATCAAAAGACTTCGAACCCTACTGATTTGTTTGATGGTGATATTTTGAACGCTGAATTCAAGTAACTTGTATTTGATGAACTAAATGTCTCGCCTTGTCATTTTGAATGTGTGGTGCTAAGGAGATGCATTTTAGACCATAAGGAATAGTTTGGTACGTTTTATTGTTTTTTTTTCTAAAAAATCCGTTTATACCTCGAGCTCCTTTTAATCATGCTGTTTCAGTGTTGTAAGACAGACACAGCATGCAGCAGCATCAAATATATATGAAGTCATATGTGACATCAACGTCAAAAACAAATTTTATGTAAATAAAACCAAAATTCATTTTTTCGGATTCGAAATTAATCATATCAAGCATTTTATCAACATTCAATGTGTCAACAAAAGGGTCGAATACGTGAACTTACCCAGTATACTTAAGGATAAATATGTTATCTTTTTAATGTCTACTTAAATCACCTATTATTTGTTATAATAAACATATTACCTTTCTGTAAATGATCTAAATATAGGTTTCCATTGCAATAGACGTCGTGAAATGCCTTGCTGAAATTGCTGGCGCTTTGCAACAAGTTTGTAATTGCTGGTGTTAGCGAGATGAATTTGAATCGAAATATCTTTTAATATATTTATGCCGTTATATCACTAAAAGACGCGACGTCATGTGATAAACCAAATTTTGCAATAATGTGTGTATGATACAAGAAGCTAAGCAAGGTTGAGTACACCAGCTATACGCACTATGTAGACTTCTGAGATACATTTGCTGCATGCAAATTCATGAGAAATTTTAAGATATATTAAGTTAGAAAAAAATCTAGCATTCGTAGCCGTGCTTTAATGCACTTGATAAAGAAGAATTGCGTCTGGCTTGTGTCAATTTTCATGCTTGCTCCCGTTTGAATGGATACAATACAGACTCAAGTGTGCTTTACATTGGCATTTGGTAGCAAGTAACTCATTAAGCATAAAAAACTGGCCATCATCGGCCCGCCAGTGAAACGCCATCGCCATGGCGTTTCACTGGCGGGCCCATTGTGGCCCGAGACTGTATGCTGTCGGGGAAATACACTGAAAAATTAAGTGTTACTTTACAGAAAATTTTGTCCCAGCTGAATTGCCACTGGTCTCGCTGTAACTTTTCACTTGTTTAAAGCGCCACCTATAATTTGCAGCAGACGACAATTTCAAATTTTACCGCTTTTTCAAAAATAACGAATGAGACATTATATTTCATGATAAGAATCGTCTGCTGATGAGCAAATGAACTAAATAAATGTTCGGGGGTCTATTTACCCAGGAAAATGTATCCAAAATACCTACACATGCTACAGTGAAAGACTTAAATATTGACAGAATTTTGGGAACAATAGATATACGTGTGACTGAGGTAGAAACAATTTTACATGAGTTATATACAAAAAAGTCTATGGGACATGATACTATGCATCCATTTTTATTATTTTTGTTTGTTTGATTTTATTCTTTACGTCCACTCAACAATCTTTCAGTTATGCGGGACGAGTCTTCCTGGGTTGAACCAGTACTAAACTAGGATAACCATTTTTTATTATAAAAAACTGTCAAAACATTAGGTCATCCTTTAAACACCATATTTCAAAAATCATTTCAACAGGTACATTAAAATGTCAAAAGAGTGGTAATATGAAAAGGTGGCATTACTTTTTGAGACGGTAGATAAATCAGTTATAGTAAACCTGTATAAAACGGCAACTCTAAATCGACAAAACAAAGATCTTAACGATAAATGGTATCGTAATGAAGGCCGAAAGTATTGCAGAATGCTCCCCTTGGAGCATTCTGCAATATTTTTGACCTGCATTAGTGATAATTGATCTTGAAAACTAATTTTCGGTATTTTGATAGTGGCAATTTTACACAGGTTTTACTGTACTTGTAACTATAGGCAGGTGAGCCTTGGATAACTAGGATATAACTCATCTTCTATCTTACTGTCAATTTGTTTGTTTTCATTCTGGGCGATCATGTGTACTTCGAATGCTGGATGTTTTGGCAGATTTGTCAATGTATGTAGAAGAGAATGACTCCTGAGATTCTGGCAAAAACCTTCGAGAAAGTTAGTCACCAAAGGTTTCTGAGAAACGTATCTTCAACGGAGTAAAAGGCAGCTCATTAGGTTGAATTGAAGACTTTCTATCAGAAAGAAAACAAAATGTCTCTGTGAAGTGTAAAAGTTCAACTTGAGAAGATGCTCTCTCTGGAGTGATTCAGGGTAGTGTGGTTGGGCCAATCTTATTAATACTAAATATGAATGACTTCCCATATGCAATTAAGAGTGTAATAAAATATTTGCTGATGACGCGAGGACCTATCATACAATAGAAGAAGATGACATTCTTCAAGATGACCTTCAAGACTCTGACTTATGGGCTTATAAATGGGAGCTTCAATTCAACATAAACACCTGGTAATGTGGAGCATTATGGAAAGGAAAATGAAAAGCATATTTACAAAAAGAACTAAAACATTGATTGATTTGGAAGTTCGTTCCAAAATTACTCTTATTTAATAATAAAAATACATCTCTAATAAAGTTCGAAAGGTCAATTCAATGCTAGTACTGGTTATTAGATCATTTGAATACCTTGACAATGACTCATATATAAACTTATACAAAGCAATAGTTAGACTTCAACTTCAATATGGAAATGCTGTGTGGCTCCCTTACTTAAGAAATGATTATGAAAGTATCGAAGTGAATCAAAAGATATACTATGCACAATAAGTTTAACAATTTCTTATGTTTCGCATCTTTTTGTGCTCATCTTTGTGCAATATCGAACAATTTCAATTGCAATGAAGAGAACAGGATCTCAGGCAAATGAAACCACGAGTTTACAGACGCCATCCTTTATAATGCATTTGGGGAGAGCAAGAATTGCAGGAGGGGTCAGTAAGCAAAAATTACATCCGTTGTAAGTAATGCTAAAATGATAAGCCCGGGTTTTTCGTTTGCTGGTCTTTGATCTTCCTCATGCATCATACGCCATTAAAAACTATTGGTTATGTGAAAGATGTAATCGAGGTTTCATGCTGAAAAATTCAGCTGCCACCAATGACGTCAAAACGTAGTCATTGTTTGATTAAACTTCTAATGTTAATTGTGTTCCAAGTCCAACAGAGAATCAGTTTACAAAGATATCATAGGCTTATAATGTTACTCATCTTATGGTTGATTAAAACCTTAAGTTACTGAAAAACGGTGCGACGCATTTGCGAGATAACGGTGACGTTAGATTTTATCTTTCGGCTCGTGGTCTATAGCCGTGAAGATGTTTCATTGAACAGTATTTCCTGAATGTATTGGAAGAACAGTTTTACTTGTAAATGTGGTTCAAGAGAAACCGACTAAAACACCGTTTAAAGGCGATGACGTAATAGCATTGATAAAAACGTCAAATTGTGAAAACTTGGTTCTTTATTTCTCTGCGAAAGTTAAGAAAATTACAGTATTTGCTATGCTGTTTTTGGTTTTCATTGACCAAACAATCGTTTGAAAATGGTTTTGGCTTCCCCCAAAGATCAGAAATACACACGTTACCCGCTCGCCTTAAAATTAAACGTCACTTTAGCACGGTCGCTGCATTTGGTAATTCTTGAATTTTTTTTTTTAATGCAAACTCTTGTCAGATGATCGGCACTTTATAGTCAATATCAGTAATGTAAGCGTGCATGATGGTAACTTTGGCAGATGTTTCTAAAAAGGAGCTATACTTCGATACATGTAATCAAAGGGGGCGTGCATTAAGAGCCTATTTTGGCCCCCTATGAGGTCAAAAAATAAAAGTTGCTCTTCACAAGTTTCTTCTTATTAGTTTATTAAATCAATAGCCAAAGTGAACAGGTCTGGTATTTGTTCAACTTTTACGTTTGCTATGGTAACAAAAATGGCCGCCAAAATTATTGGCTGAAATTAGGAAAATGACCATTTTGGAGCAAATTTTAGACATGTAACAGAGGAATTAATATAGAGCACATGCAAATACCAAAAAGATATTTTAACAGATGATGAGAATTGTCATGGCACACAATATATTAGAAGGTTTTTTTGGTATTTGCTTGTGCAGATATCTAATTCCTAAAAAATCGGTTTCCAAAAGACTCAAATTTGGCCTAAATGGCAATTTCTCTATTTTTAGCCTATTTTGTTGGCCATTTTGGTTACCAAAGCAACCGGTAAAAGTAAAATAAATGCCAGAATTTTACACTTGGGCTATTCTTCTAATAAACCAATAAGATGAAATTGGTGAAAAGCAACTTTCAGTTTATGGCTCTAGAGGGGGCCAAAATAGCCCCTTAATGCACGTACCCCTTTGACGTTTATTTTCGAAATATTAAAGTTATCAATTACTTTTAATTCGAAAAAGTCTATAATCTCTTTTGGTGATATGGCATCATACACGCCACAGTTTAAACATTAAAATAATCAAAAAGCTTCATTTAACTGTGCAGAAAGGTACTGGATGCTGTATGAACCCATGTGGCGTCATCAGCAGCGTCGCGTGATAGTGCAGCCAAATTTACGACTGATTCATAGTAATTGTGGGTTGCACATTAAAACCTGTGAGTAACTTTTCAATCGCATATACGGTTTGCAAGAAAATTGCAAAATTATGGTGATGCGTTTTCAACGTCCTCTTGTACATGTATATAAACCGTTATTTACCTGCTTCTATAAAAAATAGTATAGTCACATTATCATGATCTTTGAACCGACAGTAGTGATTTGAAAACCGATCGAAAAATGAACAAAATGAAGAATCAGGCTGCTTCAATATTGAATGTTTAATTTGTCCCAAGAAAATTATGTCCCATGTTTTCAGCAATTTTATGCGAAGATAACACGAGCTATAGAAACTAGATGTAATGCTGAAAACTAATAATTCAAGTATTTTACCAAAGCTTTTAAAACTGTAGTATTATCGAGTGTAGTGGTGTGCGCGCGCACGCGCGTGTGTTTGTGTGTGTGTGCGTGAGCGAGAGAGAGCATGTTAATAAACTCTTTCGATATGTAACATGACCCCTCTATCTAAAAGGATCCTTTTTATCCCTGGTCCCTTCTAAGGGGTCAGTGACATGTGTAAGGGCCTATTTTGTGCTTGCTTATTGACATACTCACCATTCCCTTTAATTGAATATGCAACATGGCCATTCTCTAAAAATGAAGCTTCAGACCCCTGGCCTGATGCATATTTTAGTTTGCAATTATTCTGCTCTTTATTCTCTTTTATTTGGTATGCAACATGAAAACTTTCTGGGGAAAGTTGATTTTTTAACCATAGTCTCATCTGAGGGATCAGTCCCCATCCCATGGGTGAGTGTTGTTAACAGTATATATAAGCCGCGACAAGAGATTTCCAACAATGTGGCATTTTGACAAGTGTAGACTCAAACGAGCCTGTGCAGCCTCATTTTAAGCTCAGAAACTCCAATTGATGTTCAGTCAGTAGCTTAACAATCATAGAATAGTCAACTGACTAGACAAGGCTCTGATCAGACTGCGCGTATGCGCAGGCTGTTCCGAGCCTTTGCTGGTCGCACATACCACATTGTTGGAAATCTCATGCCGCGGCTCATGTGTCAATTAATTATCTAAACTGCGGGATCCGCGGCAACTGTAAAGCCTTATTTTTGTTCTTTAGTTTTTATCCTATCAAGTTAATACAGCTAGACTACTTTGTTAAAAAAGCCCCCCTTTGATACCTGTACCCATCACATGGGTGAGTGTAAGGCCTTCTGTTTTGTTTACAGAATCCATGTGCGGATCCAGAGGGGGGACAGGGGGTCCGGTCCCCCCTTAAAAATCACAAAAATAGGGGTTTTAGCAATACTGTTCTTGATCCCCTGTAAAACCACCAAGCTACCAAGCCAGCATCCAATGTTGGGCCACCATCGGCCCGCCAGCGAAACGCCATTTAAATGGCGTTTCGCTGGCGGGTCGATAATGGCCCGCTTATAGTGGTATTTGGATCCTCCTTCCCATCATCAACTAAATCAAAACGTAGTCAAAGTTGGACCCCCTCTGAGAAAACTTTCTGGATCCTCGCATGAGAATCTGTCAATTATTATTATAGCAAAAACATGGTTGATTCAGTGCTTACAGATGTAACGAGTATTCCTTCTATCGTATAAATACAAGGTTCACCAAGCACTACATGGTTAAGGAAGTCTACGATAGGACAATTCACAGAAAACAAGTTACATGTAACTTCAGTCATCTGTCATCAGACATTTCCGACTTTTTCAGTGCTAGTGACAGAATGTTTGTCTCCAGTTTATTTCCCGACATTTAGCTATTGGCAGATGTTTGTCACTGTCAAGTTTCGAGACTTCGCGGCCACTGAACAACAACAACAACAACAACAACAACAACAACGCTTCCAGTCGAACTTTGAACTAAATAATACACATTGCTATCAGACATATTTAGCGCCAAAACAAATGTCTGTGTTGTCTTAATCTGGCTAAAACACGAATATGGAAGCCTGCTAAAAGAGATAGAATAATTAAACGAGGTATGGGATTGTTTATTCCATTAGTGACTTATGACTTTAATGTTTTAGCTTCTTCCAAATTTCCTTATTCCATTTTCAGACATAATGGCTTTCGCAAGTTTTCGTCTCGAACTGCGTAGTTCGCTTGATGATTTCTACGATATGATAGCAAATTAAGTTATCCAGTGACAAATTACATTATACAGCCAGAAAACAGTAAAATCAATCTAAGCTAGAAATGGTATTATTTCTTTCGTGGGATTATGTACTTATTTTCCTCAAGATTTCTTGATTCAACAGACGAAATTCACCGTAGGCATTGCCATTTCAATTGTCTCTCAACATGTGAAAAAGAAAAAGGCACTTGAGCATATAGCGCTTATAGATGTACGGTGAGGATTGTACAGACTCCACACGAGACAACGACAGCTCATATGAGCTCTGAATGCTTCTGAAAAAGAAAGCTTCGTAAATAAAGAAAATCTACAAAATTAGATAACAGAAGCCCCCCCCCCCCCCAAAAAAAAAAAAAAAAAAAAGCAGCTCGACTTTTTTGATGAATGGGGAAAATATTACTGACTTCTTACGACAGTTCTTGCGATTTCAAACAACAACAACAAAAACAACAGCAGAATCAACAACAACAAAAAACAACAGCAACAAGAAAAAACCCTAGAGACAGTTGAGGTCTTAAACCGTTCAGCGATCCAGAGAGCATTGGCTTATTACATGTAATCATAGAACCTTATAAGGATCGTTTGTGCACCTAAAATTTCGTTTATTTCCTAACCTATCAATTTAAACATGTGTTTTGGGTGCTAAAAGAACCGTCTCATTGAGACGGTTCTTTTGAGTTACCACAACATATGTTTTGGTTGAGAAATAAGAAAGTTAGTTTTCCAGTACGCACTCTTACCTTGGGGCCTGTTATTTGACAAACAATTTTTAGATGTTCTAAAATGTTGGCGAAATGCAAATATGACATATTTATTCCACTGCATTTAAACTTAACCACTCCCACTGCTTGTCAACATTCAAAGTTAATTTCCCATGGTGACTGAAAAAACAAGCATACAAAATCCACTACAAAGTGTTTTGATTAGAACCTAGAAAACTTCTTGAAAGAATCAATCTTGTCTAGACTTCAATAAAAAAGGGTAGTCACAGTAGAACATTGTCTGAACAGGCGCGATATCTTGTTGGAGATCGACCTGTCTGCTATGGCACATCACCGCTGAAAAATGGGTTATGTTTTAATACGTTGTACGTATTATTAAAAACACTTACGTTTAAAAGTAGCCAGCGAGAGGTCAGGTCACCTTTGGTGGCCAAACCTTAACAATGATTGGTATTACAGTATTTAGCGATATAATGATAATATTTTCTGAACTAAAAATGCATGATCAGGTCATGATAAAAAGATTGAATCAACCAATCGGCGAAACACATGACTTCGCGACGCATTTGTTAAAAAAGTATGTCACATGTACCCTCAATGCTCAGATCAGATAGGCCAGTTTGTTATATACATGCCGCCTATCAGAAGATAATGCATCGTAGAATCATTTGTAGGCTCATTAGTAAGGTTAAACCTTTTTAAGACAACTTGTTGATATCTTCTTTTGGTACCTAACGCGTGTTTTCATGTATAATTTAGTTTAGCATTTTGGCGACAGATCTTTTTTGCTTCTTGGTACTACCGATCTCAAAATATATTTAGAGATAAATACTTTTAGAAACTGTACGTTTCTTCATTGTTCCAGCGCATTTCAATTTTGTTTTTGAAAGACGTCAGTGTTTTGGCATAAACAACTTCAGGTTATTCCATTCTGTATTCACACGTTGAGACAAACTCCTAAGCCGGAAACTTGTTTCACATCTGGGCTTATAAAGTTTATAACAATGTCTGCGTGTTCTTGATACTGCAAAAGTAAAGAATAGCTCACATAAAATGTCGTCCAGACCATTAAGATGACTAAAACACTGAATGCGCCCTTGGTAGTTTCGAAGGCTGTCACACTAATTTATATGTTTCAATCTTTGCATCTGTCTTGTAAATATACTATGCGCAATAAATCAAGCAATTGTTTCGTATGGGTGAGCCCATTCACAGCATATCTCAATTTTCATTTGCTGTCATGAAGATACAAGTACGTACACTGGCAGTCATGTGGGGAAGACGTTTTGATGTAAATCATGGCAGGAGATATGCTGTCATGTGATCGAGAACATTTTAAAAATTTACGTTAACGTCACTTGCACAATACAAAAGACACGTGATACAAACTTAACTTATGCATAATCTGTCATTTGTGTATGCCCTTAGCCTCTTCCAATAAATCCGGACGTAAAAAAATCGAAACTTTGAAAGGCCCAAGACGTTGAATTTTATTACTAGACTATAGTAACCAGGGTGGGCGGGGTATGTCGGTAATTTTAAAAGGGTGTAATTTTGAGCATACCCAACTGTCAATTCATTTCTAATTTTTCAATGATGAATGTGCAATCGTGAAAGAAGCAAAGGACGCAAATCTGTTGAGTAAGGAATCAAAACTAACGCGTGTTAACTTGTAGCTGAATTTGTGTCCTTCAAAATCGACCAACGGATACTTTTTAAATACCTTAAAGTATATTTACAAACATGATTTTTCTAGGACACACTACAAGGTGGTCAGACTATGATATGCAATAACAATTATCTCGCTGACATTCTCAGGTTTTGTGAAATAAAGGATTTAACCTGGGTGATACGTTTTCAAAGTCCTTAAGTATATTTTACTGCAGGTTAAGGCACTATTTCATATATACCTGTTTCATGCTAGAGAACCACTTACAGCGCAGTCATCGCGGGTTGGTTGCGGTCGACGAGGGAACAGAATAGTGTACCTATCTGTTAAAAAGAGTAATATTTTGGTCAATGTTGTACTTCTGAAAATATTCATCGCTGATTGTTGTCACTTATATATCCAGCTGTGCACCTGCTAAACAAGATTTATGTGAGTTGCGTGATACTAGTCGATACAGCGCCAGAGTTATGCCAAAAAGGTGATTTTTCCCCGAAAAAGAGGATGAAAGGCATTTTTGCTAATGTTCTGAAATTTATGCTTACTTTAGATAAAATGTAACATACCAGTCATTTCGTGTGCATAAAGTTCGAAATCTGAGGGCAGAGAATTTTGAAAGTTATTCAAGCTTTTCATACTGTCCGCATAGTTCTGTATATCGGGTGTTCTGGCCCAGCAGTCGAGGGTCTAAATAAATCAATATGTATGCAATCGAGGACCCGATCACTGGGCCAGAACACCCGTATACAAAACTATGCGTACAGTATGAAAAGCTTGAATAACTTTCAAAATGCTCCGACCTCTGATTTCGAACTGTTTTCACATTAAAGTACTGTTAAGAATGTTTCCAGAAGTAAAATATTGACAAAATATTGCCTAATATCCTCATGGGCAGACAGATGGCAGGTTTTATTTAATCCTAAAAAGACTGAATCTATACTCTTTTCGCGTAAAGTTAATAAACCTGTCCACCCACCCCTAATCATGAATAATGAAATACTTACCAATGTTGAAAGTCATAAACATTTAGGGATCACATTTGAAAGTAGTGGCAGCTGGCATAAACATATACAGTTGATTACATCAAAAGCATGGCAGCGGATTCATATTATGCGAAAACTCAAATTTCATCTGGACAGGAAGTCATTAGACATAATATACACATCCTTTATCAGGCCTATATTGGAGTATGCAGATGTTGTCTGGTGTAACTTAACAAAATATCGTGAAGATGAACTGGAAAAAATACAAATTGAAGCTGCCAGGATAGTTACTGGTGCCACTAAGCTAGTCTCCCATGACAATCTATACAGAGAAACCTGCTGGGAAACTTTAAACTCAAGGCGGAAACAACACAAATTAACATTGTATTACAAAATGATAAATTTTTAACCCCTCCTTACCTGAGGTCATTGGTCCCCCCTCGTGTAGGTGATATGTCAAGTTACTCCTTAAGAAATAGTGACCAATACCAAACAATTGACACTAAATCCCAACTCTACTACAATTCGTTTCTATCCTCAGCCGTTCGTGAATGGAATGCCCTAGATAGTGAATCCCAGTCATGTCCATCAGTTCCTTAATTCAAAAGGAGTATTTCAAACAGACAAGTTGTCCCAAACTATTATCTTACTGGAAGCAGAATTGAACAAATACTACATGCTAGACTAAGGACAAATTGTAGCTGCTTAAACTATACTCTGTTTAGCAAGAATATAATTCAGAATAAGTTCTGTGACTGCGGCCAAATCGAAGACACACAACATTTTCTCTTCCATTGTGCTAGATACACTGCTCAAAGACAAATCATGATTGAAGAGGTACAAAGACACTGCGTCCCAACCTTGGATATCCTCCTTTTTGGCGACATGAGTCTAAATAACCACACTAATTGCACCATCTTCGAAGCTGTTCAGAAGTTTATTACCCACTCTAAAAGATTTGAGAATTAACTATTTAAATACCGTTTTACTCTAATCTGATAAGATGATACCGTGGAATATACTCTCCCTATTTCTCTACCTCTTTCTTTCCTCTCTTTAACACACACGCACACACATACACACACACACACACACACACACAAACACACACACACACACAACTATACCCTTACATGAATATAAAAGAAATGTAATCACACTTTATACATTATGAAACATCACTTATAAATCAATTGCTATTCGCATATATTGTATTGTTTAGATGACTTGTTCGGGAAACAGATTTAAACAAGTCTGGGACTTATTTCTGCATCCCTTTCAAATGTAATGTCTTGTGCATATAAATTGTTTGTATCATGATGTACTTATATTTGAATAAAATACTGTTTACACTAAAATATTGCCTTTTTAACAGCCCTGTATACAATTTTGTGCCCTCGTCGACTGCAAGCAACCCGTGATGACTGCGCTGTTAGAGTACAGTGGTTCTCTAGCGTGTGTATAAAGTAGCCAGTGATTACCTGGATTATTTTTGTTTTGTTTACAATGGTTCTCATGTATCTTTGAACCAACACTATAAGCACGCTGGTAAATGTATACGTCGATTTGGTGGTATTTACGCGTATTGCCGGTACTTCATAGACCGGAAGTGGTAATTATTGGTGTTAATACTATATAGAAAAACATGCCATATGCCTAAAGGACTATAGACTTCAATCAGTTCAAGTATTCAGTATGTGCATGGCGATTTATGTAAGCATTTAGGAATAGATTCGAGTACCGATCTGGATGATCGGTACTCGAATCTATTCCTAAATGCTTATATAAATCGCCATGTGCATGCCGAATACTTAAAAATGATCTAATTCTACAGTCCTTTAGGCATATGGCATGTTTTTCTATATAGTATTAACACCAATATCTACCACTTCCGGTATATGAAGTACCGGCAATACGCGTAAATACCACCAAATCGACGTATACATTTACCAGTGTGATAAGCACACATGTCGCAACGCTAAGATACACGTGCATGTACATGTAAGTCACTTTAACTGTCAATTGACTTTGGGACTTGAACCGACTTCTACAGTCCGTCGGGTGAATAGTTAATCATTTACGTCATAGAGACACCTTTTAACGCTTTTGCAAAACAGTTGTAAGAGCTGCCTGATCAGGGTTTACTCTGTTTGCTTAAGGAGATAAATTACATGTATATTGATCCTACACCAGTGGGCCTGATAAGTAATTTCTTGTATTTTTATGTTTATTTATATAATTATTCATAGTGGGTGGAGCCTAGCATGAATATTCATGAAGGAAATGATTAAATGATTCACAATGGGAATATATTTAATCGCTACTCATAAAATAGCCAATGCGCCAGCACATCAGATTTTGGCATTTATTGTAGTGTCGAGCAACGAAGGCTCAGGCCAGCCTGCGCAAATAGGCAGACTCTCCAGAGCCTTTACCGCTCGCCTATACAAAACATAGCTGTAGATATGAGCAGTCTGATCAGAGCCTTTGCTTGTCGTTTGAATGTTCTATGACTCTTAAGCTACTGACCTAGCCTGGCCTCAGGCTCTGAGTTCAAGGAAAACTACTGCTACTGGACAAAACTTTTCTCTGATATAATCTCCCTTCGTGGCTCAAACTCTATCAGAGAGGTAGACACTTTTAGAATTAAAGAAAATGTTTGTTTGTTTTTTGTAACATGATAAAATTATCAGTTAGACGGGGGCCAGTCTAGCAACTGACCGAACATCATTTGAAGTTTCTGAGCTTAAAGGAGGCTGCACAGGCTCGTCTAAATCTACTCTTGTCAAAATGCCACATTGTTTGAAATCACGTGTCGCGGCTCAGCTCTGGCCTCGCTGGGTTTTTATTAGACATTTTTCAGTTACCCCGGACCTTAGGATTTGTAAGATGTAGCGCACCTTAGACTTACGTTATTTAAGAGGGGCGATCTCAGCAGTGTAATTCTGAAACGCTTAATAACTTCATTAGTTGTAACTTGCGACTCGGCTAATTTTTTGTTAGGAAATCATAAAAAGTGCTTTAATAAAGTCATCTTCAGCAAACTAATGTTTTCTTTTAAAGTGCTGATGTATTGTAGTTGTGAAAATGTTGCATGCTTTTATGTCTGCTGATTATATTAAAAATGGACTCTTGGCTACTTTTATGATGGCAGTAAACACAATTAATCCAGAACAGACTGCAACTCATGCAAGGGTTTGCCTTTGTTAGAGAGAAAGATTTCAATCTCCACTTTTGTACTAGAAACCAAAATTATATTCAATCTATTGACTCTGACTGCAGATCTATAATCCAGGGGTTATGAGTTTGCTCCTGACCTGGTCCCATACTTTTGGGGAATTTGATCATGAAATAATTTTGCAATAACTAAGTCAGATTGTATTTGTTTTACCTTTTTTTAGTATGCAGGCAGAGGTGCAATAGATATTGAAACAAATCAAGTGAAATTTTAGTTTGTAGGCCTGGGTCCAACCCTTTGGGTGGACTCAGGGGTGTGGCGTTGGCCAAAAATAAACTTTTCACAATATGGTTTATGCAGCAACATGGTAGCAAATAGTTTGCCAGAAGGCACAGCCTCTACCATTGCATTGAGCTACATTAAATCTAGGCCTCGTTACAGCTCTACTCCTAGGGAATTTTAATTGATCGGAACTGAGTTCTGCTGGTACAAGAAGGGTTGTTGTCAGTTTCATGAAGTACTGTTAAACCACTTAGACAAGCTTGTCATAAAAATCTGTGGTGCAACCCCAACCCATTTTACCAAATTAATAACATGACGTAAAAAGCTATACTTATTGTCTTTTCGTATTTTACTCCTTCTGAATTTCTAAGGGTGGTCAACTAAGCATGTATTGAATTAAACAGTTTTAGCATTTTTGAAGGTGGGAAATAATGATTAATAATAATTATAATAGATTGGTGAACTCCCTCAATATGTTGAAGATAAGGAGCTTGATATGATAGGATGCAGCTTAATCACGTATCACATACGTGATCTAGCCTGTCTGCCTGTCCCTCTTGTATTCAATTATGATAATTGATGCATTTTGATTTTTTATGATCACTTCCATGAACAGTCAATATCATATAAAGTTCACCCAAATCGACTCAACAATTATCTATATGCATGCTGGGTAATTTTGCATGCTTTTTCATTGTCTGCAGTTTCTTTTGATCTTTCCTTTTATTTAAATTGACTCATTTAAAAAAATACTTGGGGAATACCATGACAGTGCAAAACAGTTTGGATTTGGATCAAGCCCAATATTTTGTCGGGCCTAATCTTGTTCCAAAATGTGGCTGATCAATAGATGACAACAGTCACCACTAGGGGAAAAATAATTACGAGTTTAGTGACACTTGAATTACTAAAATCGACTGAATTAGACTGTATTGACTTTTGGTGTATTTACAAGGGCAAATCCTGGATTTCTGGAAAGGGGGTTCATATGTATAAAGGTGCTGGGTTCGCTTTTCTGATTTCATCTCATTTTTCTTAAATATCCCAAGAAAATGAAATAAAAAATTTGGCCTCACTGAGAGCAAATTATTTCATTTTCATAGGATACTTAAAAACTAGAGGGGGGTGGTTTCGAGCAAACCCCCTGAACCCCATCTGGTTCTGTCACTGGTTTAACTTAACGTTAGCAATGTCCCAGTATGCGTCATGGTTTCTTAGATTCTGAAACATAGGAAACTAGATTTTCGTTTGAATGTCTAGTGAGAGCTTTTTGCATACTCAGGGTTGTACTTAAGTGTACGAAAATACGCATGAGCCTACAACTTGACGATGCAACTATAGGGTTTTAGCCATTCAATTTGATTTTTGGAAGAAAAATCAAGTTTATTGCGTTTATGCTGCGTGTCTTCATAGCTCACTTTAGCCCTGTGAAATTCTCTAAAACCATTTTCCACAAAAGGGCCAAACCCCAGGCTTCATAAAGGGGGACTATCCAGAGTGCGAACTCTATAAAATTCCCTTGGAACACGCCTAATCCTTATAACTCAAGCACCAGCTTTCTGCTGCAAGTGAGCTCATTCCCAATTAGTATAATGTACCAGTCTGTTTTAACCACGCACCCTATCCTCTGACATGGCGGGGATATAGCCGGGCAAATGAACCATGTTAACAGTTTTGACTTTTTGCATTGTCCCCTTAGTGTGGTTAAATGTCGGGCAATTGATATACAAAGGCAAATATGGCAGTATAAAGAAGAGAAAACAACCAAGTCATATTCCCCGCTGTTCTCTTGTTAGAAATGACTAGTGTATATATTTAAGTCCTCTTAAGGGTCAAGGGGAAACCCAAATTCCCTAGTAGTTCGGTACATAAATCATCATAACAAGATATGGACGTTTATGCTTGAATTCCATGTCCACTCCATATCTCCTTTACATTCGAAGGATTTTCAATTACTGTGGTCCAGCTATATTGGCTTGCACAAGTTGCAAATGACTTATGCATTTCCACTGTCCATTAAACGGAGCTTGGTGAAATATTGACGCCAAAAAATAATCATATTGGATGCATAAACATCAAATTTACCTACTCGCAAGTTACAACTAGTGAATGCATACATGTATGGAATGTATGGAACAAGAAATAACTTTAAAAAAGATATTCGCCTGCATTTCAATTGTGAAATATATTTTGGTACATGTTTTTTAAACTTGTAAACTGGTAAAATGCCATCATGCGGCATTTCATCACGGTACGCACTGTTTGGTAAGGTAAAAAAAGATCTCAGGACAAAAATATAATATTTAGTAGCAGACAAAAATGATAGATTCCAGTTACTGCTGACATCGCCCCTATTAAATAAAGTCCAAAGTAAGTCTCCCATGACGGACAAATCGTAATGTAAGGTGTAACTGAAAAATGTCTAATAGTACCACAATAAAACAATATATGAAGTTAAGTAATAATCCATTTTCCGTTCAAAAGATAACATGCGGAAACCCTATTTTGGTCGAAATTTGACATTTCAAAGTGATGGTGTGACCTTGAAAATAAGGTCAAGGTCACCTAATCTAATCAACTCTTAACCCCTCTCTAAATGTATCTTTGCAATTATGGCTAAAATTCACCGACTGGTTCAGAATATATTGATTTTTACAGTCTTTATATGATGATTACATTTAAAATTGGATCAAGGTCACCAAAATCAAATTTACTCTTTATTGTGTCACAATTAAAAAATATGTCAAGTTTGGCCAAAATCCATTGTTCGGTTGGAGAGATAACGTGCGGAAACCCAATTTAGACATTGCAAAGTACCGTTGTGACCTTGAAAATAAGGCCAATGTCATCTTAATCTAATTAACTCATTCTCCTCCCAACAATGTATCTGTGCGAAAAAATCCATCAACTGGTCCAGAAGATAATACACGGAAACGAAGCTACGCGGACGTCGACGCGGATGCCGATGCGGACGCCAACGCCGACGTGAACCGCACCAAAACCAATATGGCCCAACACGCCCTCCCTTCGGCCCTCCGATCGGTTTTGTCGCGTCGAGGCCCAATTAATCCTCTGTCAGCTTTTGTAGCTCTTAATCTGGTTACCATAGGTAAGCTATTATTATCCTGGAAACATTTACTTCCGACCATGTCGAAGGGTCTCTTTCATATATGTTGAAGCATATTTATTGTTTTCGCTACAAAAGACTTTGAAAGCATCTCTGCTGATTGGGCAAAGTCTCTGGAGAAAGCTGTTGCCTTCGTAATCATGAACGAAAGAAGTTAATTAGTTCCTATATTGGATCTGTGCAATGATTTGTGGTTTAGTTTGACATACAAAAATGGCTTTAGAGGTTCAGATGGCTGCTTTAACTTATTGTCAATTAATACAAGTATTCTTGTCCGTCTCCCTAAGGATACCTTGTATTAATTTGATGCAAATGACATTGTGAAACACATGGAACGGAGTGGACGTTTAAGACAGTGCAGTAAATCCTCGAAAATTCAAACTTCTATTGTTCGAAATACTCGCTAATTCGAAATACGTTCGAGACATGCTTGATTAATAGAATAGGGCCTATTCATGATCCATTTTAATAACCGTCTGTAGCAACATTTGAGCCGTGACATGAGGTTTCCAACAATGTGGTATGTGCGACCAGCAAAGGCTCAGACCAGCCTGCGCATACGCGCAGACTGATCAGAGCCTTTGCTAATCGCTTAAATATTCTTTGACTATTAAGCTACTGACTGGACACCATTTGGAGTTTCTTAGCTTGAAAGGAGGCTGCAAAGGCTCTTCCGAGTCCACACTTGTAAAAATCCCACATTGTTGGAAATCTCATGCCACGGCTCATATGTTTTGGGTGCGTAAAACAAACGTCACCTTGATACGTTTCTTTAGTGCGCCCATAACTCTTATGTTTGATAGAAAAAAATGCTATTACAGTCAAGTACATGTATAATAAATTCCAGTTTATTGCATTCCAGTCTATTACATTCCAGTCTATTGCATTCCAGCCTATAGCATTCCAATCTATTATAGTCCAGTCTATTTCATTCCAGTATTTTACAATTCAGTATATACTCATGCTTAAAAAAAGAAGGCCACCATAAGCTTTCATAATACAGTAATATAATGGTTCATTTAATTTGCATAATATTACATATAATTTCGGGCACACTTACAGGCCAGTGTTATTTGGATGAAGTCCTTCACCCACATGTCCTGTCAATCTATCGACTTGTTGGAAACATTTTTTTCTTCCAGTAAGACAATGCCTCCATACCTGCTAAATGGTAAGGGACTGTTTGCAACATGGTCATTTCATACACCATTGACTGGCCTTCGAGATCCTGATCCCTCTCCTATCGACCAACCTCGGAGGTAAATTCAAGACCTGTGGGTATAGACTAGTTGGTGGGGCTTCAAAAATAGGCTAACATTGAACTAATTGCAACAGAAATGCCATTGGTTTTATTTGTAATATTAATATGCCTTTGATCACATACTAAAAGTTGCAAGTCCTATCTTGTGGGGAAATGATCATTTTTTTCGACTTAAAATGATCACTTTTACGCTTAAAGTGGCCATTGAAGATCATTTTTATTAAATGGGTCACTTCTTCTGCAGTTGTTTTAAGTCCTTTATGCTTTGATTATAGAATTTTATTTGATTATATGAGTAATACACATTATACATATGTTATTAAACACATATGAAATCATATAAAATGAGCCGAAATGTTAAAAATCAGAGGTTGAATTACCCCACCCACCAATATATTAAGATTAGAAACACAAGAGTTCTATTTGCATTTCTTTGACAATATATTAGTATTACTCTAACATTCATAACAAACTGATAACCCATAGTGACTCTCACAATAAATATACCAGTTGTTGTTGTTGTTGTGATTGAACAATGCCGCTTTCAACAGGTTTTTTTTCTCAATCCTACCATGATGGTCAGTCATCATTGCTCCGTTTCACAAGTCGTTTACCAGTACTTAGTGAACACCATGTACTGTCATCAGTAGCTGAAAATCAGTGGCAGGGAGAGAATAAAATCTTTATGAAAGTGTGTAGCATTACTAAAATTAAAGCTCACATTCCCCCCTATTGCTGTCCACACGTTTAAGTCAGATTATCAATCTGACTCACTACTAGTCAAGGAGCTAAATATTTGAAATTCGATTGCCACAATTTTCCTGCCAGAAAAGGTTTGACTTTATTAGTTAAAACTAGTCTTCTACAACATTTCTAGACACGTTGTACGGTCAAATTGTGGTAGCAGTTTTTCAGGAGGATACGTTTTATACACCTACCCCATTTTTTTTACTTTTTAAACAAAATTGCAACATTTGAATAAGAAATGGTATCCAGGCGGTGTCCAGCTGATGCATACAGTCATTCGTTACTATTGACAGCTTGCTTTTAGGCCTAAACAAATATAAAAATAAATTGTTTGCTTCCAGAAACTCACTTTAATGTTATTTTTGACATCTACGTTACATTTCTAGCTACACCTTATGAAATCATTAAAAATGTGTTCAATAGTTTCATTTGATAAGCTTTATAATGAGTATTTGGGTTTTAGATGCCACGATCCTAAAGGACAATTAACTGACTATTTCAAAACTGCAAGCAGCTTGTTTCTAGTATAAATACATTAAGAATTTTAAGCTGTTGACTATATGATGATCCCGAATTAAATGTTGAATATAGTAAGAACCTTTTTACTTTTAAAGTTATCATGTTATGCTATCTATTAACTTTTAAACCCCATATATGAGCATTGGGAGGATGAACACGATTGAAAAGTTATACATATCATCGTTTCTGGTGTAAAGTAGCATTTTGTTGCTTGTATGGAAATATGTAACATACATTACAAACTTTGAGACTTGCTACATTTACTGCTAAATACCTTATCTTATAGATCATACGGTATTTTATTTCATTTCAAAACTGTTTTTGTGTAAAATTTATAACAAGATACCAGTTTGTCCTAAAATAATTATCAGTTATTTTCATACACTAAAGTCGATATATCTACACACATTTCCATTTCTGAAATAGTAAATCTTTGAACATTTTTAGCTCCAAAATGTTCATTTTGTTTTGTCCAAAGTTAAAGCTTTTAAAACTCATAACAAAAACAGGATAGTTCTTTAATAGCAGAAGAAGAATACATTCCCATTTTCTGTCTAATATATCAAAGTAACATATATAACCTTATAAAATATATCATAAGAACCTATGTTTGTCCAAAATGTTAAAGCAGTATACAATTGGGCCTGAAAAGCTAATATATGTGTGGATGTAGATTTTTGTAATACTTATCTGAATAAATTACTTAATTGAAAGAAATCTAATCAGTAAATTAAAAAATATTTTTGTGTACCCAGTTTACAGTTGTTCGCAATATACACACATAGTCAGTTACATGATACAGGCTGTTTCCTTGTATATCGAGGTCAATTTACGTAAAAAGCTGCTTATTACTAAATGTTGTAGGGAGGTGGTAGCATACATTTTTTCTTTGCTTACATTCCAGATAGCATCAATTCTCTTAGAGTTGGTAGAATAAACTTTGATATATGTTACATTAGATATTATGAATTATATGTGTCTGTAATCAATTATTTTAAAGAGACTGTCACAAAAATCAAATTAAATACTGACATCTTTATGCATATGCAGAGGGTGAAACATTACTTGTTGTAGCTTTTAAACTGATTTTAGTTTATTTTCAGCATACCTTTCTTTGTTTAATTAATGAAGCTGCATATCACACCAACTTAGTACTTCTGATCATTTGCCTTATTAATAAAACTTTATAAGGATATGTTTTATTTAGATGAAAACATTTCCCTAAAAATGGGGAAAAATCAGGTATAATGGTTGGTTTTACAAAATGGCAATGGTCCCATTTGATATGATCATATTCAAGGAAACAGGTTAATTGTTATTTAAGAAACCAATTTATTTCTTTAAAACTTTATCATTCAGAATTGTCAGGCAGAATTATACCTGGTGACATTCAAGTTGTTAATGTCAAATAGATTTTACAATGTTCTTCCATAATGTTAGATGGAAAAGTTAAATGTTTAAAAAACGTGCAGTCATGAGATCTAACTTAGATTTAGCAAACAATGCTTACATAGCTGATGCTAATTTCCACTATACAGAATGTGGTATGGCCAAATTATTACAGGAATCTTGTAAATAGAATCCTAAATAAAAACGTTATATGCATATAAAACAGAATGAATTGTAAACTCGGCAGTATATTGCCTAAATGAATAAGTGGGATAAAATCAAAATCAACACAGCTTTTTTTTACTGTAATATGTTTCAGAACTGTTTTGCTTCTCAGACAGTAAACAAATGAACTACATGTGAGCAGGTGAGGCTCTAATAAGACTGCCCATCTCGTAAATAGGAAATTATATAAAAGCGCCCAAAAATATTGAGGGTATTGATTAATAGACACACGCAAAAATAACAACTGTTCTAACAAACATTAGCATTAAGAGGGTCGTTAATTCAGTACAGTCATTGTCACCAATGATATACTTACATTTAATGTCTAGAAAGTGCACATGAACTTAAAGTATATATACATATCGTATTTGCCATGATGCTTCATTTTGTTCAATCATCAACATAAGAAATCATATTTCTTTTACTTGTACATTGTATTAAGGTTATTATAAATCACAGAGGTTGATAAAGCAGTGTTTCTATTTTCAATTGTGTTATGTGTGTATGATATAGTATATCAAATGTTCAATACCATGTTGATTTGCTCTTTGACAGTAGTAAAAGTATGAATTTCGTTACCTTTAGTTAAAAAAATAATGTTGAACGCTTTTATGTAATTTATACAAGCTCAAATGATAATTTGGAGCAGCACAACAAATTTTGGCTCTTATCGCACATGGCAAATGTATCTTTAATCACCAATGCTAATGCAGCGGAGATAGCGTTCTAAAATTTGGCCTGTGTCTTCATCTACACACTTTGTGTATACGAGCAGCAAAGGTTCTGTTGTGTCTAACTACACATTTTCACAGGCTCGCCTGCTCCTTCATTGCTCAACACTGGGTTATGAACCAAATTAAAATGTGCTTGCTCATTTGATTTATTATTTGTTTACTATTTATAATAAATTTAGTTTGCTTTGAATTTTTGTATTAATGATTATGTTCTCATTGACATGCTAAATAATAAAATGATTTTATATGAACAAAATGTCACGCTTAGGCTATGTCTAATTGGTAAAAATAATGCAAAACAAAACTACCAATAATTTATTTTAGTCCATTCATTTTGCAATGGCTATAATATAATACAACGCAAGATAGTTTTTCTAAGTAATAAGCCTATATATTTCAAATGTACATGTATTACCCAAAAGAAGCTTTAGAACAAAATATGTCATGTTGCAATGCTTCACAACATTGTAGAACCAGACAAAGCATATGATAAGTGTGGCAATTTTCGTAACAACTCTTGTTGTATTTGTTGCTAAAATAAATTGTAATCTTTCTTCACCAAATTTGATATGCTTAGGATATAAAGCGATTATAACCATATGGATAGGTGTGCCATATGTGGGGCAGTAACCGTTACGATAAAAAACAGTTTGTTTGTTTGAAATGACAACAGTAATTTTAGGAGATTTGATTTTGCGTTTGTCCCTGAATGTTATCAATATAGTTTTGTAGTCGATAGCTGATAAGCTATAATTATATGTATTTTGGTGGCTTACAAAGCAACTACAATTGTTTTATATCAATGTTTCATTTAAATTTAGCTGTAGCCAGTTAAAAATATCTTGTATATATCATTCCAAATACAAAAAAGAAGGAAATACAAATGTTGCAGAGAGATAAAAAGATATCATGTAACCATTTTTACTGGGCACTTCAATGACAGTAATTTACATACATTAGTAGTGTAAACTCATATAGTGGTGTTATTGCATTAAAATATTGTATTTAATAGAAAGTAACGTATATAACTGTAATAACAGGTGTCTAAATTAGGTAAAATCATATTGCTAATCATTTGATTTCAATTAAAAGATAATATTGATATGTAAGAATAAGGAATAATTTGATATAATAACACTATAGGATTCCCTATTATTTTAGGGTAGCGCAGTGAATGTTGTTATTGCAGGGTAACGCCTCGACCGCTAAATAGCTAATATACTTTATTATGTGACTAGTATAATGTGGTTTTAGAAAAATACAGTCTACAAACCTAATTCTTAAGAGGTCTTTTGGCAGCCTATGGTCTAAAGATGGTACTGCCTTAAATAGTAATACATTTGAAAGAAAGTAACGTATGTAACTGTGATACCATATGGTATGTTGATAGGTCATTAAGTCAAATCACAACAAACTCAACACTGTTAAAATAATACTTATATAGAAAAGTAAACAGAACTATTATGTTTATAATCTTAATATAATAATTGTAATATGGTGGGTGGGGTAATTCAACCCCTGATTTTTAACATTTCGGCTTATTTGAAATGGTTTGATATGTTTTTTTATCATTTGTAAATCTCATATAATCAAATCAAATTCTATAATTAAAGCATAAAGGACTTGAAACAACTGTAGAAGAAGTGTCCAAATGACTAAACAATATTTTTAATGGCCACTTTAAGCATAAAAGTGATCATTTTTAAGTCGAAAATATATATACTTCCCCACAAGATAGGACTTGCAACTTCTAGTGTGTTGCTTGAGATAAACCAAACAGCTGGAGGATTGCTGAAAAAATTCTTTGCAATCAGTTCAACCTTATCAGTTCTACTGATTAGACTAGTACATGGCTTGCATCCCTTCCCAACTGCAACATTACCAGAATTGGAACGCCCCCTGGTTGAACAATGACAACGCTATCAACAGGGGATGGGGAACAAATTTATACCCAGGCTTCTTATAAGCATGCGCAAAAGGCTCATAGAATGCATTGATAAAGGTGGCGGTCATACAAGATATGACTTACAATATATAAATTTGTAATCATAACATGTTCATATATAAATTTCTTTCAACAAAGCTGGTGAATTAGGGTGGCCTTCTTTTTACTAGCATGAGTATATTACATTCCATTTTATTCCATTCCAGTATATTATAATTGAATTCAAGTCTATTTTATGTCTGTATATTACATTCCAGTTTATTACATTACAGCTTATTTTATTCCAGTCTGTTTCATTCCAGTTGATTTTATTCCAGTCTATTTCATTCACTTTCAGTCTATTTATTTCTAGACTAGTTTAATCCAGGACATTTCATCAAGTCGGTTTTAGTCTAATGCCTTCCTTCCAATCCATTCTGTCTCTGTATAATGCATTCCTATATATTTGATCTTAATCAATTTCATTCCAGTGTATTCCATTCCAATGAATTCCATTTCAATCTATTTCATTCCAATTTTATTCCATTTCAGTCAATTTTTTTCTAGTATATTCCGTTCAGTCTATTTCATTACAATGCATTCCATTTCAGTCAATTTTAATCCAATGTATTCCACTTCAGTCTGTTTTATTTCAGTCTAATTATTTCATTTTGATTCATTTCATTTCATGTCTCTTTGTTTCCAGACCTGTTCCAGGCCATTTCATTCTAGTCAATATTAACCAAATCGCCTGATTCGAGTCCATTTCATTCCCGGCTATTTTATTTCAGTAGATTGCATCCCAGTCATTTTGACTCAAATACTTTTTTTCGTTCCAATACTTCCAATGATGTATGCCATTCTCTATTATATTTTAGATTTACTTGGCCAGACGCATTACGTTGGGGAGATCGTCTAATATAGTTTTATTATATACACATCAATCAGATACTGATAAATATTACTTGTTATGTATATTTCGAAAATGGGGAAAATAAATGTCAAGGCCTTTTGACGTAGTCTCAACCCATATAAGAATAGCTTCCTTTTTGTGGGACATTGACAAACAGTGCACCGCAGATCAGAATGTGGCGTCTGATCAGGGTAGCCACTGTTTGCTACTATTGTTCTTTTATAAATTAGAGTGAAAATGAAAATCCCACCCAACAACCCTAAACAGAATCGACTGGTCTAAATGATAAGATCGGGAAATTCCATTCGGCTTTAATGGGTTTGAGTATGCATGCGGTTAAAAGGATATATCTTTCAAAAGCTTCTACTTGCATGAAACTTTTCCTGTATTAACAAAACTTGCTTTTTATCAAGGAGACCGATAATTTTGGCAACATTGTTGTATGAACAATTTATACATCTCACATAGATCACTTTACGCCCAAACATACAGCTTTTGAGCAATCAGCAGCATGCTTATCAGTCTTACTTGGGTCAAATACTTCTAAACATTGTAGTCAGATTATTGTAGTTCATTTTCATGCAAATGGTTTTCTCTAAAGTTAACACAGCGTGTCACAATATTGCAAACGGTATCAAACCAGAAAGTAGCTCTAAAAAGACTGATAAGCATGCTGCCGATTGCTTAAAAGCTAATATTTTGTTCTGTCCGAAAACTATTTAACAACTTTTCTTCTGCAGGGCTTAAGTTGTTCCTGGATATTTTATATGGGGAAACTCTTCATTATAGAGATGCTTTTTTCGATAGCTTTTGAAGCCAAAGTCAAAATACTTACTTGATATGTTTAACCGAATGAGACAATGGCTATAGGTAACCTGGACCTTTGACCTATCAAACAAGGTAGATCTTAATGAATTGCAAACATGTTTTTTCTCAGAAATCAGAGGACCAATTGAAGTGATATTTCATGTGGAGGATATTTTTTGTGTGCCAACCTTAATTGTGTGACTATATTGTCCATGACACATGAGTAAAATATCTTTGATGCCATGCATGTTGTTTACTTTAAATTTTATGCCCCCAAAGGATCTCTGGGTGGCATATAGTAATCGAGTGCCTGTTCGTCTGTCCGTACCCACAAATAGACACTTGCTTTTTTGTGGCTTTCCGTTTTTCTTTTTCGCGTACCATAACCGGGCTGGGGATTATAAAGGAGAGGTCTCACCCTATAGGAAATTTACATAGGGTTCTGCCCACGCATGGATTTTTATAATGTTATGCATAATGATTGCCTCACATATAACTATTCTATTTGTGATATAGTTTCCCACTTACCTATTTAAATGGTCAAAAAATGACATGTTATGTAACCGGGCATCTGCTTATGGGGGTACCTTCAGTTTAAGCCGCCCATAGCTCTTATAGTTTCATATATTGTGTTCTAATTACTTTTAAAACTATTTAAGGCCATCACTGATTAGATATGCATAAAACAAAAATCAGTTTCTGTAAAGTTAAATTCAGAAAAATATGATTTTGTTTTGAATTGTGCCCACATTTCAGCTACATAATATTTTTTAATAATTATGTTTTAAAATTTAGGCATGTTCCAGTTCTTGTCAACCTATGAATTTACTCTCAAATTAGGCTATACATATATAGATGTAATGCTAACATTTTCAAGAAAATCGAAGACCGGTAAAATGTTGTCCTAGAACTTTGAATGTCACAAATCCAAGTTCTCAGAAATGTAAAAAAAACTGATTGTAGTTAATGAACAAGTGTTCGGTTAGTTTAAGAGCAAGTTTTTTGTTTTTGCTTTCTTCAATAAGAAAGATTGAATATCCAATATTGCTAAAACTTTTATAATATAAATACTGATCACTTAGAGAGAACTTTACCTTGTCCAACTCCTCATAGAACAGTAAACTTTGATAATCTTCATAATACGGTTTCAATACCAGATTCACTCTAATAGAAAGTCATTCTCCATAATTCATTCATTTCATTGTGTCAGGGATAGTTTGTTTCATCATTTCTTGATCACCAACATGATACAATAAATATTTAAATAATATTACAACCTTATATAATCATATACCACATTCTGCACACTTTCATATAACTTGGTGTATACTTTCCTGCGTGAGCAAGACAGAATCTTTAATGTTTCAAAGCTGTCATCCTTAATCCAATACTGACCACATAGAGAGAATTTCACCCTGTCGAACTCCTCTTGAAGTAGTTAATTTCATTAATTTCACAATATGGCTTTATTTTGTTATTCACTTTGATATAATGCCAAAATACAGTATTCACCCATTTTATGTAGTTGCAGGGTCTATTGCTTTATTATTTTCTACCACTAAATGCTGAGATATTTAAAGAATACATGTACCAAACTCTACAATCATAGGTGCCTACAATCATATTCCAAATCCAGTAGAAGGTCAAAGAATCATATGGGATAGAAAATTAATGTCCACACCATCTTCTTAAAGTTTCATCTAGTACAATCAGATCGCTCAAAGGATAACTGATTCTCTGATTAAATTGCCATTTACTTGACTGAGGAACCAGTTTTGAAAATACATCATGGAAACTCCAGATAGTGTTAAGCATAAAACTACGAATACAGAACTTATTGAATATATAAACAAGTGAAATTGCAAAAAGGGTCTGACAGTATAAGAAGAAGTTACAATGATTGGGCACTGAGGTAATCTGACCAAAGTCTTGCCCTTGCAACGGAATTGGCAATCAACAAAAACTTGAAGCCAATATTCAACCCGAGACTAAAACTACAAATATATATAATACTAGGAGAACACTAGGAAAGTAGAACCTATGTGCAACTCTTTCCAAAAAGTAGTAAAATTGCAAACAGAGTTTAAAATAAAGTCAGTGCTTTCAGTTAATTAGTTTGCATGTGCATCTTGGTATTCAATGAATTGACAAAATGATGAATTCAAAACAGTCATAACATTTGCCAGATATTAAATGCCTGTGCAACAGTAAGCCAATGGTACATAAAGAATCCCAATATGTACCTGGTATTAAAATAAAAAAACTACTCCCTAGGCTATTCCAAACACATTGACATTTTAGGGGAAAATCATGCATAACAACTTAATATCATATTAAACAAGGATAACACAAGAATAATTAAAAAGGTTAGAGACACATGCCATTGTAGGTAGAATGAATGTCAGTTACATATATGACATCACATTAGTTCACAAAGGGACAAAATAAATGAAATCAGCAATCAAATGCCTTGCCTTGTCTAGCACTATTTGAGACTGAATGGTCAATTAAAACATTGGTATGCAAATACAAACCAATATACATTTTAGACACATTCGATGAAGTGATCAAAGCACTGAATCCATTAACTGATGTGTTTCCACTTGATTTTGAGAAGTTTGAATGTTGCAGACTTTTTGTGTGTTACTCTAACTAATTTGAAAAAGCTACACAAGTCTCAGATTTGTTTCAATGTAAAATTAAATATGCATTTGTACACGCAAAGCTTTTAATTATCGATGTTTAAAGTATTTTTAATAGTAAAATTGCGCAATTACATGGTTCCAGAACAAAACTAGCCTCAAACATTAAATTATGATAAATGTCAAAAAATGACCTACATGTATATAATGTGTTTTCCTGCACTGTTACCGGTTTCAAAAAATCTCGAAACTTTCTCAGTATACAGAAGACATGTGAGGCAAATTTTATAGGCAGTATCATAGGTTGACAAGGGCAGGAACAATTAGAAATTGTAGACGCAATTTGGCATACTTATGAATTTCAATTATATTTTTTGGAAAATTTTCACTTTAAGATTTTGTAAATAAATTGTTTGCCTGTTTGTATAGGCCAACATAGTATCAAAACAATCCATATTGAGTCCTTTCACTATTCCAGCTTAAACTAGGTGAGATCCGATAAAACAGATGTTTAAAAATTGACAAAATATTAGACAGGTGTCATTGAAAAAATGGAGTAACACAAGGTGCTCTCCTGAGACCTAAAACGCACTATTGAAATAAATTAATGCATTTTTATAGTTGCTAGGTCATAGGTATTCACCATGTAAAACTAGATGAAAATCCATGCGTGGGCGCATATGAGACCTCCCCTTTGTGTGTGTATTATATGACTGGGGCACCCAAAGGCTCAACCAAAAGTGGTTCTAGAGAAGCCGGGAACCGAATCTGCGACCCCTAGTTTACACGGTATTTTGCTTATTATATCCACTACACCACGGCGGCCCTTTTGAATTTCCGAAAATTCTCTTTTCCCTAGTCCACTCAGTTGAGTTGAGCACGAAATAAAGTTTTATAATCTCGGGTCCAGATCCTCGCCCATAAACTAAATTGTATTGTTCCTTATGCAACGCGCATTTATTGAAGCCAGCTGGGGATCCCTTTGGGCTTTGCCCTATCCCCTTCTAGCTCATAAACAGCTTTCTATCACAGAAATTATTAAGATTCCTATCCCTAAACCATATATGGGCCACAACATAAGATTTCCAACATTGTGGTATGTGCGACCAGCAAAGGCTTCTTACTGACCGAACATCATTTTTAGTTTCTAAGCTTGAAAGTAGGCTGCACAGGGTCATTTGACTCTACACATGTCGAAATGCCATATTGTTGGAAATCACATGTCGCGGCTTAATTATGTATACTTTTGTTCAACTTGAAAGTAAAATCAGCGACAATGGCCGGGGATCGCCACAGGTTATTTCCCACTCCTCCAGTTTATAAAAGTATACACAGAAGCTACTGCATTTATTGGGGGCTGTTTTAGGAGACTATAATCGGTACATTATAATCATATCTTGTTAAGTTTTACTATATTAGTACGAGATTTAGAGATATTTTTTGTAGACAGTTAGTAGATGCAGGTCATACGAGGTATATGCTGTAGAGAATTGTATAAGCTCAATGTTTCCATTCTGAGTCATATTATATCGTATTGTTATAAATTGTGTTTTTCATGTATAAATAAAGTTCGTCAGACTAAACTCTACGTTTTTGTAAAACAATTACAACGTCAGGGAAGATATGATTGCACTGTTTGCTAAGCCATCACTGCCTTGGAATTGCATGCATTGATTATCACTTTGAGGATAATGAGTACAATAATAGCTCACTTGAAGCTGTTGAACAGTTTAAACCGATTAAATACTATAATTTAAGCCGCGCACGTCATGACAATCATTTAGATATTTATTACGTGCATAGCTTAAATAATAACAATGGAACGAGGCCATAGCAAATTATCCAACATGTCATAAACTCATTGGGTTTTATCATGATATTGTTCCGCCATTCTGAGTCTCTTAAAGACGATGTTGTTGCCATATCAGAATTGAAACTAACAATATAATGTGTGGGACCATTATAATAGTACTTTAGTCTGTAGTAGGCGTTATTGTAAACTACTGAATATTCGCCCATTACAATTTTGAAGATTTTTGGAGAGGGGAAGTTACATATTGGCGAAGTATAATTTGGCGGCAGCTCTGAAGTATTTTTTGTTCTTAAAAGGACAATTAGTCGGAAAGAATTCGCTTCCTCTGTGCTTTAAAGAAGCCCCCTTTTCAAACGATAAGAATTGTAACAAATATCATGTGTAGGTTGTGTCATAGGAACTGTCTCAGTACTGTCGTGCCAACCAAGAGTGACAGTGACGTACGTTTTGTTTACAATTGTTAAGTAAAACATTAACTTGTACACATCACTTGAGCTAACGCAAATCGATAGATCACTTGTGTATTAATCCTATCCTGCGGATAGGATTAATACACAATTGATTTATCGGTTATAAGTCGCTGATAACATTGTAAACAAAACATGACGTCACTGTCACTCTTGGTTGGCACGACAGTAGATACTTTATTTTCACGTGGGCGTTACTGTAAAAATAAGTGATCGTGACCAACACCCAAGGCACCGCATAGGAAGAGGCACAGAACACTAACAGCCACATGACATCAATCAGACGATTAATTAAAGCAAATCAATCAGCTCTCCATTCTTCAGTGAGGTGATTACAAAACTAGAAAGGACTCGAAGTACTGCATAACAAAACAATGACCTAACACACACAAAAGCACACAAAATGGGAGCAACAATAAGCAAAGAATCAACAATAACAGTACCACCGCCATAGAACGAAAAGCAGCCAGTAAGTTATAATTGTAATTGCACTTTGTTTTGTAACGCGACATCTGATTGGATAACGTGAAAATTGCGACAGTATGCGATATACTGTCGGAAACAGTTTGGTGCCCTCAATTACGTCACATTTCGTTGGATGACGTGCGGCATTATGCGGCTGCACGAGAAATTTTAGGCACGTGACTGTAATCTTACGGAAAACAAAAGTTGAATTTGTTGATCGTGTTGGTTTCAAAGATTACAGTAGGACTATACGTGGTATAAACTGAGCATTTTTACTTCAACATTTACTCAAATGCTTCCAATATGTTGAATGCATTGTGCTTGTCATATATTTTGACGTGTTGGACAAGCAGCCGTGCCCTGGGACGGTGCCCAGAAGTCTTGCCGATGTGTAAAAAGACTCATTTTCCTCGACAAATTTGCTTGCTTATGTTGATAAAGAAGTTCTAAATTCACTAACAAAATAACTATATGTTCAATGTTTACAGTGCTGCGTTGTCGCTATTTCAAGCTTTTATATTTTGGCCGACAAACAGTTGACCTTTTTACAGTAGCGCCATGGTTAACATTGACTCAGTGACGTCACCAACAAATATTTACAGTACATCGACAAATGTAGAATGGTATAGATCTTTGTTCTTCAGTGTTTACAGGACAATCCAAATCCCGAGGTCCACCGTTCAGTGAAAAACTCGGCAAGCCTCGTTTTCCATGGGAGAGGTGGATCCTCGGGTTTATATTGTCCTGCCCACCAATGATGGATTCTGTTTATCTCACATACCCCGTACCAACCCGTGGGAAATACAAAAAAACGACAGCCGCACGCTGACCGCACGTCGATCCGTGACGTCATTGTAATGTTAAAATGACGTCACCATTCCACATGTGTTCAGCGTATTCAGGATTTTCTGGAAGACTTTTTCATGTTTTTTTCCAATATATAATGAGGTACATGTATTTAGTGGTGAGCAAGAAAAGAATCCATAATTTGTGAGAAGATGGGATAGAAAAATCCGTCCCTCGAGATTACCGTTTGTCATCACTTGGCAAGCCTCGTGATGCCAATCGGTGATCCTTAGGACATATTTTTCTATCTTACCCTCACACTCATGATGGCTTCTTATATTTTTGTATTCCTTTGTGTTCTAGTGTAGTTTCTACTTGTTGCGTTGTTCTCTGATCTGTGATAGTGGCATTTCCTGGTCATACTCACTTGGCTTTAGTCGAGACCTCAACCTTGTATGTGCATAACATGACCTCAAATCATTTAAATGGCCTCTATAACCAATCGTATACATATTAGTATTTTATTTGCCTCTTTTACCGATGATCCTCATTTAGTTTTCATGAATTTTCCTTGCGTGGTCAACAAGTAAGCACTGATCAGCCACGTAAGTGAGGCATTTATCAGCCATATGCATGCTCAAACACACATGAGATAGACATTTGGGTCAAACCACGAGTTAATGGAACTTTTCGCGTATGCGCAAAGTAGCTCAGACATTAAACGTGCATAAACAGCAGTGGGGCCAGAAGTTTGAATTATTTTCGATTGAATTTTCATCTGCTTCCATGTTTTGTACAGTAAAACCTCAAAAACTCAAACTTCGATTTTTTGCGAAATACTCGCGTATTCAAAAATATTTCAGGCAAAATGGATTCAGAGAAAGGCCTATCTATGAACTATTTTAAATACTACATGTATGTATGAAAACTCATGTTTTGTGTCGTAATGCACACAAAGCATGTTTAATGCACACAAAACTTGTGTTAAAAATCTGATAATAATCATTTTGGGGGTTATATATTCTTAAGTATACCTCCCTACAACTCGAACGTTTGATACTCAAAATAAAGCCTAGTCCTTAAAACTTTGAATTTGCTAGAATCGACTGTATGTGACCGAAGAAGGGTATGGTCTGCGCAGTCTCTGCTCGCGAAATGTTATAATATGTACCAAAATCACACTGAGCTGGTACATTTCTCCTGGTATCCGGCTCTGTTATAGATTGCAGTCGTCTGTATGAAGTTCTTTGAACTTTGCCAATCCCAATGAACGGCAGTTGATTAGAACATTTGTCTTATTTATGTCGTTTAAGCATCTGAGCATGTTTGCTAGATTAAACCAACGAGCGAAAATAGTTCTTCCACACAGAAAGGGACAATGTTCGTGTGACAGTCTGTCGGAATAGCGCGTACAGTGTGGTTTCATCAGCCACTGTATCCATTGCATTTTTAACCATTTACATCATAGAGACGTTTGCAAACAGGGCAGACCTAGATCAGGCAGCTCTTGTAAGAGCTGTCTGATCAGGGTCTACTCTGTTAGCTTATGGAAATATGATATAGCTGACCCTACACTAGTGTACCTGACATACAAGTGATTTCTTTGTTCTAGATACAGGTACCATTGGATACCAACATGAAAGTTTATTGATATGCTTATTCATAGTGGGTGGATCCTAGCATGAATATTCACGAGGGACAGGTTTAACGAAAGGGCAATGTTTTCCAACACAACGCTGTCCATTACGTGTAACTTTTAACACATTTCGGGGCAGCTGAACTGCAATTGATCTTATACAAATTCATATAGTGGGTGGAGCCTACCATGAATATTCATGAAGGAAATGGTTAAACGGAAGGGCAATATTTTCCAACACTACACTGTAAAAATTACGTGCAACTTTAGAACACATTTCGGGGCAGCTGATCTGCAATTGATCTTCGTGTAACCTTTCAAAGTAAGTAAGGGTGCAGAGATCAGGAATCGATACAATCAAGTACCACACCTGACCCAGGATACCAATGGGAAAGTGACAAACTCACAGTTATACACCACAAACGAGAGCCAAGAGGTCCGCCCTTTCCCAGCAGGTGACCACAAGGCACAAATAAACAGACGCATAGCGCACACAAAGGCATAACAAACACAAGACAGAAAAAAAAACATAAAAGATCTACAAAAGAAATACCGCCTTGGAACGTATAGTAAAATATTTTACTGGAGGGTTTAAACCGGTTTCACGGCGCCAACCTCACCCTTAATTCAGATGTGGACCAAGACACATAGATATTTGGTTTGCATGAATTACCCCTTACTTATCAATGCATCATCTCAAATAGTATTTCAACTAGTTTTAAAGCTTTGTTCTGTTCGATTGTATGATCTGAAGAACAACGACAACAACAATGACCCCAAAGCTGTTGTATAAGGATCGACAGTAATCGGAAGTTTATACCAAAATAAGTGACAGCTGAGCTTTTGGTATTAACTATTTGATATAAAAAAAAAAAATATTGTCAATCGAACTAGAATTTGAAAGCTAGGAAAAATGAATTCATGAGCTTCACAATTGGAATATTTTGAAATGATAGTACCGTCCAAAAGACTTGTTTAAAGCCCTCAAGCGATAAGGCGTGTATACTTTCCCTAGTTGACATGATAACAAACACCACATTTTCAAATTGCCATAGTGTTTTTAAAATTGGTGTAGTTCGACAGTAAAATATGCATTGTAAGGATCAAAATTATTGACTAATGAGGCATTGGATATGATGTGGTATCGACCAGATAATACCAATATTGATCGAGGCGAAGCCGAGGTCAATATTGGTATTCTCTGGTCGATATCACATCATATCCAATGCCTCATCAGTCAATAACTGTTTTATTATATAACATTTAGAGAAAGATATACAGGTACGTATCATTGCACCTGGAAATAATACTGAACTTATATACAAGTTTCGGGACAGTCAAGCATTTAGCAAAAACAGTGCAGACCTAGATAAGACCACCCTTTTACTATTTTATATATGTTGTGCATGAGTGTCATCATTCAAGTTAAACAAGAATTCTAACACACCTCGCCTGTAGAGCCAATCTTAAATAACTGTGATATGCCAAACAATAACTCACAGCTTTGAAAGCGCAGAGAAAATGTGTGATAACTGACGTCATCTCAGTTACTGGAAAATGACGTCATCCATGGCGTTAGACGGTGTAACGTCGTTTTTACGCTTTAAAGACGTTACAAATACATGTAAACGTATGCGACGTGGTCTAAGTATTGGCGGGAGTTCTTCAGTGCAAAGACGGACAGTTTGAAGAAGCTGAAGACTTCAAATTTTGTTTTCGTCGTTTATTGTGCATTAAATTCAAAATAGATCAGCTCCAGTGCGTGATGTGTTGCGTTCTCGGCAACTACGATTTGATTATTAGCGACCCTTTAGAAAAGCATAACCGGAAAGGAAAAAACCAAGGAGTCTAATTTTAGTAACTAATATACACTGGCAAGCGCGCGCCAGCCAGTGAATATGACAATATATTGACTGGCCACGTGAGCGCTCTAAGCCAATGAAAATCGGTATTTTTTTTAGTTATATAAAAATATACAATTATTGACTAATGAGGCATTGGATATGATGTGATATCGACCAGATAATACCAATATTGACCGAGGCGAAGCGACCCGAAGTAGTGCAAGAGACCCGAAGTATTCATGATTCCATGAACCTTCCAAAACTCGAATTCATTTCTTAACTACTAACAAGAATTCTAACACGCCTCGCCTGTAGAGCCAATGTTAAATTAGTGTGATAATTCACAGCTTTGAAAGCGCAGGGAAAATGTGTGCTAGCTGACGTCATTAGTTACTGGAAAAAATGACGTCATTCATGGCGTTAGACGGTGTAACGTCGTTTTTACGCTTGAAAGACGTTACAAATACATATAAACGTATGCGACGTGGTCTAAGTATTGGCGGGAGTTCTACAGTGCAAAGGAGGAAAGTTAGAAGAAGCTGAAGACTTCAAATTTTTTTCGTCGTTTGTTGTGCAATAAAATCAAAATAGATCAGCTCCAGTGCGTGATTTGTAGCGTTCTCGGCCACTACGGTAGGATAATTAGCGACGCTTTAGAAAAGCAGAACCGGAACGGAAAAAACACAAGGAGTCTAATTTTATTAACTAATATTCACCGGCAAGCGCGCGTCAGCCAGTGAATATGACAATATATCGACTGGCCACGTGAGCGCTCTAAGCCAATAAAAATCGGTCTTTTTACTTAGTTATATATAATAATGGTTTTTTATGTTCATCCTGGGTAATTTTTCATGCTTTTGTTGTCGTCTGCTTACTTTTATGAAAACAAACTTTTTCAAAACACTATCAGTGTCGAGCGGATTTGACCAATGGTATTAGATGAGGATAAAAGTCGCCGCTAGCAAGGCAGTACATTGTTTTAGCTCTCCTATTCATGAGCTCAACGTGAGCTTTTGTAATCCTCCTCCTCTTGAACAACTGGATGTCCAAATTCAACTTTTTCAGAATATCAATATGGTCATTCTGCATATCAAATTGAAGAGAATGAAGCGGAAATAACAGGCTAGTTACGCACAACCTCGCCCCCCTGTGGTGTGGTTAAACGGTAGAATATTTTGCTTTTCTGTCAACAGACAACATAAAACATGGAAAGAATAAGTTAAAGAATTGATGACTTTGCGGTTAAAACAAACACAATGTAATACAACTTGGTAAAAACTCGCCGAGCTCATACAGTTGTATTAAAATAGCAATAGGCCATGGTGAAGTTTAAGTTTACAATATTGTTAAATAAACATAGTATGGTAAATCCATTTTCTGATAATAGTTTTGGACGAGTTAGGAAGTAGGGCTCACATCTTTTTAAACTATGTCCTTTGATCTTAATATAACATTTGTTTTATAAATTATCTCTACAGAAACTGTTTTAAAATTTTCTCTGCAGCATAAGAAAAAATAACTATTTTAAAATTTAGGAGCCGCTGCATCACACAAACATTCAGTGACCAACAGTTCGCTTTGTGGAGACTTAGCTCAGCCTTACTTTTTTGCTGCTGGCATAAAGTAACATTGTGAATTAGACTGTCGTTTAGACACACAATAGCGACATAACTGTAAATTCGAAATTTTTCGCGAGAATTTTATTTTCGCGAATAGCGTTAAAAGACACATTTGCGACGTCAAAAATCTTTAGCGATAATAGTAAACTACAGAGCGATATCACCAATTCAGGAGGGTTTGATTTTCACGAAACTTCGCATACGCGAAGTTTCGCGAAAATTAAACTCTCGCGAAAATTTCCGAATTTACAGTAATCAGACACGTTATATGTCCATACTGGTTTAAGTATTCGCTGGGCACACCTGGTGTTAGTCCATTTATCCGTACGTCGTTCCGTTTTCTTAGTCTGTCTGCCTGCGTGGCACAAATCTTGGATCCTGTAACTTGAACATAGACGCCAGTCCAAAAATGACCCTGCCACCCTCTCTCATTGGGATATTCCTTCATGAAAAACATATGACTCGAGGGTGTAATGACTATTATAATATGTTACCGGTCATTGGTGAAGACAAGTACTGTTCAAATAAATACTTTATGTATGTTGATTCTGAACATCATAGATAATTGTTTAGCTTGCGACTGTGGTGTTAGCAGGGTTTTGATTATGACATATCACCGATTTTTTTAGAAATATTTTACTTTAAAATGGGTTGTACTAATAGTGTATGATATTTGGTATATAGCATTTATTCAAAGTTATTATTCTATACGCGTTGAACACATTTATCGAAACATGTTTCTATTAATATGAAAATTGATCTTAATGGCTTTTTTAAGTGTTCAAAATATACTATTTTATAATTAACGCTTAAAGTGAGGCAAAATGTAATTTTTTGTTGTTGCCTGGCAACCAAGAACGTTCAAAGCAACTAGGGTAATGTCATTGTGGTATTAGCTTTTTGGGTCAATTGTGTATTCAGACAACATCACCAACCTCATATATAAATTTCCTAAGAAACAAACTGCATCTTTATCTAACTCTACCCCAGCAAAAATAGTTAAAACGTGATTTTTCGTGGTCATAGGCTCTCACAGTGTTGTTTACAAATTTGTATGGTATAAGATCAGGTTGTGATAAAAATCCATATTTCAAACATGAATAGACAACACCCATGACCACATACAATGAGTAATATAATTCTGATTTCAATAACAGTTTCTGAGATATCAGACCATTGTCAGAACTTATTGGATGATCCACGTAAGTAATCTATCACCAATGGTACGTCTTTTTCCATGTGTAAGCATTTCCCTTTACCCGCAATGGACAAGAAGATATTTTGTCGTAATTTTATTTTAGCACTTTTGTATTAATTGACTGAAATCAACGCTATGCATGTAACGTATGTAACAATTAACAAAATGGTCATTTAAATACCAATATTTTCACTACATCCGCTATTCACCCCGGGAGATTTAGCATATATATTTTGTCTTTAAAACAATTATTGTTGAATGGAAGAAACGATGTTTGCTAGCCTACTGTAAGCATGTCAAAGCTATTTACGGCATAAGACGCCATGTTTTAGCCAGGACCATGCTTAACAGCATCTGTGATGATACATTGCATAAGTTAGGAAGTATCCATACGATTTTGACATTTTTGTGTTTTAACAACTGTTACAACAGAATCTAGGGCGAAGATTAGGTACCAGTAAAATGTATTTAAGCCCCAAATAGCTTAAGCTGCTGTCCGAAGGCGGTTGTTCTGTTGTTGTTGATTCATTGTTTATTGATGCTCCCATTGTTTGTGGGGGATCTGTGTATGGTCCTTGTTTTGTTATGCTTGCTAGTTCTGCAATTACCTTGCTGGTTGCTTTAAATGTCTTTATGTTGAATAGTCAATGTAAGTGTTCTGTGGCTCTCCCTCACGGTACCATGTGTGATTGTGGTATTTCCTGATCATACTCACTTACTTTTTATATGTATGCTTAATTGATTTATTTAAAAGCTCATTGCATGCGATTTATTAAAGATTAAAACACAAACTCTATCGTTGCTGTTTTTCTATATGTCAAATGTATGTATTACTAGCTCGCATGATATTGAGTCACCCAATCGATGTTGTGCATTTTATAACCAAGTCATGTTTACATAAAAAATCGGATATAAAATGCATTACATCAAGTTGGTTGCGTATATTTTGCCGTCCTTTTTGCATAAAATCGCATGAGTATGATACTTTCAAATTTCTATTAGAGTAGGGTTGTTCAAACGTTGTATCTAAAAACAACATCACACCAGTACGTATATAAACCTTAATGCTGTAAGTCAAAATTATGATACTAAGGGGATCATTCCGAACTTATCATTTAAACATTTCAATTTTGTACTCGTAAAGTATATTTCAAATAATAACGTACACTGTGTATAATATGATTGCCTGTAGTTATACTGCAAATATTCCAAAAGAACTTTTCCAAAAAAAGAAAGTGAGTATGATCAGGAAATACCACAATCACATACTGCAGACCAACCCACAGCACCGTTAGGCCAAAACAAAAAAATTGTGTGGTTCGGGTAACCCGACCCTACCTACGATTTTGGTCCCGACCCTAATTTTTTTTCGTCCTGTTAAAAAAAAATATTAAAAAATCGCAGAAAATCGCGATACTGTTCGGTACAGTAAGCGATACGGTTCGGTACAGTTCGGTAGTACCGGAATAGTCGCTTCGGTCATTTCGGGTAGATCGTATAACCCCGCATTTGCCACTTCCGGTTTCGCTTTCAATCACCCGATTATTCTTGTTTTTCCCCCATAAAAAAATGGATTCTGTCAGCGTTTTGCTGAATATCTTCAGGCCAAAATTTGAACAAACAGCAGAGCTCCGGACTTTCAGAATTCTAAATTGTTCTCGGCTAGAAAGCCGTTTTTTTTGTCATCCAACATGTGAGCCATCGCAAAAAAAAAAAAAAAAAAAAAAAAATACCTACCTATCCTACCTAATGTTTTTTCAGCCGTTACCCGAACCACACAATTATTTATTTATTTTTTGGCCTTAGGAAGTGTCATAGAACATCTATAGAAACAATACATCTGTAAGTCAATAATAGCAAAGCAACTAGCTTTCTCTTCCTCTTCACTAGAATGGACTCAAAGTAATGAATAACAAAACAAAGACACACAGAGAACTCCCACAAACAAAGGGAAGTACATTAAACAACAGATCAACAACAGCAGAACCACCGCCTTAGAACGGACAGCAGCCTAAGCCACCAGGGGGCTTAAATTCATTTTACTAGCGCTAAATCTGTGGTTGTTGTTTAAACGCAAAATTGTTTAGCTCGCATGGATGCTTCATAACTAATGCAATGTTTCATCACAGATAAACAATCAATTTGAAATCAAATTAACATCTGATGATGATATAATTACAACTGTCATAACATTTATCGAGATCCGTTAATCTGATTGGTCAAGACCGGTCATCTGATCGCATTGACCTGTATTTCATTTTTCATGTTTAAAATTAGATAGTACACCCCAATTTTGTTTCTGAATTTATGAAATAATTTTTTTTTGGAAACCTGTATATACATTTATAGTGAAAATGATGCAGGGACCAAAAATCATAAACAATTAATGTCTATAGGAAAAAAGTTTGGGCTCTGTAGGAGTTCTCAACTTGAACCACTCCATCTTGGCCAGAACTTTTTTGTATATGTATCCCATTGACGTTCTGTATGTTTCACTCTTCTGAAAAGTATCCTATCTCTCTATGTTTTGTTCACACATATATGTTGTTTAAATGGCTATAAACATTGTATTGATGTTTAATGCTGAATAAATTATTTGTATTTTGTATTTGTATTTCATTTTTCGATGAACCCGTTCCGTATTCATGAGGGGCGGGGCCATTCACGACAGAACTACTTTTGTGATACTGTGCAATGCTTCTATGAAGAGATATGGACAGCCTGAAACTACTGACACTTTACCTTACACTTACACATATATTTTCAGGTGGAAAGGCAAAGATTAACTTACATGCGACGCCTAAATTAACAGAAGGCCAAGTCATGCCGATCAACTGTCTGCTGCGATCTATTAAGTTTCCCAGTCCGCAAAATGATGCGATCACCTCTTAAATCTTTGCTTGTTTCCCTGCCATCTCGTTACATATGTTTTCAGTCGAGCCCCGCAATAAAATCGTTTCTTGAACTTACTGACTGTTGCCTGGTTTATCCAACATTTTTTTGCAATTCGTCTTTGCTTTCTTTAATCACTCTATAAAGATAGCACAGTTTCTTTTTGCTGGGGTCATTTCTTTTCCTTTCCAAGCCATTTTGACAGATGATGCTTACGTCACCAATGTAAACGAATGACGTCATATCCGATGACGTAACTATTGTACACATTCTAATGAACACCCATGTCAAGTATGTTCGGTGGTCACTATAAAAAACGGGATTCTTGTCGCTAAAATGTAGTTGGAGAACGGCCGCCATTTTGTTTTCGAACGTCGTAACGTCTACATATGCACGTCCTAGTCTTAATGCGCGAAACGTTCGGGCCTATTAGCTCAAAACTTAATTTTTAGGAAAAATACTGGATAAGAAAGAGTAACGAAAGAAGCTGTAATTATAAGAATTGAAAATTATATTTCTGCGTTTCACTGAGGTATAAAATGTCGTTTAATTCGGTTTTCATGCAAACTAGATGTAATTTTCCCGACATTTCATACCTCAGTGAAACGCAGAAAAATAACTTTCAATTCTTAAACAAAGAAACGAACTTATGACTCACAGATAGTCAGAGCTAAAGAAACCAAGTTGAGCTACGGTGGGCCCAGCCAACGTCAAGCATCAGTCACCAACCAACGGATTAAAACTTTACGTCAGGGCCGTCATTAAGTCTGCGGCCTGACCCACCGTCGTGCAATTAAATAGGAAACCATAGCTATCAAACGTGATTGGGTTCACAACCAGGTATGCGGACTGTCGCATGATGTCCATGTTGTATCCCACTCTTTTATAACGTTTAATAATATTTTTAAATTGATCACTAAAATTAGGCTTTCCAGCAAGTATTTTAAATTTGTAAACAAAATCGCCATAAAATACAGGTTCTGTTATGCCTTGTTGCAGAAAAGTCTTTAAGAAAATAATGTATTTAACAATCAACTCCGAGCGTCGGTTATAAAATTTAGAAAATAGCCTTACGGAGTTTATGGTATTGATAACCTTGTTTTAGTAACTTTGAGGTCAGAGCTGCGTTTCTATTAAGTCATCACAACATGAAGTCTCTCTCATAACAAAATAAAAACAAATCTGCAACAATAGGAGCACAATTAGTACCCATAAGAATACCAACAATTTGTCTATACAATGTTGAGCCAAATCGCATAAATATATTGTCCAAAAGATAACGGAGAGTGTCAAAACGTTTTGACATGACCACAATTGAAATATTTTAGGTTGTTCAGAAGTGAAAAATGAGCGTTTATCATTACAAGCCAAATTAAGTGAGCACTCTCTTTTAAAAAGTTGTTCTATTAACTCAGTTAGTTTTTCGTTGATAAGATTATGAGGTAATGTAGTATAGAGAGTAGAGAAATCATATGTAGACACACTAGAAAGCCTTAAGATTTTAATTTAATTTGTTAAGAATCTCAAATTGTAAAGGACAACACATGCAAAAGTCTGTTACAGGTTCAGGCCAGCAGATAAAGGGCACAACCATCTCTTACTCTATGTCCTCAGCATTTATTGTTCATAATACTAAAACAAGATGACCATACGGCCCTGAAGCGCCCACCTGACACTGAGTCACAAGAAAGTAGATGACCTTGACCCTTAATACGCCAATCACAACAAAAGTCGTCTGCTTGTCTCATCTGCTAAGATGTTTAAGAAGCCTCTAGGGCAAACAGTGTGGACCCAGATCAGACTGCTCCTATAGGAACAGTCTGTTCTCGGTCCACGCTGTTTGCTTCTATACTTAATTCGTCAGTAATGTTAGATAATTATTTGCAGCAGACGAATTCAGCAGACGACATTTCAGATGCATTTTTTTCTTGGCGCTTTATGGGTTAATATTAGGTTTAACGATGTCACGACCAACCAAGGACCATCATTTGAATAAACCTTGTAAGACCCATATCTCTAATGTTGCAGTCAAAGACCCAAAGATGTATGACACATTAGTTCTTTGAATAGTTATTACCTAAAAAATAGTAAGTGAGTATGATCAGGAAATACCACAATCACAAACCTGGGAGCGCAGTGGCTCAGTGGTAGAGTGCTTGCCTCGAGACCGAGAGGCCGCGGGTTCGAGCCTCACCGGCGTCACTGCGTTGTGGTCCTTGAGCAAGACACATTTATCCTAGCTTAGTACTGGTTCAACCCAGGAAGACCCGTCCCTGTTTAACTGAAAGATTGTTGATGGGACGTAAAGAATCAAATCAAACAAACAAACAAAACAATCACAAACCGCACACAACCCCGTGGCACCGCGGGGAAGAGCCGCTCAACCATCACGAGACACCAGGAAGACAATTAAGCAAAGCAACTAGCTCTCCCTTCCCCATCAAGATGATTGCAATACTAGAATGGACATAAAGTAACGTTCAACAAAACATAGAACAATTACCCCCACAATGGGAGTAACAATAAACATAAAGTCAACAACAACAGAACCACCGCCTTAGAACGGACAGCAGCCTAAGCCACCGGGGGGCTTAAATGCATTTTACTGGTACCAAATCTTCGCCCTAGATTCTGCTGTTGTTGAAGTACAAGAAACGTTCAGCTCGAATGGAGGCCTTCTGACTAATGCAATGTATCATCATGGAGAAACACTCTAATCAAATTAACACTCCATGATGAAACAAAGAAAAGGGCTCATGACTCACAGATGGTCAGAGCTAAAGAAAACCTCCAGTTGAGCCACGGTGGGTCCAGCTACAGATAAGCATCAGTCACCAACCCATCGATTAAAGCTTTACATCAGAGCCGTCATAGAGTCTGAGGCCTGACCCACCGTCGTGCAATTTAAGAGGAAACCATAGCTATAAACCGTGATTGGGTTTAAAACTAGGCATGCAGACTGTCGCATGATATCCAAGTTATATCCAACCCTTATATAATGTTTTACTATCTTTTTGAATTGATCACTAAAATTAGGTTCTCCAACAATTCGTTTGAATTTATAGACTAAATCACCATAAAATATAGGTACTGATATGCCTTGTTGCAGAAGAGTTTTTAAACCCAATGTTGTATTTAACACTCAACCCTGAGTGTCTGAGGTAGAATTTAGGAAGTGCTTTTCGAATTTTATGATATCTATAACCTTGTTTTAATAACTTAGCAGTTAAAAATAAGTTTCTGTTGTTGAAGTCATCAACATTAGAACACACTCTAGCAAAACGAATAAGCTGAGAAATATATACACCATAGGAAGGTGAGCGAGGAACATCTCCATCAAGAAAGGGGAAATTTACTATTTCAAAATTAAAATCATCCCGTTTATCATAAATTTTAGAAGAAACTATGCCGTTTGTTATTGACAAGTTCAAGTCCGAAAACGGAGCTTCAGTATCAGAAAAATTCGCCTTATTTAACTGAAGTTCAGTGGGATATATCTGACCTAACATTTGTTAAGTTAGGCCATATGACATAGATACTGTAGTCATAGTTAAGTTGTATCATCCAAACCATGCTACATACGCAATTCGACTTCAATTGGCCCTCCTCTTTCTGAGAAAAATGTGTTTGCTACCTTTTGTCATATGTCGAAGATTCGCCAGTCTCTCTTTGCAGCAGAGATGATCGTAATATTATGTTGTTGTAGGCTGCATGCAGGAATATTAACAAACACGTACATGTATATGATTTGTTATGGGCAAATGATACGCAAAATTAGTTTAAAAATGCGAAAATATAGCGGTCACTCATCTTGAATTCTGAGGGCAAGTAGGACCAAGTCCCCACTTCCGGTTTCGATGCATGTCCGCAGGTCCCGTTATTATCTTCTGTATTATAAGTTTATGGAATCTTTCAAAGGGCAACAGACTGCACGAGGATGGAACAAGCAGTGCTATGTTAAATGCCTAATTCTAACGATGAGCAAAGCTTTAGACCTTTATTGGTAATTCTTACTGTCAAATTAATACTTGATATGTACTGTGGAGGTATATCAGCTAGAGCCCTTCTTTCTTTATTAAAAGTATTTCTGTATACTGATGAAAATCTGCGGACAAATCCGTGTTCCGTATAAAAGTGCATTCAATAACTCTGCAATTTGTAGCCTTATAGCAGTCTGGTCCTTTATTTGGCAGTCACAAAAAACAATTTCCACTTTTGGCGAATGACTAAAATGCATCACGCAAGAAAGTCAGCTGCAAACCCATTCTTTTTGTAGTATATCTGGCACTTATTCAATTTCAATATTTAAACTTAGCTTCTATGTACTCATTAGAAGTGCCGATATGCCACTGGCGAGTACACACAATCTGTACTTTGAAAAATAAGAAAACTTCGAATACGCTCGGTTTATAACAATTTTGTGAAGTGCCATTATTACGTAACACTTGGGAGCGGAAATAACACTATAAGGATCGTGTATAACTCTTATCCTGCTAATGGTGATTTTTTGTCATCTGCTGATCACCTTTGCATGCAGTTTTGACCAAGCAAAACAGTAGCATTGATCAAAATCCAAACTGTCATAAAACAATCTGACAGTATTCCTGAAAGAACTATTGGAAAAGGGTTAAATTTGGAAAAATAGACATACGATAAATATCACGCAAATTGCCAAGCATACAAAGAGTCAATAAAGGCTATTCTGCTTAGACGTTTCTCAATCGAACACAATTCTAATTTTGGGCAAAGTGTCGGGACATAGTAGCCTATTTGTCTTGCTTCCAGGTCATTGATACATTTGTAAACTGGTCAAAATAAGTTAAGCCCAATGTCAACTTTTCCATAGCCATAATGTTAAATTCCCATAGTTTAATTGTTTATTTCAAACATGTCGAAGGTAGTTAATAATTCTAACCCAACCTAAGTTAGACAACAATATCTTAGGTGTAATTACACAAAGTTTCAATTGAAAATACCGATTTTGTTTGAGTATGTTCTAAATTTTCCAAGAGTTTCCAAATTTTTGCCATTTTTAATATAGTAATGATAGGGATCTAAACGGTACATTTACTGGCTTGTCTGAAGCTCTTTGGAAAAAGTATCAATAATATTGAAACCTAGCACATGTTGAGTGGAAACATTGCTGCTACTTTGCTGAAAATTTTATCGGAAAATCTTTTTCTAGTAAAATGTTATGATATACCCCCGATGGGGCTTAATTTATTTTGGCCACTTTATTATATCTGAAGATCAATCAAAGACATTTTTAACCGTGACATAAGATTTCCAACAATATGGTATGTGCAACCAGCAAAGGCTCAGACCAATCTGCACTTACGCGAAGACTGATCAGAGCCTTTGCAAGCCACTAAACTATTTTTGACTGTTAAGCTACTGACTGGACATCATTTGGAGTTTCTAGCCTTAAAAGGAGGCTGGGCAGGCTCGTCTGAGTCTACACTTGTCAAAATACTACAATGTTTGAAATCACATGCCGCGGCTAATGTTGTTTGTAGCTGTTTGGCTCTCAGGCTCATTAGTGCTGGCATTGACCTGGCTGATACTAGATGTATTTTCGGGTCGAGCTCTGCTGATTTTCTTTGGCTATGACTGTCAATACGTATTTTGATTGTAATGGAACATTTGGACCAGTGCATTAGATTTGGTTACACTTTTCACTTATGCGTAAAACCCTACTACATGTATCTATAAACACACATGTAAATGATATATCTAGCGTGGCGAGAGAGTTGAGTCTTCATCTTCGTCCATACTTTGTGTAAGCGAGCAGCGAAGGCTCAGGTGAGTCTGCGCATATGTACAGACTCACCTGAGCCTTTGTCGCTCGGCGCAAATATGAATCAAAGTAAGGAAGAAGACAAAGATCAGGAATTGATACAATCAAGTACCACACCTGACGCAGGACACCATATCGGAAAGTGACAAAAACACAAAAAAAACATCACGCACAAGAGAGCCAAGAGGTCAGTCTCATATGCTGGCCCAGTTTCTAGCATCATATTCACACTGGTAAATGTATACGTCGATTTGGTGGTATTTACTCGTATTGCCAGTACTTTACTGACCGGAAGTGGAAGATATTGGTGTTAATACTATATAGAAAAAACATGCCATATTCCTAAAGGAATATAAAATAAGATCAATTTTAAGTATTCAGCATGCACATGGCGATTTATGTAAGCATTTAGGAATAGATTTGAGTACCGATCTGGATGATCGGTACTCGAATCTATTCCTAAATGCTTACATAATTGCCATGCACATACTGAATACTTAAAAATGAATGAAGTCTACGCGTAAATACCATCAAATCGACGTATATATTTACCAGTGTGATATTGTGGCTTGCTTCCAGCCATTGGTGATAACAAATGAACCAGTAGCAAACGTAATTGGTTGCAATGTCCAGCTTTATGTTCTTTCTATTATACCAGCTAACTTTCAATGTGTAGAAGAAATGGTATGAGACCGTCTGCCAAAGTCATCAAGAGTCGAGTTTGTTACAGATATATGAAAATCAATGAAGTTCTTTTGGCGCAAACAACGTTGAACATCGAAAATACTTTTGATCTAAGACCCGAAGACTTAAGCACCAACGTACAGGAAAGGTTCCATGGCCAATGATCTAAACAAAAAGTAGCTTATCAGATTTCTGTTTGACCAATGGCAGAAATCTTAATGTATGCAAAGAGGTACATGGTAGAGACATATATTTTGCAAGATCAGGCCAATGCTATCACTTGACCAGCACGGATGCAGAGGAAGTTGCAGTAGGATCAGTGGATGCTCTCGCCACTTCACATGAAGAGACAGATGCCAGAATCATACTCTATTGTATGCATATATGTGAAACAGCACCAAACACTGCCCATATTTAATTTTGTGTTAGATCCCCTGACACTGACATGCTGTTTCTGCTTTTGAAGAAGGCTAAGAGCTTAATGTATTGCTCAGTCATTTTCTTTGATTCTGGCATGGGCCACGTATACAAAAAAAGATGAGGAACATAGCTTATAAGTGATGTTTGTCACAATTACCGCTTTTAAAAAGTAAATTAATTAATGTAACGCACATAACTCTATAGGAAGCTTTTTTTGTTCAAAAGGCTTTCATATATAGCAAAGGCATTCAGCATGCAAACTACATAAATAATTCAGATAAATAAGTAGTTTAATGTCCTCTTTCTGTAGCTCAGACTTTCAATTTACTTATTATTAATTTGATATGATAACATATGATACAGGCTGTTACAGGCTAAGGCCTGGTAGGATATGCCTGCACAATTCCCAAGGGGGTGGGGCTGGTACAGGCCCTTACTCTGCTTGCCGTAGTCGAAGTACTGTGCGATGATTCTACTGGCTGTGATGAAGTGGGCGATTATTTTGCCACAGAAGCAGACACAATGATAGACATTGTATGAGAGATTGATTTGAATAAAGATAAGTTTTGAATATTAGCATTTAGCAGGAACATTTATAAAATTGTCTCGTTTAAATGTGAAACTATTATTTTCTAATTGTATCTTTACATATTTTAGTAATTAGCAAATATGTGAAAAAAGGTATATTTATAACATCTGTAGCTCAAGTCCATGGGCTTGTTATCAGCAATGTCTATAATTCTAAAGATTAAGGTACCAGAGGCTAGAGATTTATAGGAAACATGGGAAAAATGTTCTTCCTTTTTTCTGAAATATCATCTCTTACATCAAGACTATTTCCTTGTCCATTTATTATGCAATGTAACATATGTTACAGCTTTTAATTAGTGCTCTGATCCTAGTGTCAAATTTACAAATCTATGATTCTTTATTATCCCCCGCCAAAGGCGGAGGGATATAGGTTTGGTGTTGTCTGTTCGTCCATCCTTCCGTTAGTCCATCCATCCTTCCGTGTGTCCTCAGCCATAACTAGGTAATCAATAGATGGAATTTAATTATGTTTATACTGAATATATATGACTATGGTTTGGTCATGCACGTGGGTTTTTGTCATTTATAGAGGAATTATTGCCCTTTGATTGCCTGAATGTCAATGTTATTTTCCATCATAAGCCATAACTAGGTAACCATTGGAGTGAATTCCGTGAAACTTATACTGAATTTATATGACCATAGTGCGGATATGCATGTGAAGTTTCATTAGGCTGTCATTAATAACAGAGAAGTAATTGATCTTTGATTGCCTAAATGTCAATTATTTTCCGTCCTCAGCCGTAACTAAGTAACCAATGGATGGGTTTTAATGAAATTTATAGTTAATATATATGACCATTATGTAGTTTTGCATGTGAAGTTTCATCAGGCTGCCATCAGTTACAGGTGAGTTATTGCCCTTTGATAGCCTATATTTCAACGATTTCTTTCGTCCTCAGCCATAACTAGGTAAGCAATGCATGGATTTTCAGTCTTTTAGTGGTAAAGCCTCGTTTATGTGATTTAATTTGACATTTCACAATATTTGAGGTAACGAAGAACACTTCATTCCTGAAATAATAAGAAATCACCATGACCCCTCATGCACGATAGAACGTAATCTAACTAAATCCATCTTAAACCGTTTCCTGCTGAATCTGACAGAATCTCTTTTGAAAACAGCGCAGATCCAGATCAGCTGGCTCCTGAAGAAGCCAGCTGATCAGGATCTACACTGTTTTCAATGTCGTTTGCATTTTCATGCTATTAAATGTTATCATGCAGATGTACTGATCAGAAAAAGGTATGCATTGGCTTGACTAGTTTCCTCAGCAGGACAAAGGTTAGATTGGCTGCAGTACATGCAATCATCGAAGTATAATACTGTCTAATACATTCTATTCTGACTGGATAGTAATTGAGTTTTAGAAGATTATGTCTTGGTGTTTAAGTTGTCTGTCAGACTTTATGAGCATATTACGAGAAAAGGCGAAGTGCCCAGCTATCGACAGTATGGTTATTCCTGTGTGATATGTGCCGTAGAGCGAAATTTTTTAACCTGTCCCAGCTGGAAATTGAATCCGGGTCGCTGGATCTTCAGGCAAACACTCTACCACGTCGCTGTAAAAGCCGGCTTTTCAGTCAACACTCTACCACCGGGCCGCGTAGCGCAGTCGGTAACGTGTCTGGCTACAAATGCGTGTCTGACTGCAATTCCAGGGGTCGCGAGTTCGATCCCGGCCTGGTCCCATACTTTCGTGGAGATTGATCATGAAATAATTTCTACGGTCATTCTCCTCCCTTCCGCTGATTCATTCAAGAAGGGTTGTTGTCAGTTACAAGCGAAAGTATGTGCACGAATTACTGGTTATCCGCTTGTTCAAGCCTGCCCAGGAAAAAATGTGGTTAGGTGAACTGACCGTCCCGCAATGACCATAGCTGTTGACTTGGGACGTAAAGCAACAAAACCAACCAACCAATCAACACTCTACCACGTCACCGGCTTCAAGCGCAAGGCGGTAGAAGTGTTATATACCTAACCCAATGACATTCTCCCCCCCCCCCCCCCCAACAAATTGAACTTCGCCTACAGGCCATAGAGAATCATTTCTAATGAGACTCGGGGTGCGCATGCGCAGTGGCCACTTTGTCTACCTTTTCCATGTGGGTTCGGTGCACAATTAATCGGTCCCATTCAACTCCATGTAAAAAGGCAGAATTCGAGCATCTGCAAATTTTTCCAGGACATTGCTTGGACTTTTTTCTGTCTGTGAGTGGCAAGATCTGTCATTCACCTATCAAAAAAGTGAAAAGACAACCTACCTTGATAATCTCGTTTTCTCAGCATTCTCCGTTCTTTGGGGAACAGTCAAAAAATCCGGGCTGAAATCCGACCCGCGTCAGACGTCACCTGGGGAGTGTGCTGGGGAGTCTGTGACAAAATAGTCCACACAAAGATGCATTTTTCTGCATCAGCCTGACAAACATAGACCAATGTTGAATCACATGTACATTTAAAGTCGAATAAAGCACCCATTTAGGCCATAAAGGGCCCAGAAACGGCAAGTGCTAAATTTCTAAAGGTACTATTTTCGTGGGCTACCAAACCGGAAGACTGTAATTGTGTACTAACACCTTCAAGAATCTGCAAATTTTCGAATTTTTAAATTTTGTCTCTGTGACATATCAAACTCATATAGTTAAGCAAATAATTGTCCAAAAAGACTAACTCAGTCACCAAAAAGCGATACAAATCTAGGATTTCATATCTGACCCCCCTCACAAGCTGACACAAGCAAAAGTTCAATTATTCAAACTAGTCTGATGAAAAAGTTCATAGTTTTAATTATTTCAATGAATCTCAATAACCCAAAAGCAAAAAAGAAAGTTTAGGCATCTGTAAGAGTCATTAAAGGATAATCTCACATAAACTTTAGTTACAAAATTTAAAACCTGAAGCTAAAAAATCAAATTTTAAAGTGATTTTAGGCAAAATCGCGAACAGATTTGAATCACATTCAAATTTGCCCCCAAAACCAAGCTACGTTGCACCCAAGCATGCTGAAAACAGCAATTTATACCACTTACTTTGTGTCTTAAGTAGAGCAGCTTCACTGATGAGTGCCTGATGCTGGACGAAACACATCATTTCATTCTAATCATGATCTACACTGCTAGTTCTGAATGTGAAATATTCCGTAATTTACATGCTACCAAAATGGCCAGAGTGGGAAAGATTTGAGACCTAGGTCTAGATTTAATGCCCATATCATAATGGAAACTGCTCATCCTCTTTTTTGATGAAACTATATCCCAAATTTGAAATTTCTGAAAAGACTGTAAGTAAAGATTACTCATTAGAACGGCCTCGTCAAACGAGAAATATCACAACCCGCTTGAGCACATAATACGAGTATCTGTGTGAAAGTGCTTCATTGGGGGTTAGGTAACTAAATGAGCTTTAATAACTGTGTTATATCATTATCTATGTGAGGCGGTTCTAATGAGTAGCTTCAAAAACAATTTTGAGTGTGAGGCGGCTCTAATGAGTACCAAACAATACTACTGCTTGCGTGGTCGAAATAAGAACAAAATTTGATCTCGGGTGAAGCTGGGGGGCTGCAGTTGATTTGTTTAGCTGAAAAAGTTTAAGTTTGTGTTCAAATTAGTACAGCCTCGACCCGGTGAGTTGAACAGCCAAATACAATTGAATTTTATTGGTCTAAGCAATGAGGCCAGGGAACCTGCTTGGGGGAATGGTCCCAACCAGTCCCTGCGGATCCTCATCATTATGCCTTTAAGTGCCATCTCTATGAGGCGGTTCTAATGAGTGTAAGTATCCTAAGAGTGTTTTAATAAATACCCATATGCTAAGTCACCATACTGGTACAGGTAAAGTGAGTAAGCACTCATAGCACATTTCAGTTGAAAAGGGAATACAATCACAAAAATCAACTTGCACAGCAGTGCTAGCCAGTCTGCAAAAACGGAGTATCACGGTCAGCCTGCTCGGATTGATTAGTCAAATCCTGGTCAAAACTGTTTGTGTATAGCCATTTAATTGCATTTTTTAGTATACAATGCAATTTGAGTCTTTCATCGAGAGAACCAGGCTTTAAAAATGATTTTAAGAAAAATTTAAAATTTAAACTAAAATTCAATAAAATTTTAAAATTTAAATTTAAATTTCTTCCAAAAATAATTTCAAATTATTTCTATTTTGGTTCCTGATCTGTGTGCGAAATTTCATCTGAATTCATTGAAAAATGACTGTTTTACAAAGATTTTCGTTTTTTTCACCTTCTCTCTTATAGGGTTCGGTGCACAATTAATCGGTCCCATTCAACTCCATGTAAAAAGGCAGAATTCGAGCATCTGCAAATTTTTCCAGGACATTGCTTGGACTTTTTTCTGTCTGTGAGTGGCAAGATCTGTCATTCACCTATCAAAAAAGTGAAAAGACAACCTACCTTGATAATCTCGTTTTCTCAGCATTCTCCGTTCTTTGGGGAACAGTCAAAAAATCCGGGCTGAAATCCGACCCGCGTCAGACGTCACCTGGGGAGTGTGCTGGGGAGTCTGTGACAAAATAGTCCACACAAAGATGCATTTTTCTGCATCAGCCTGACAAACATAGACCAATGTTGAATCACATGTACATTTAAAGTCGAATAAAGCACCCATTTAGGCCATAAAGGGCCCAGAAACGGCAAGTGCTAAATTTCTAAAGGTACTATTTTCGTGGGCTACCAAACCGGAAGACTGTAATTGTGTACTAACACCTTCAAGAATCTGCAAATTTTCGAATTTTTAAATTTTGTCTCTGTGACATATCAAACTCATATAGTTAAGCAAATAATTGTCCAAAAAGACTAACTCAGTCACCAAAAAGCGATACAAATCTAGGATTTCATATCTGACCCCCCTCACAAGCTGACACAAGCAAAAGTTCAATTATTCAAACTAGTCTGATGAAAAAGTTCATAGTTTTAATTATTTCAATGAATCTCAATAACCCAAAAGCAAAAAAGAAAGTTTAGGCATCTGTAAGAGTCATTAAAGGATAATCTCACATAAACTTTAGTTACAAAATTTAAAAACTGAAGCTAAAAAATCAAATTTTAAAGTGATTTTAGGCAAAATCGCGAACAGATTTGAATCACATTCAAATTTGCCCCCAAAACCAAGCTACGTTGCACCCAAGCATGCTGAAAACAGCAATTTATACCACTTACTTTGTGTCTTAAGTAGAGCAGCTTCACTGATGAGTGCCTGATGCTGGACGAAACACATCATTTCATTCTAATCATGATCTACACTGCTAGTTCTGAATGTGAAATATTCCGTAATTTACATGCTACCAAAATGGCCAGAGTGGGAAAGATTTGAGACCTAGGTCTAGATTTAATGCCCATATCATAATGGAAACTGCTCATCCTCTTTTTTGATGAAACTATATCCCAAATTTGAAATTTCTGAAAAGACTGTAAGTAAAGATTACTCATTAGAACGGCCTCGTCAAACGAGAAATATCACAACCCGCTTGAGCACATAATACGAGTATCTGTGTGAAAGTGCTTCATTGGGGGTTAGGTAACTAAATGAGCTTTAATAACTGTGTTATATCATTATCTATGTGAGGCGGTTCTAATGAGTAGCTTCAAAAACAATTTTGAGTGTGAGGCGGCTCTAATGAGTACCAAACAATACTACTGCTTGCGTGGTCGAAATAAGAACAAAATTTGATCTCGGGTGAAGCTGGGGGGCTGCAGTTGATTTGTTTAGCTGAAAAAGTTTAAGTTTGTGTTCAAATTAGTACAGCCTCGACCCGGTGAGTTGAACAGCCAAATACAATTGAATTTTATTGGTCTAAGCAATGAGGCCAGGGAACCTGCTTGGGGGAATGGTCCCAACCAGTCCCTGCGGATCCTCATCATTATGCCTTTAAGTGCCATCTCTATGAGGCGGTTCTAATGAGTGTAAGTATCCTAAGAGTGTTTTAATAAATACCCATATGCTAAGTCACCATACTGGTACAGGTAAAGTGAGTAAGCACTCATAGCACATTTCAGTTGAAAAGGGAATACAATCACAAAAATCAACTTGCACAGCAGTGCTAGCCAGTCTGCAAAAACGGAGTATCACGGTCAGCCTGCTCGGATTGATTAGTCAAATCCTGGTCAAAACTGTTTGTGTATAGCCATTTAATTGCATTTTTTAGTATACAATGCAATTTGAGTCTTTCATCGAGAGAACCAGGCTTTAAAAATGATTTTAAGAAAAATTTAAAATTTAAACTAAAATTCAATAAAATTTTAAAATTTAAATTTAAATTTCTTCCAAAAATAATTTCAAATTATTTCTATTTTGGTTCCTGATCTGTGTGCGAAATTTCATCTGAATTCATTGAAAAATGACTGTTTTACAAAGATTTTCGTTTTTTTCACCTTCTCTCTTATAGGGTTCGGTGCACAATTAATCGGTCCCATTCAACTCCATGTAAAAAGGCAGAATTCGAGCATCTGCAAATTTTTCCAGGACATTGCTTGGACTTTTTTCTGTCTGTGAGTGGCAAGATCTGTCATTCACCTATCAAAAAAGTGAAAAGACAACCTACCTTGATAATCTCGTTTTCTCAGCATTCTCCGTTCTTTGGGGAACAGTCAAAAAATCCGGGCTGAAATCCGACCCGCGTCAGACGTCACCTGGGGAGTGTGCTGGGGAGTCTGTGACAAAATAGTCCACACAAAGATGCATTTTTCTGCATCAGCCTGACAAACATAGACCAATGTTGAATCACATGTACATTTAAAGTCGAATAAAGCACCCATTTAGGCCATAAAGGGCCCAGAAACGGCAAGTGCTAAATTTCTAAAGGTACTATTTTCGTGGGCTACCAAACCGGAAGACTGTAATTGTGTACTAACACCATGTGTCCACCTTTTCCACGTTACACTGGCAAGCAACATTGAATGTAGACCTAAGATTAGGCCTAAGAATGGATTTTTCTGTTATGTGACCCATCCTGAGGCCTATTATTTTGGGTCACATTTTGTTCAAATTTCAACGCTCTAACATTCCACTCGAAAGTTTATTTATGCAACAGTTTGTCTGGTGTAAAATTTATTGTAATAGTAAGTCCCTTACCTAGTTGATGCTTACATGAAATATGTCAAAAATATTGAAAATCAACTTTTTATAGCCCGTGCTCGATAAGAGTAGGGTGACGAATCAGATTTACAGCTAGAAGTATGAATGAAAACCCTGTATTTGTCCAACCAGGTGAATAAAGTACCATAACGTGACCAACTACGTAACTCTACTCTGATCGAGCAAGGACTCTAGCAGCAAATAATGATTTGTTTACAAAGAAAAGTTCAAAAACACATATGCTGACACAGAGACATCACAGTTATATGAATGACTGCAGCATGGTGGGTAAAATGCATGAAGAGAAAACTGTAAGACCATTGGCTGATGGTCACATGGTCATAACTGTTAGTCACATGACATATCTGCTGATGTGGCTCACTAATTCCTGTCTCCAAATTTATAGCACTTAGAGAAAGGGAACCAGAGTGACCCTAAATGGAAGCTAAAGGTCATGAGATACATGTGTTCTGAAACTTTCTTGATCTCTCTGGTTTGTACATTTTTATGTTTCATTATTCTCATGCATTTTGTTTCATTTATATGTGCAGTATTTGCCCTAAGCTTATAGAACACAAATGTATGTAGAAATGAAGGAACTATGAATAAATACTTACAACTTATATCTGTAAACAAACTGTAGTGAAACAATACTATTTTTTTAATTAATAATAATGAGCCGCGACATGAGATTTCCAACCATGTGGTATTTGCGACCAGCAAAGGCTCAGACCAGCCTGTTCAGCCTCCTTTAAAGCTTAGAAGCTCCAAATGATGTTCAGTCAGTAGTTTAGCACTCATAGAATATCCAAACGACCAGCAAAGGCTCTGATCAGACTGCGCGTATGCGCAGGCTGATCTGAGGCTTTGCTGGTCGCACATACCACAATGTTGGAAATCCCATGCCACGGCTCATTAATACGAGTGGGCGCCGAGGACAGACTCACATCAGCCCGGGCATCCGTCCAGTCTGATCAGAGCCTTCTCTAAGCGCTAGGTGTGCCACCAAGGGACCATTTTTTACATGGAAAGCAAACTTAAGGCGGGTTATACTGAGCTGATGCACAGGCAGATCCCAGACCACCCCCTCCCCCGTGACATACAGACACGTTGCTGGTTTTGTCATGTCGCGGCTCGCATATCAACTCGGGCATACGGGATCAGAATTTGAGCCGTGACATTGTGGTATTTTGACAAGTGTAGACTCAGACGAACCTGTGCAGCCACCTATTTAGCTTAGAAACTCCAAATGTTTTTTTTGTCAGTAGCTTAACATATGTGTGCCACCAAGGGACCATTTTTTACATGGAAAGCAAACCTAAGGCGGGTTATACTGAGCTGATGCACAAGCAGATCCCAGACCACCCCTCCCCCGTGATTTTTGTTTTGTTTGTTTGATTTGATTCTTTACGTCCACTCAACAATCTTTCAGTTATGCGGGACGGGCTTCCTGGGTTGAACCAGTACTAAGCTAGGATAAATGTGTCTTGCTCAAAGACCACAACGCAGCCGGTGAGGCTCGAACCGGCGGCCCTTCGGTCTCGAGTCAAGCACTCTACCACTGAGCCACTGCGCTCCCTCCCTCCCCCGTGATATACAGACACATTGCTGGTTTTGTTATGTCGCGGCTCGCATATCAACTCGGGCATACGGGATCAGAATTTGAGCCGTGACATTGTGGTATTTTGACAAGTGTAGACTCAGACGAACCTGTGCAGCCACCTGTTAAGCTTAGAAACTCCAATTGTTCTTTTGTCAGTAGCTTAACATATGTAGCATATGCGCAGGCTGGTCTGAGTCTTTGCTGGTCGCACAAACAAAATTGTTGGAAATCCCATGCCACGTCTCAAATAAGAGAGTGCGCCGAGGATAGACTCACATCAGCCCGGACACCCGTCTCGTCTGATCAGAGCCTTCTCTAAGCGCTAGGTGTGCCACAAAGGGACCAAGCCTTTTTTACAGGGAAAACAAAGACTGGTTATACTGAGCTGATGCACAGACAGATCCCAGACCACCCCCTCCTCCCGTGACACACAGGCACATTATTAGTTTTGTCATGTCGCGGCTCGCATGCGCGGATCCAGATACTTTTTTCAGAGGGGGGCCAACCTTTTTTAGTTAAGGAGCGGATCGAAATATAACTAAAAACGGGCCATTATCGCCCCGTCAGCGAAACGCCATTTAAATGGCGTTTCGCTGGCGGGCCGATGATGGTCCAACATTGAATGCTGGCCTGGTAGGTTTGTGATTTTTAAGGGGATCCGGACTAGTATTGCTAAGAGACCCTGTATTTTTGTGATTTTTCAGGGGGGTCCGGACCCCCTGCCTCCCCCTCTCTGGATCCGCACATGGGCTCGTATATCAACTCGGGCATACGGGATCAGAATTTCCTTTTTTTCTCGTCAATGACGATTTTTCGTTTCTGTTGGCCTTTGCAAACAGTTTAGACCTAGTATTTTGTCGGGTCTGATCTAAATCCAAACTGTTTGACACTCTGAAGGTAATCGGTATGCTTGAAAGAATTCTTTCAATCGTATCGTTAATTTGTTTTTTTTTGGGGGGTCCGAGTATACATGTAAAAAGTGTCGATCCAGATCAAAGTGGGTTTAAGCGACCCCCTGAACCCCCTCTGGATCCGCCACTGGATACATGTATATCCAGGTTCAACAGAACAAGGGCTACTCAACTGCTCCGTCTGTACAATTGCTTATACCCCGGCATCCAATTTAGGTTACCTTGCACCCCCCCCAGGACAATTTTTCATGGGTGCCAAATTGATCATTGGGACCCCCTGGATGGGAAACGAAGGTGTCCTCAAAAAAATTTTGGTTTGGGCTATGTGAAATTGCATGGTTTCTATGCCAACCCATAGCGAATTTGAGATGGGGGGTCTGCCTATAAAATTACTCATATCTCAGCTGTTACTTATCCTAGACTACTAAACTTAATACCAAATTAAAGCTTAGACATATGCCTAATATCCCCTTGTTGCATATGGAAATTATCTAATTTGCATATTCATAAATATTTATGAAAACATTAAAAATGTGTTTCACGAATGGGGGTATACGTACAAGATCAATAATATCTCAGCTGCTTTTAGTCGTAGAGTACTAAAATTTGTACTAAAATATAGCTAAGACATAGGCCTTTCATTCCATGGTCAAATATGCAACGTATCTTCTTTGCATAATTTGCATATTCATGAATATTAATAAAAACGCTAAAAAATAAGGGGAAATTCATTACAAATATAAATAGGCTAATTTCACCCCAATATTGTCATTGTTGCATGTTTTAATATAATCAATGTTACAATTTGACAGGTCCAATCATCCAGTGGTCCTATATGAATATTATCTCATTTGAATATTCATGAAAATGCCTGAAAACTTAAAAAAATGAGGGAAAATCACGTAAAAACTATATGCCTAGGGGAGGGGTTAAGGTACGATCTATCCTGCACTCCTAGGGCCTTTTAAATTCATGCCAAATTGTTCAGTGGGACAATCAGAATGTGAAATGAAGTTCTCCTCACAAGAAATTAGGTATGGGCTACGTAAAAATGCATGGTTTCCATGGCAACCGCTTATATGATTCTCGAGATTGGGGGGTAGGCCTACAAACTCAATCATATCTAGGGTTCTACTTATCCTAGAGCACTAAAATTGGTGTCAAATTAAAGCTTAGACACATGTCTTTCTTCTTGTGGTCAGATTTGTAAAGCATCTAATTTGCATATTAATGAATATTAATGAAAACCTACAAAAATGAAGTAAAATCATAAAAAAACAAACATAAATGAACATATTTCAGCACAAAAACATCATCAAACCACCATTGTTGCCAGTTTTTATATCCTCAGTGATTCAATTTGATAAGTTCTTTCATCCAGTGGTCCTATATGAAAATTATCTCATGGTCCTATATGAAAATTATCTCATTTGCATATTCATGAATATTAATGAAATCTTAAAATGATGGAAAAAAGCATGGGTAAACTATAGTATGCAACAGGGGTAATCAGACCTAAATTGAACACATCAGACATTTTATTATGGGCATAAATTTGTCCAATAGGACCACTTAAATGTAAAAAAATATAGTCCTCAAAAATAAATGTTATTTGGGTTGTTGAAATTTCATGGTTTCCATGGCAACCCATTAAGCCGACTGTAAAGATTGGGGGTATACATACAAAAATACTCATATCTTAACAACATCCCATCCTAGATTACTAAACATGGTACCAAACTAATCCCTGGACATAGTAGTTTTATTTGGCAGTTAGATATGCAAATTATCTAATATCCATATTCATGAATATTAATGAAAACTTAAGATATGAGAGATAAAATCTCAGTAAAATTAGGGGGTGTATGTATAAAATTACCAATATCTCAGCAGCTATGCGTCCGAGTGTATCAAACTTGGTGCCAAATCAATGCTTAGACATAGTACTTTTACCTTAAGTTAGCTTTGAAAAATAGTTATCATAAATAATTATGAATTTTAATTAAAACAGAAGAAACAAATGAAAAATCGCGGAAAAATCAAGGGGGTGCACTTACAAATCTAATAATATCTCAATTGCTAAGTGCCCTAGAGTACCAAAATTGGTTTTAAACTAATGCTAAGACAATAGTATGTTTAACAAATCATCAAATTTTAAAACGGTCATATTATAATATTCATGAATATTGATGAAACCATGAGCATTTTGAGAATAATATTTGAAAATGAAGGGGATATACCTACGAAATTACTCATATCTCAGCAGCTTATGGCCCTTACGTAGCAAACAAGGTGCCAACTTATTGCTATGATACAGCCCTTTATCTCAATGGTTATATTTGCCAGTTGTCGCATTTACATATTCATGAAAATTAATATAAACATTAGAATAAAGATAAAAATCCCCGAAAATGAATGGGGTATACCTACAAAATAACCAATATCTTAGCTGCTTATTGGCCTAGAGTAGCAAACAATATACTTAATTTAAGTCTATGCATAGCAGATTTACCTAGTGGGAAGATATAAGAATTAACTAATTTGTTTAATATCAATATTAATAAAAAAAACTTTAAAAGTACAAGTAAAAAATGTATACAAAGTGATAGCAGTGTAGTTACAAAATTACTCATATCTCAGCTGTTATAAATTTTATACTTTTTTCTTTTACTCAATTTTACTTAGGATTTTGCTGTTTGATATGGTACCAAGCTTGTTACTATTGGGCAATTGGAAGCCAATATATGAATCACTTTGTAGCTATACCCCCTTAATTTCCTGTATTTTCTCTTAATCTCTCATGTTTTTATCAATATTCATGAGAATTTAAATTTGATGTGTTATGAATTGGATCATTTTGGTAAACATGTTGTGTCTATGCATTGACTTAAAATCAGGTTTGGCACTATTGGGCACTTAACTACTGAGATATGAGTAATTTTGGAAGTGCACCCCCTTGATTTTTGCCGCAATTTTTCTTTCATTTCTTCTGTTTACATTAAAAATCATGAATATTCCTGATAAATATTTTTCACATTATACCTTATGGTAAAAGTACGATGTCTAAGCATTAAATTGGCACTAGGTTTGATACACTGGAACACATGGTAGGTGAAATATTTGTCATTTTATATGTACATCCCTAAATTTTTCTAAGATTTTTTCTTTAATTACAAAACCTTTCATTAATATTCATGATTATGCAAATGAGATAATTTTCAAATAGGACCACTGGATGAAAGAACTTATCAAATTGAATCACTGAGGATATAAAAACTGGCAACAATGGTGGTTTGATGATGTTTTTGTGCTGAAATATGTTCATTCATGTTGTTTTTTATGATTTTACTTCATTTTTGGTAGGTTTTCATTAATATTCATAAATATGCAAATTAGATGATTTACAAATCTGACCACAAGAAGAAAGACATGTGTCTAAGCTTTAATTTGACACCAATTTTAGTGTTCTAGGATAAGTAGAACCCTAGATATGATTGAGTTTGTAGGCCTACCCCCCCAATCTCGAGAATCATATAAGCGGTTGCCATGGAAACCATGCATTTTTACGTAGCCCATACCTAATTTCTTGTGAGGAGAACTTCATTTCACATTCTGATTGTCCCACTGAACATTTTGGCATGAATTTAAAAGGCCCTAGGAGAACAGGATAGATCGTACCTTAACCCCTCCCCTAGGCTTATAGTTTTTACGTGATTTTCCCTCATTTTTTTAAGTTTTCAGGCATTTTCATGAATATTCAAATGAGATAATATTCATATAGGACCACTGGATGATTGGACCTGTCAAATTGTAACATTGATTATATTAAAACAATCAACAATGACAATATTGGGATGAAATCAGCCTATTTATATTTGTAATGATTTTCCCTTATTTTTTTAGCGTTTTTATTAATATTCATGAATATGCAAATTATGCAAATAAGGTACGTTGCATATTTGACCATGGAATGAAAGGCCTATGTCTTAGCTTTATTTTAGTACAAATTTTAGTACTCTACGACTAAAAGCAGCTGAGATATTATTGATCTTGTACGTATACCCCCATTCGTGAAACACATTTTCAATGTTTTCATAAATATTTATGAATATGCAAATTTGATAATTTCCATATGCAACAAGGGGATATTAGGCATATGTCTAAGCTTTAATTTGGTATTAAGTTTAGTAGTCTAGGATAAGTAACAGCTGAGATATGAGTAATTTTATAGGCAGACCCCCCTTCTCAAATTCGCTATGGGTTGGCATAGAAACCATGCAATTTCACATAGCCCAAACCAAAATTTTTTTGAGGACACCTTCGTTTCCCATCCAGGGGGTCCCAATAAACAATTTGGCACCCATGAAAAATTGTCCTGGGGGGGGTGCAAGGTAACCTAAATTGGATGCCGGGGTATTATGGCCTGAGGGTTTGCACTGAATGTATTCAACTAGATTGTGCATGATTCACGAGTTCTGCGAATGAGTAGTTTTTCATTTACGTATTAGAGACAGAAACATGAAGGCAAAGAATTAGATAACTTAAGTACTATTTTGACATTTGTATACACCAGCATTTATTGTTATATAGTTTTCGTCTTTCCGTTTACAAGTCCGTACGTAGGTTTGTTTGTTCGTTATCAAATTAGGAATGTTCAGCTGTACTGGGCGGGGGGTGGGGGGGTCCGTCGGCACACTAGCAAAGAAGTTATTACAGCGACCTGGTGGAGGCTACAAAGGGAAAGTTAGTGCCAGAAACTTGGAACGTATGCGACATATAAGACAGGAATGGCGTGCATAGCGGCTACACTCCGCACTGCGATAGGGTTAAAATGGCGGAAAAGGTAAACAAAAACAACCTGATTTCTACAGTAGCTATCATAATTTTATTTGTGATGGCACCGGCCCAGAGGGGGGGGGTGTTCTCTGATATTTTCATACATACGTAGGGTCATTTTTTTTTTTTTTTTTTTTTGGGGGGGGGGGGGGTTCAACATTTTTGAATTTCAATATTTTTCGGGTTTTCAGAAAAATAAATGTTGGTTTTTTTTTTGGTATGTAGACTCAGACTTTGTGGATATTTTTGGGGGGTAATCACAAAATTGGACTATATTTAGGGGTCATTTCTATGAATTTTAGGGTCTTCTGAAGATCAAGGTACAGAATGAGGGATATTCGTTGGGTTGCTAAAATTTCAAATATTTTTGGGGGTGTTTGAAATTCGTGATATATTTTTCTTTTTTAGGGGGGTGGTGGGGTAGATGCTGGGCCCGAGCCTTCGTATGCAGAAAAATATAGAGTACCCCCCCCCCCCCCTGGGGCACCGGGCGCACATTCCGCAGTTAGCATCTGTATCTGTCTCGTAAGACAGCATTCACTCTTGAATATTATGTCTCTGGCGGCGGATTAGAAAAAAAAGGATGGAAAAATAGGACAGACAAAAAGATACGTTTTGTAGTTATTGAGAAAAGTATAGAAAGCAAGGAAATATTGCACAACCCGATCCTTCAGATCTTCATTGTGCACTGTAGTCATTCCACTACGGCAATTTGGGTCTCGTCATCCACTTCGGTGTTATAGTAAAATTACCTTCAAATAAAGGCTGACAAAAATGAGAACGTTCGAATATGATTGCTTCGAGATTGAATCGTCTAATTAACAACATCTGTGTTGTTTTGCCAAAACGGCGATAAAATCAGATTTTCAATGTATGTTTCACAGTTATATTTAAAAAAAATGTCAATTACGGTTTAGTCATAATTATACGGTTTCGTCATTGATTAATTGTCCACGATGACGAAACCGTAATAAGTTATTTCATGCCTAGACATCAAACGTAAAAGTTTTCACATAATTTTAAAGCTAAAAGATACAATGTGAATTTGATGAACAAAAATTAATCGTATAGTAATCTTTCCTATCCTATAGGTATAAGGCCGCTAGGCTATGGTAATTCTGCGCTTCTTCGTAGTTTTATCGTCTTGACGTCTTTCTCCTCGCACGGCTCTAGCTAGTCTCCTCTTCTACCACGAGATGTTGTCCTTTTATAGCTCCATCCCATTCGGAACACCTCGAATACCGAGCCGGACATAACCGGTGCAAGCCGACTGGAATAGAATAGAACGGAGCCTCCACTACACTCCTCCCCTCTTTATTTGAAGGCTCTGTGACACATCTTCGTGCTAGCATTCTTCATTATCCGCCCCAATGCTGGGGAGGATCTCCATTCTGCATTATCGGCCCCAATGCTGGGGAAGATATTCGATTTACCGCCACATCCACAATGCTATGGTCATGTTAGCCGGTCAGTTAATCCTCCTGCACTATTCCTGGGCAAGCTACCAGCAGATAACCAGTACTCAAGTGCAAAGCTGTCTACAGTAACTGACAACTGTCACCTCTATGCTGACATCTGATAGAGTCGACTCGCATTGCGCGAGGCATACTCTAAGACTTGCTTCCAGGTCTGGCCTCTGATCTTGGCAACCATATCTGCAACCATCCCAATCAAGCCAGGTGATGAGTGGGCTCTTCCACCAATCCTGAAGTAGGGAGCATCTGTCTCCAACAGCAGTTTCTCTTCTTGAAGCTGTCTCATGGCCTCCTTACTGTCATGGCTGAAATGTTGTACCATTCCTGTGAAACCGAAGTGCGTGTTAGGGAACACTCGTTGCCACTGGTCCATGGTATCACGATTTCCTCCGAAGCAGTGAAGGTGGATCTTTTGCTCCCGTGGGACCACTTCTTTCAACTGATATAGGAGCTGTATATATGTGCCTTCTGGTTGACCAGACATCATTCCTCTCACGTGAAGAACAAGGACATGAGAGGGCTGGAGGTGCTCCAGAACTCTGGCCAATACCGCATGCTGCTTGGGCAAGATGGATGGATCCGCTGTATAGTCCAACCCGACCTCTCCCAACGCTCCAACCTCTGGCATCGACAAACAACGCTGGAAAGCTGGGAAAGCTGCCTCTGTACTTGAATCCAGGTACTTTGGATGCAGTCCGATCGCTATCTTGTATCCTGCTTAGGTGAGGTATTGTGCCTCCTCGCTTGACGGATAGGTCTCAGGATCACAAAATATAATGACTCCTCCGGTTAACTTGAATCGGAATTGCCTATCAGGACGGACATGCTTACATAGATCTTCAACAGAAGCTCTTGGTTTTCCTAGAGCGGCCCTTGACCTATCCAGGTGGAAATGGCTGTCAATTCCCTCCGGTAGATCCTCTTCTTCCTCCTTTGATGTAGAGCTGGGTGGGTGCCTGGTGATGAGATCTTGCCTGTCACGCTCAGACAAGCAGGCAACTATGACTAACAAAATCCTCCAGTGCAGAAGAGATGCCGGTGAATTTGCTGGGACCAAAGTGAACTCCTCTGGAACGGAACAACCCTTAAGATGGCACATGGCTTTCGTCTGGCGCATCGAGACTTGACACTTTCCACGACGAACTTGCTTCAAGTCATTAACGTAATCCACTAGTCCGCTTAAATTGGAGACGGAGCCTAGTAGACGACTCTCGCAGATCTTCAGGACGCTGATCTTCCTTCTCATGAGCGCTTCTGTGATCCTCCTTCTCATGAGCTCTTCTGTAGGTTCAAGTTGATCATCGAAGATCCCCGGAAGATGCGTAGCTGCATGCATCCTTGAAACTTCGCTGCTGCACTTGACTACAGGACAAATCTCAACTTGCCTGTTCACTTGGGCTGGTCTTGCGTCTTTCTTTGGACCTCTTCTGGGCGATTATGAAGCTTTGACTATCAGTGACATCGGATTTCCGGAGCCTGGCTGATCTCGCTTTGAAGCGTACTCTACCCTCTGGGACACATGTCGCTTTGGGCTCACCCGACGTCTCTGGCGGTATGGTGACCTTGGTCGACGTCTTGGACTTTCCCTCCTCCTTTGTGGTGACCTGCTTGGAGACCTCCTTCTCTGTTTATGGTCTCTTCCTGACCTAGTGGGAGACAAAGGCCTCCTTCTGGGCGAAGTCCTACGGGGTGGCCTGGCTTGGTCGCGCTTGGGCGATGACTTTCTTTCCGACACCGTCCTTTCCTTCGAATCTTCTTTTGGGAATCTCACTGGAGATCTTGTAGTCTTCTTTTGAGCAACAGTTTCCTCGGCAACAATGCTGCTGACGAGGCAACTGGTCTCTGGTGATGGCTGAGGACTCTGGGCAACAATGCTGCTGACGAGAGCCTCCTTCTGTGGTGATGGGCAACCGCTGACATCTGACATCAAGACGTCCACATCAAACTCCTCGATTGTTGGTGAATCTTGGCCCTCGGTGGATACAGCAAACAACTTCTCCTCTTCCTCGGCTGTGATGGAGTAGTCCATTGGCTCATCCGCAAGAGCATCTTCTACACGCTTCTGAATGGTGGGGTCCTGTCCAAGGCGGATGTCCCTGGATGGACCGGTGGCAGGCATCTTCGATGGCTTCTTACTTGTCTGCGGAAGAGCATACAAATGTTGATTGATCCAGTCACGACCGTGGAACTGGAGAGTATCTGCATCTCTTGCAACCGTCTTCAACCATTGATTGTTGTTCTGCTGACGCGCCAGATCAGCCTGTCCTTCGAGGGCCTCCACCCTCATCCCCTGAGTAGCTGTCACACACAACATCAGCTCGTTGATGATGGACCTGCTGCTGTAAAGCTCTTTTCCTCGGTCATCTCTCTCAGGGTCCTGAAGAACTTTGGTAGAAGTTGAGTGGTATTTTCTTGTTTAGCTGCCATGTTGCAGAATCTGAAGGTATAAAGAAGAGACTGATTATTACAATTGTCAGATAATTACAATTGTCAACAGGTAAAAATAGTAGTTTACAAATTTCGTTTACATTTCCCGCACTGGTACTCATCAATAGACAGCGCCTCTGTTGGAGTGATATCCACGCATGCTCCATGGAACCATTGATCACATCCATCGCACTGTATCATGAGTCTAGCCTGCCATGGTTCTCTGCATAGGCAATAGACCGTAGAATCATCGACATCACTGATCTGAGTGCCATTGGGGTTGTCCTGCCATTTCTTGATCCAATCTGGTAGTTTTCTGTCTTTGCATGGCTTCAATCTGTCGTGTTTTGCCACAAACATGCTCTTTCTCAGCTGGACCCGGAACAATGCTGCTGATAGTCTTTCTATCACTATGGCTGGACCCTTCCATGGTGAACTTAATTTTCTACAGTTTCCCTTCAATACGGCCGTATCTAAGAGATAGACGATGTCCTTCGCCTGGTAATTTCTCTTGACGACTCCTCTTAAATCGTAGTCTCTCTTCATACGTTTCAATGTTGGTTTCAGCTGGGTTCTTGCAGCATTATGAGCTGTCTGGATGTTGCGCGTTAACTTTGCCACAAACTGGTCAATATTTTCGTGTTCTTCAGCAGGTAATGGGAACATCAAATAGGCTGGTGTGTTCACATCACGTCCCAACATCATTTTGTTTGCCGTATAACCTGTTCTACGATTCACTGAACTTCTGAGAGCTCCTGCAATCTGTTGCAAGTGAAGATCCCACTGATCTTTCGAGTCCCTGATGAAACATCTGACCGCATCCATCAAAGTTCTGTTGTATCGTTCTACTTGACCATTCGAGGACGCTCTATACGGAATTGTCCTTGTTTTGTGGATCTCTAATGCTTCGCAGAGGGCTGTAAGTAGTTTTGATTCGAAGTTCCGCCCCTGGTCAGAGAATATCTGGAATGGATACCCGAACTAGAGAAGAAACCGTCAATCGTCACAAGAGACCACATACTAGGTAATATCTTTTCCCATGCCATACCAGAAGAATTTTTCTTTGATCCTGGCTTTTGTTCTTTCTATACCTTGATGTCCTGAAGAGGGAAGATCATGGTTAAGGTGGATAGCTTCTTGCTTCAAGTTTTTCGGTACTACCAAGTCTTTATCCCCTTTGTCAGCTCTCTGATGATATAGAAGTCCACCAATGATGAGAAACTCTTCTTTGGCTAACCAGTAGTACTACCCAGCAGGGCTTGCAATAAAAAGGTCTGCTTCAGAAGGAACCTGTTTGGAATCTAACCAATCCAAAAGAAATGTGAGTGTATCATCCCTCCTTTGTTGAGTCTGTAACTCTGCAACATCTAAACCCCAACAACACTGAATAGGTTTCTTTTGTTCATTTACACCCCAGACTAATACACGGTTATTTCTACCAATCAAATTGACACTAACTGTACCCTCTTTGGATAGAATTTCTATAAATGGCTCTTCGCTAGACAATGATCTGGTTATTCCCCAGTCAGCTTTTGTTGTCTTCTGTGTAGACTGATTTTCCACCGTATAAGATAAACCATCATCACAGGCTGGCTTGCCATTCTTGATTACCTGGTCATTCGCCCGACACCTACGGTCTCCGCTGATATCCTGTGACACGACTGCTGCTTCTTGGAGTTCTGTTTCACACTCAAAGATGTATCACCACCAACCAATGGGTGCGCCAATCCCTTATGACCGTCATCCTTAACCTCCGGCTCCCAAAAGACTCCCAATTGTCTCATGGCTCTAGAAGTACCTTGTGACGTCAATGGAACTGCGTCGTCAACTTCCCTTGCAAAGTGTCCCCATTGGCTATCAGCCTTTACGCAGTAACTGCAACCTCCACAGGGTAGGTCACTTGGCTTTACTCCTGGAATAAAATTATCACACTGTATCTCTTGGCATGGAATCCTGGATAGTGCATAGGCATTTGTATGTTTAACTCCCGATCGATGTTCCAAAACCATGTCATATTGGGATAACTCTTCCATCCATCTCGCCAATTGTCCCTGCGGTTCTTTAAATCGCAATAACCAAGTTAAACTTGAATGGTCAGTCCGTATAATAAATTGTTTACCTAATAAATGGTGTCTAAAATGTCTACAAAACCTCACCATTGCCAATAATTCTTTTCTTGTAGTACAGTAGCGTCGTTGTTCTTTTGTGAGAGCATAACTACCGTATGCCATAGCTTTCTCTTCACATCCCTGAACTTGCAATAGTTCAGCTCCAATGGCTTCGTTGGATGCATCACAGTCTAGGATAAAGGAATCCTGTGTGTTTGGAAGGGCAAGTACTGGTGGACTAGTCAACGCCTCTTTCAAGTTGTCAAAAGCTTGCTGTTGTTCGTATGTCCACTGGAATTTCTTCTTCCGCACCACTCTGTATAATGGATCTGCCAACTGTGAAAAGTTCTTGATGAAACTACTGTGATAGTTTGCCAGTCCCATAAACCGTTCCACATCCTTCGAACATGCAGGTACAGGCCATAATGCTACGGACTGTATATCTGCGTCTGTCACTGACAGTTTGTTGTTGCTGATCAGCCTGCCTAGGAATTCGACTTCTATTTGGAAGAAAATGCATTTTTTGGGTTTCAATTTTAGACCAAATTTCTGGAAACGCTTCAATGCTGCATCTAGATTTTCTAGATGATCATCAAAGCTTTTCCCCATGATTAAGACATCATCTATGAAAGCAAGCAAAGTCTTCCAATTCAGACCCCTGAGTACCAGGTTCATGACCTGAGCATAACTCGCTGGCGCATTGCACAATCCAAACCCCATTTTTACGTGCTCAAATAGGCCGTATCTTGTGTGAAATGCAGTTTTATGTCGATCTTCAGGTTTGATGTTAATCTGCCAGTAAGCAGAATTAGCATCTAACCTAGAAAACCCAACATTTCCAGCCAAAGTATTGAGACAGTCATCAACCAGGGGCAGGGGGAACACATCTTTTACTGTTACCTTATTTAGACCCCTATAGTCAATACACCAACTAAAACTACCATCACGTTTCCTGATGAGGACTGGTGATGATGCCCAATCTGAAGCGGATTCTTTAATTACACCAGCCTCCAGCATTTTCTTTAGATGAGCTTCTTCTTCATCCACAAAGCAAGCTGGGGTCCGGCGCATGCATTGCTTGATTGGTCTTGCATCTCCTGTGTCGATACCATGCTCTATATCTGTAAAGGTACCTAAGTCGAATTCACTTTTGGCGAAGACGTCTTCATGCTCGTTCAACAATGCTGCTAAACGAGATTGTTCACTTGCAGACAGATGCTCTGTAGATGCCTTATAAGTCTCAGACAAATGTTCTGGTACTGGATCAGCTTGGTCTTTTTTCTCTGAAACTTGACAAACATTACTGATTGTGCATTCTTCTTCTTCTTCTGGCAAGAATTCCGCAACTGTAGAAGCTGTGGCAACTTCTTTACCTTTTCGAAGTAGCTTATACCTGTCTGTGCAATTGACAATGCAAACAACTGGGTCTGTGCCAGCTGAGCGCACTAATCTTGGTCCGAAAATCTTTTCTGATTGAATTGGTTCCACTACGTAGTCTGACATCTGTTGATCCATAGCACACTTCACCTGAGCAGCAGAATTTGGAGGAATCACTATTCGCTTGGCTATAGTTACTCTTGCTACATTTGGATTATCATTCTCTTCTCCTGTGTTCATCATGATCTCATGGCCTTTACACACAAACTTCTGTTTACCCATGTCAATTATTGCATCACCTTCCCTCATTATATCTACACCAAACAGCATATCCTGTTCTATTGGAGCTACATAGATGGGTCCCCTATAATAGTTGTTACCTATTTTTAATTTGACCGGTCCAGCCACAAAACCTTTCATGGATAACTGTCGACCTGCTGTGTCAAGGCGTTCATCATAAAGTTTTTGGGCGGTATACGAAGTGAATGGTAAACTTTATCAGAGATAATAGTAACTTCTGCCGCAGAATCTATAACTGCTTCCACCAAAGAGTTATCTATCCAAACTGGAATCGTGAACTTTGATACGGACTTTAACATGCATACCTTCACATGACTGGTTTCAGACTTCAACTTCTGCTTGCTATCTTCTTCTTGTGTTGTTGGACCACAATGCTGCAGGCCAACAGTAGAGTTGTCTATGTGGCCATCATGTGATGGAAACATAGTGGCTTGATCTGTCTGCTTCACTTCTGATGTCTGACTTCTGGAACTGTTGCCTGTTAGTTCTTCTGTGGGCCTTCTTTGCTTTGGGTCCGAGCCTTGGCCCCCTTGCTCGTCCCTGGTTTGTTTAAATCCAGCTGTTGCTGTTTTGGGGAATCCCTTCTAAAATTACCCTTTTCATTACACAAGTAACAGATACTGTCTTCTGGGCGAAGTCTATTCTTAGGCCTCCGTCTCAAACTAGCTTGCTGTCGCAATAACTGTGCCATGTTTTCTTGGAGTTTCTCAATTTTGTCTTCCAAAGAATTCTGGCTAGCCTTGGGTTTCCGATCAGCCATGGCACAGACTTGAGGTATATCTGTGTCATAATCTTCAGCCGTGACTCTTGAAGAAACATTACGGTCTATCTTATGGCCATATATAGCATCTTTTGTGTGCTGGTACAATCTGATTTCATTCAACGCATCCTCAATACTCAATGACTTTTTCATGCAAACATGGTGGCCCGCCTCAGCATCTCTTAATCCCTGGCGGAATCTAGCTACGGCCTGTTGATTGCTATACTTTTCTGGCAAATCTTTAAACGCTTTGCCAGACAAGGTCAACACTCTGTCCGCCCAGTCTTCTAGAGATTCATCTATCTTCTGGGTTGCCTGTTGGAAACGCACTTGCGCTGAAGCTGGCAACTCTCTATCACCAAACCTTTCATCCAATTTTTTTAACAATTTTCTGTATGATAGATGTTTTGTTCTTTCCATTAAGGTGGCACAAAAGTCAGCTGCTTTTCCTGTTAAGCACCAAATTAAACAATTTAAGCACTCTTCAGCTGTCCAATCTGACGATTCTGCATATTTTGTGAATCTATGCTTGAAGGGTAGCCAGTTGCTCTTGCCATCATATTGCAGCTGTTTTGGCAAAGTACGAATGGCTGATTTCTTTTGGCTCTTCTTCTTTTTGGACACATATTTTGAGTCAGAATCTGAGTCAGAATCTTCAGATGATGAAGAAGATGATGAGGAAGATGAAGTTTCATGCCTGTGTTTCTTAGTAGATTTCTTATGTTTTTTCTTCTTTTTCAAATCTGAATCCGAGTCTGAATCTTCTGTTGATGATGAAGACGACAATGATGATGAATGTTTCTTTTGCTTCTTTTTTCTTGAACTCCTATGCCTGGATTTAGAAGACTTATATTGATCTTTTTTGTGTGATTTCTTATGTTTATGTTTCTTTTGAATTTCATCGGAGCTACTCTCAGCTGAACTAGTATCTTCTGAACTCTCACTATTTTCTGAAAGCTGGTGCTTGTTTTTGTGTTTTTTGTTTTGAGAACTTGAATGTGACTTGTGTTTTTTGGATGACTTTTTTTCTGAAAGTGAGTGCTTGTTTTTACTACTTTTATTATCTGAAAGCTGCGCTTGTTTGTTTGTAGCATTGTCATCTGCAGAGGTCTTCTGTTTTGTTGCTTTTTGGTCTTTATCCATTTTTGATGATTTTTGCTTTTTCTCTGCACCCTCAGACTCCTCAGAATATTCAAGATTTAATTTTCGTCTGACTTGTGGACTTTGTGATTGTCATCTGTGTGACTCTTTGTTCTTTGTTTTGGAAAGATTGAACCTGGATGAATAAAATCTTCTTGCATGCCTGTTGCCGTCTTGTATGAGGGCATAGTCCATGGGACAGAAGGTGCTCCTGGCCCACCGAATGCGCCTCAATCCATTGGGAATGTTGAACCATCTGGCCATAGTCTGTTCTTTATTTCATCTTTTATCTGTGACCTGTACACGTCTTCTTCTGTCCACTGTGCCTTGGAACCTTCTTCGTAGTCCATACTGTCTGCACCATAGCCGTCGTCCTGTTGCTCGTCTGCTGTGTCATAGTCGGGATTTTGCCTGAAGTCTAAACACGCCAGGATATCCTCTGGAATCCTTTTTCTCAAGATGCTTGAGAGCAAAGGGGCTGTCACATTGCCTTGCCACAGTCTCACTTCAACAATGGCCTTAGCTAATTTGTCACGAATCCCAGGTATGATTAGCAGCTCTCTGGGGTGGCAAAATTCACAGCAATTCTATGTTCAGGGTCCATTTTGAGACAGGAAGTAGCAACACAAAATAACCAGTTTTCTTTTTTTCAGGCTTTTTTCAGGGACGACGCTGTTGTGGGCTTTGGACTAGTGTATCAGGTTTGAATGGATGGCCAGTGCAATTTCTTTAGGAGACAGACGAGTGCAAATTGACGATGGAAGCGGGAAATGGAGGGAAAGGCCACTTGCAAATTTCAAAATTTCAAGAATACCACACCTGCTGTGACGATAGGCGACGTTTCTCCAGATTACCGCTGCCACCAATATAGTAATCTTACCTATCCTATAGGTATAAGGCCGCTAGGCTATGGTAATTCTGCGCTTCTTCGTAGTATTATCGTCTTGACGTCTATCTCCTCGCACGGCTCTAGCTAGTCTCCTCTTCTCCCACGAGATGTTGTCCTTTTATAGCTCCATCCCATTCGGAACACCTCGAATACCGAGCTGGACATAACCGGTGCAAGCCGACTGGAATAGAATAGAACGGAGCCTCCACTACAATCGGAACCCAAGCATTTTGGGGCGTATATCTGTGATTAAATGAAGAAATTGAACATGAGAAAGTAACCTTAACACCGGAATAAGTGACGTGACCCAAATTGCCGTAGTGGTATGAATACAGTGTCGATCTACCTGTCTTCCAATACGGCTTAGCCCCCGAGGGGGACGTCACACGGGTATTCCAGAATACCAAGCGCTGAGGGGGTTAGTTGAAACAAAGTGATAGAAAAGTTGGTGAGATGAGTTTGTACAGTGCGAGAAGGAGTGTTAATATAGATAAAAGATAAAACAGAAGCTGGTATTTAGGGGGACACATGAATTACCCGGCAGACAGCACCGCTAAACTGTGCCAGGGTGGGATGAGTCAGTATGTTAGCAGGGAGGGCGTTCAAGTGGGTATTTGTTTGTGGGAATGTGAACCTGTAATAGTCTTTGAGAGTCTGGATCTGACTGTATGCTAAAGGGTGTATGTGTCGTGATGCTCTGGTGTTTCGAACAAGGTAGTCTGATGCAGGGATAGCTACAAGGTCATATGTGACCTTATACATCGTCACGAGTGGGCTATCAATGTGACGTTGGTCTAAGGGGCGCCAATTTAGGTCCTTCAGCATAGCAGTGACACTAGAGGTGTATCTGTAATCTCTTGTACCCCACATTGCAGCCCTTCTTTGGACTGCTTCCACTTTATTTATATCTGTTGTGGTGTGGGGATACCATACTGTTGAAGCATACTCCAACTGAGACCTTACAAGAGTTTTGTATGCTACTGATTTAAGGTCCTTATAATGGACCTGGATATATCTTTTAAGGAAACCAAGAGTCTGGTTTGCCTTTTTGTGGTAATGTCAATATGTTTGGACCATGAGAGGTCGTCCGCAATGATGTTCCATGAGTACTTTGCTGCCGGGAAACTTTCCAGCTCTACATTATGTAGAATGTACTTGGTGTTGAGGGGTTTTGCCTTTTTTGTGATTTGAAGGACCTGGCATTTAGAGGGGTTAAATTGCATATCCCACATCTTTTCGCATTGTTCGAGACTTGCTAGGTCTGTTTGTAGGACCTCGCTTTCTGTGGTTGAGCTGATTGCCAGGTACAAGGCAGTGCCGTCTGCAAAAAGTCTGACTCTGGATTTGACCTGCTCAGGCAGGTCATTTATGTATGCAAGGGAGACAATTGGGCCGAGAACAGAGCTCTACGGGACGCCAGAGGATTACAACTGCCTGTTTTTGATTATCCAAAAAGTCCTTCATCCATTTTGTAGAGTGTCTCCTCTGATGCAATAATGGTGAAGTTTTAGGAGGAGTTTTTCATAGGCAACTTTATCAAAAGCTTTACTTAAGTCCAAAAGAATAAGATCAGTCTGTTTGCCCATTTGCATGTTTTAGCTAGTTCATCTATTAACATTATAAGTTGCGCCTCTCAGGATCTCTTATCTCTGAAAACATGCTGCATTTCGTAAAATATGTCCAGTTCAGTGAAATGTTTAACCAGGCTAGAAGTAACAATATGCTCCAGAATTTTGCACAGGACACAAGTCAGTGAAATTGGCCTGTAGTTGGATGGGTCCGATTTTTCGCCTTTTTGTAAATTGGGGAAAGATTTGCTTCTTTCCAAATGTCTGGTATTTTTCCAGTATCTATTGATCTCTGGAAAATAAGCTGCAGGATGGGTGCTAATTCCTTATGTTATGTTTGAAGGACAATGGGTTTAAATTTGTCAGGTTCTGCAGCCTTGTGTGGGCTCAAGCCTTTAAGCAGCTTGTCAATGCCTTCAGCAGCTATGCTTATGTCAGGCATTTTTGGGTGGGGGCTGGGCTGGATTAGTATGGTAGGTTGGCACCAGAGTCCTGCAAATCTTGCAATGCCTTCTGGGCAAGGGATTTTAAACTTATGGGGGTTTGGGGCTAAACACTGACTGAAACTGGTCATTTAAGGCATATGCTTTTCCTACTTCCGTTAAAAGAGTTTGACCATCCTTCCTTAAGGGAGCAATGCCATTTGAGTCCTGTTTGGAGTGCTTGAGCAGGGAGTAGAGCTTTTTGGTTTTGACTTCAGGGGATTCCCCTACATCTTGGTCAGGAATTTCAGTGTTGATGCCTAAGATGTCCTCTAAGTATTTTTCATAGGCTTTTTTCTGAAACGCGCCTGTCTAAGTGCTTATGATTTAGGAATTTACTTTGGTCATAAGGTCTGCCGGACCTAGACCAGCGTCTATAGAGTTTGTCACGTTTTCTCATTAGGCGGCTGATTTCTTGTTTAATCCAGGGGAATCCATCTTGAGTGCCTGATTTCCTAGTTGGGATGAATTTGTCTATACCTTGCTCAAGTTTGGTAGCAAACCTATCCCACATACTTTGTACACTGGTGGTGGCAAGGTCAGACTGTGTGAGTTCAGAGTGGAGATCCCTCATGGACTGTTTGAGCTGGTCCCAGTCGGTCTTCTTGTATAATAAAATAGTTCGAGATTCCTGCTTGCAGTGTTGTAGAAATACTGCAGTTTATGGCTGCCATACACACTCACCGAGATTCTAGGCAAATGTCAGTATCATTAGTATCAGAGAGCATATGCGTGAATCCAGATGGGGGCATATGGTGTAGAAGGTCCAGACACTCCTAGGGAAAACACTCGTTCTAATGATTTTCGTAGGTATTGGACCCCCCAACCCCTGGAAAAAGTTGGACCTCCCTTTAGGAGTTAGTGAGAAATAGTCTGACAAAATTTAGTGGTTTTGGGCACGCCCATGAGCAAGTCTCAGAGTCCAACATTTTGAAACCTTCTTGCACAACTTCACCTCTTTATATTCCCTTCTGCTGCACTGTCCTCTTGTTCTCCCCCTCTCTTTATATTCCCTGTTGCTGATATGTCCTCTTTTTCTCCTCTTCTCTTTTTATTCCTTGCTGCTGCCATGCCTCCTTGTTCTACCATTCTCTTTATACTCCCTGATGCTGCTTTTCTTTTTGCTTTCCTCTTTTTTACATTCCCTGCTGCTGCTATGTCAGCTTGTTCCTCTCGTCTCTTTATATTCTCAGCTGCTGCTATGTCATTTTTCTCCTCTTCTCTTCATGTTCCTTATTCCTCTTCTCTTCATATTCTGCTATGTCCTCTTCTCTTTATATTCCCTGCTGCTGCTATGTCTTCTTGTTCTCCTCTTCTCTTTATTGTCCCTGCTGCTGCTATGTCATCGTTTTCGTTTATATATTTCTTGCTGCTGCTATGTCTTATTGTACCCCCCCCCCCCTTCTCTTTATATTCCCTGCTGCTGCTGCTGCTGCTGCTATGTCCTCTTGTTTTACTCTTCTTTTTGCTTTTCTTGCTGCTATGTATATTGGCTTTTCCCTTCTTTTTGTATTCCTGGCTGCTGCTCTGTCCTATTGTTCTTCCCCTCTCTTTGTTTTCCTTGCTGCTGCTGCTCTGTCCTCTTGTTCTCTCCCCCTCTTTATATTCCCTGCCGCCACTCTGTCCTCTTGTTCTCCTCTTCTCTTTACATTCCCTGCTGCTCAGTCGTCTTGTTCTCTACTTCTCTTTGTACTGCCTATTGCTACTCATTGTCCCCTTGTTGTTTACTCCCTGCTGCTGCTATGTTTCATTGCTTTATCTAGCATTTATGGTCCCTGCTGCTGCTCGTTTTTGTTTGTTTTTTTCTATTTATTATCCCTACTGATCTTTATTGTTCCCCTCTTCCTTTTGTACTACTGCTGCTAACTTGTCTTCTTGATTTTCTATTCTTTGCATTCCCTACCACCGGCTTTTTATTGTTATTTCCTTCTTTTTTTAAATTCTGTAGCTGCACTGTCATTTTCCTCACTATTCTTCACATTCCCTGCTGCTTCCCTGTCTTATTGTTTGTCCCATCTTTATATACATACCACTGTTCTGTTTTGGTCTTCTCTTCACATTTCTTGCTGCTGCCCTGTATTTATCTTTCCCACTCTTTGTTTTCCATGGTATTGCTCTGTTTTGTTTCTATTCTTTTTACTCCCTGCTGATTTTCCTATTCCCTTTATATTCCCTGCTCCCCTAACCTTGTCCCTCCTATTTTGTTCCTGTTAACCAGTGTTCGTGTTTCTCTGTTCCTGTTTTCAGATGTCCCTGTTTTCCAGTGTTCCTGTTTTCCAACATTCCCATTTCTCTGATCCTGTTTCAGATATTCCTTATGTTCCTGTTTTCAGATGTCCCTGTTTTCAGATGTTCCTGTTTTCCATTGTTCCTGTTTCTCAGTTCCTGTTTACAAATGTTCATGTCTTCAATTGTTCTTTTTTTATTTTCAGATGTTCCAGTTTTCTAGTGTCCCTATTTTCCAGTGTTCCTGTATTCCAGTGTTCTTATTTCTTTATTCCTGATTTAAGATGATCGTGATTTCCAGTTTTCCCATTTCCAGTGTCCCTGTTTTCCAGTGTTCCCTGCTTCTCTGTTCTTGTATTTAGATGTTTCTGTTTTCCAGCGTTCTGGTTTTTCTGTTCCTGTTTTCAGTTGTTCCTGTTTGCCAGTGTCCCTGTTTTCCAGTGTTCCTGTTTCTCTGTTCCTGTTTCCAGATGTTCTTGTTTTCCAGTGTTACTGTTTTCCAGTATTTCTGTTACTCTGTTCCTGTTTTCCAGTATTCCTGCTTCCAGTGTTTCTGTATCTCTGTTCCTCTTTTCAGATGTTCCTGATTTCCATTTTATATGTGTCTTTTCTCGATTCCTGTTTTCAGATGTTCCTATTTTCAGATGTTCCTGTTTTCATGTGTTCCTGTTTATCTGTTCCTCATTTCAGATGTTCTGTTTTCCCTTGTTCCTGTTTTCCAGTGTTCCTTTTTTCCAGTGTTCCCATCTTCCAGTGTTACTGCTTCTCTGTTCCTGCTGTCTGAACGCTGAGGCCCGTAGGATTAGGCTGTGTTGATGGTACTAAAACGGTTGCATTTTGGAGATATCTCTGGGAGAAAGCCGGGTATAGTCTGGTCCATAGTGACATTCAGGTATGCACTTACCATACGAGACAGGACTGAAACGCCAGGGATATCAAGGTTAGTTCCATAAAGACAGTAAAAGAGATAGGACTGGATTTTTCCAGATTTTTAGTTTGTTATCAAAAAGCTTTTTTTCTTTATAGATTAATCCAGTATTTGAAGTTAAATGTAATCAATTAGCTTTTTTCTTTCTAGATTGCTCCAGTATTTGTATTCATTATTTTTTCTTTCTAGAGTGTTCCAGTGTTTAAGTTTGTAATATATTTTAATTTTTCCTACTAGATAGTTCCAGTATTTTTAGGTAGTAATCAATTTTTACTCGTACCAAATTATAATTCTTCACTTTGTAAACATCAGTCTAACTTGTACCATATTTGAATTTCTTGCTTAAGACTACTACTCATAACTTATTTCTCATTAGTTCAGTCCTTTTTAGTTTAACTTGTATCGTATTTGAATTCCTGGCTTAAGTAATTACAACTTGTTAATTCCTCAGTTCAGGCATTTTTAGTTTAACTTGTATCGTATTTGAATTCCTTGCTTAAGTAATTAGTACTTGTTTCTCATTTGAATTCCTCACTTCCAAACTTCAGCAGGTCTAAGGTCCACAGACACAGGTAAAACAGAACGATCTAATTATTAACCACGAAAAAATCAGACAGTATGGCCAGTTTACCCACATTCAATAAAATATTGAAACTACAACAAATTGTATTCATATTTCAATTCTACGACAAAATAAACGTTTTCTGTAGAAAAACAATGAATAGTATATACTTTCTACAGCAGGGTACAGAATTTTGACAAGTTATGTATACAGTGCAATTCTTAGTTTGAATACAGAAGTACAATGTTAATGTTGTACTTAATTTTTCATTAGAAGCCAGCTGATCCGGGTCTACACTGTTTTCATAATAGGGTAAAGAATTTTAAAAATTATGTGTACAGTGCACTTCTCAGATTGAATACAGTATTATAATGTAAATGGTGTACTTAATTTTTGATAAGAAGTCAGCTGTTCCGGGTCTACATTGTTTAAATCATAGTGTATAGAATTTTGAAAAGTAATGTGTAAAATGCTCTTCTAAGGTTGAATACAGTAGGACAATGTAAATGGTGTACATATTTTTTCATTAGAAGCCAGCTGATCAGAGTCTACACTATTTTCATAATAGCGAATAGAATTTCGAAAAGTTATGTGTACTGTGCACTTCTTAGGTTTAATACAATAGTACAAAGTAAATTGTGTACTTAATTTTTCATTAGAAGGCAGCTGATCTTGGTCTACACTGTTTTCATAATAGGGTATAGTATATTAAAAAGTTATGTGTTCAGTGCACTTCTTAGGTTGAATACAGTAGAGCAATGTAAATGGTATACTTAATTTTTCATTAGAAGCCAGCTGATCTGGGTCTACACTGTTTTCATAATAGAGTATAGAATTTTGAAATGTTATTCGTCAAGTGCACTTCTTAGGTTGAATACAGTATTACAACGTAAATGATGTATTTAATTTTTCATTAAAAGCCAACTGATCTCTGTCTATACTGTTTATATAACAAAGAATATAATTTTGAAAAGTTATGTGTACAATGCACTTCTTAGGTTGAATACAGTAGTACGATATGAAAGGTGTACTTTATATTTCATCAGAAGCCAGCTGATCAGGGTCTACACAGCTTTTTTATAATAGAGTATAGAATTTTGAAAAGTTATGTATCCTGTGCACTTCTTAGATTGACTACAGTAGAACAATGTAAATAATATACTTATTTTTTCATTAGAAGCCAGCTGATCTGGGTCTACACTGTTTTTATAATAGGGTATAGTATATCAAAAAGTTATGTGTACATTGCACTTCTTAGGTTGAATACAGTAGTACAAAGTAAATGGTGTACTTAATTTTTATTAGAGGCCAGCTGATCTGGGTCGACACTGTTTTTATAAACGGGTAAAGAATTTTGAAAAGTTATGTGTACTGTGCACTTGTAAGCTTGATAACAGAAGTCCAATGTAAATGATGTACTAAATATTCCATTAGAAGCCAGCTGATCTGGGTCTACACCGTTTTCATAATAGAGTATAGAATTTTGAAAAGTTATGTGTGGAGTGCATTTCTGAGATTGAATGCAGTAATACATAGAAAAGGTGAACTAAATCTTTCATTAGAAGCCAGCTGATCTGGGTCTTTACTGTTTTCATAATAGAGTATAGAATTTTGTAAAGTTATATGTACAGTGCATTTAAAAGGTTGAATATAGTAGAACGATGTAAATGGTGTTCTCAATTTTTCATTAGAAGCCAGCTGATCTGGGTCTACACTGTTCTACTAATAGGGTAAAGAAATTTGAAAAGTTATGCGTACAGTGGACTTCTAAGGTTGAATACCCTAGACTGATGAAAATGGTGTTTCCGATTTTTCATTGGAAGCCAACTGATCTATGTCTACTATGTTCTACTGACGGGGTAAAGATCTGGATCTACACTGTTTTCAAAGTAGAGTGTAGAATTTTGACAAGTTACGTGTACAGTGCACTTCTTAGGTTCAATACAGTTGGACAATTTAAATGGTGTACTTAATTTTTCATTAGAGGTCAGCGGATCTGGATCTTCACTGTTCTCATAATAGTGTATAGAATTTTTACAAGTAATGTGTACAGTGCACTTCTTAGGTTGAATACAGTAGAACAATATAAACGGAGTACTTGATTTTTTTATAAAAAGCTAACTCTGTTTATACTCATAATAGGGTACATAATTTGCAAGGTCATGTGTACATTGCACTTCTGAGGTGAATAAAGTAGTACAATGTAAATGGTGTACTTAATTTCTCATTAGAAACCTGCTGATCTGGGTCTACACTGTTTTCGTAATAGAGTATAGAATTTTGAAAAGTTATGTGTACAGTGCACTTCTTAGGTTCAATACAGAAGTACAATAAAAAAAGTGTACTTAGTTTTTCATTAGAAGCCAGCTGATCTGGGTCTACATTGTTTTTATAAAAGAGTTTACAATATTGATAGTCATTTGTAAAGTGTTCCTCTAATGTTGAATATAGTAGTACAATGTAAAAGGGGTACTTAATTTTTGATTTTCATTAGAAGCCAGCTGATCTGGGTCTACACTGTTTTCATAATAGGGTATAGTATATTAAAAAGTTATGTGTACAGTGCACATCTTAGGTTTAATACAGTAGAGCAATGTAAATGATGTACTTAATATTCATTAGGAACCAGCTAATCTAGGTCTACACTGTTTTCATAATGGAGTATTATATATTAAAAAAGTCGTGTGTACATTGCACTTCTAAGTTTTAATACAGTAGTACAATGTTAATGGTGTACTTATTTTTGTTTACAAGCGAGCTGATCTTGGTCTACACTGTTTTCATAATATGGTATAGAATTTTGAAAAGTTTTTTGAACAGTGCACTTCTTAGGTTGAATATAGTAGTACAATGCAAATGATGTACTTAATTTTTCATTAGAAGCAAGCTGATTTGGTTCTACACTGTTCTCATAATAGGGTATAGAATTTGGAAAAGTTACGTGTACAGTGCACTTTTTAGGTTAAATACAGTAGCACAATGTAAATGGTGTATTTAATGTTTCATTAGAAGCCAGCAGATCTGGGTCTACACTGTTCTCATAATAGGGTAAAGACAATTGAAAAGTTATGTATACAGTGCACTTCTTAGGTTAAATACAGTTTTACAAGGTAAATGATGTACCTAATTCTTCATTAGAAGCCAGCTGATCTGGGTCTACACTGTTTTCATGATAGTCTAGAATTTTGAAAAGTTAAGTATTCAGTGCACTTCTAAGGTTGAATACAGTAGTTCAATCAATTTTCGCAACGAATTTAACAAATTCCATAATATAAGGGCACGAATGTTAGATTCTATTTATCATATGACATTAAGATTACTTTGAAATCTCATTTCTGCCGTATAAACGTTATAATTGTGTCATTATGTAAGCAACGTTGTTATGGACGTCATAACGTTTCCCGAAAATCGATAAACCACTAGTGGTTTACAGTTTTTATTGCATGGCGTTATTTCACTCCCAGGCGCGACGTCATATGATAAATATAGGATCTTACATGAGTGCTCATGTTTTATTGAATTTATGAAATGAGTTGAGGAAGAGATAAAATGCGAGGCTCTCCGAGCATTTTATCTCTTTTTTTGCAACGAGTTTAATAAATTCAATAATACAGGAACACGAATGATAGATTCTATTTATCATATGACATTAAAATTATTTTCAAATCATATTTTTGACATGAAAACGTTAGGGTTTTTGCCATATGCGTGACGTTAAAAGCGTCATTTCATATCGTTTCCCAAAAATCTGTAAACCACTAGTGGTTTATCGATTTTAATGCATGGCGTTATTTCATTCCCAGACTCAACGCCATATGATATAAGTAAGTCAAGTAAAACCAATGCGATAAGAAAGAAAAATTCGACCAGTGAGATTAGTAAGATCAGTAAGACGAATGATATAAGCAAGAGTAAGTAAGTCATGTGAGATAAGTAAGCTAAGTAAGACCAATGATATTAAGTAAGATAAGTAAGATTAATGACATGAGAAAGAGAAGTCCAACCAGTGAGATAAACAAGTTAAGTAAGACCAATGAGAAAGGAACTATAAACAAATCAAGTGAAATAAGTAAGATAGGTTGGACCAATGAAACAAGTTAGATAGGTAAGACCGATGATTAGAAGAAAGAGACTTCTGACCAGTGAGATAAGTAAGTTAAGTAAGCCCAATGGGATAAGAAATATAAGCCAATCTAGTAAGATAAGTAAGAAAAGTTCGACCAATGATATAAATAAGATAAGTAAGATCTATGAGATAAGAAAGAAAAGTCCAAACAGTGATAAAGTTAGTTAAGGGAGACCACTGGGATAAGGAAAATAAGCAATACAAGTGTATTAAGTAATATAAGTAAGACCAATGAAATAAGTAAGAAAAGTAAGAATAATGAGATAAGAAAGAGACGTCGGACCAGTGAGTTAACTAAAGCCCCAGTTACGTATACACTGTCACGATTTTGGCCACGACGGAGCTACGAATCACCCCGATTTATCAAGTCGTGATGCATCGGCATGAGTCGTAGCAGCACTGTAGAGAGATCGGCGCGAATCCTAGTAGTACCGTGGTGATTCGTGAAGACTCCTGGTGATTCGGCAACCTCCACGACAAGGCTAAGACGAGTTTAAACCATTTTAACTCGTCGGGGTGAATCGTGTTCGATTGTGGGCGTGGCCTAAATCGTAGCTCTACCGTAGCGGGATCGGGGTCATTCCTAGTGGCACCGTGGTAGTATTCGTGGTCATTCGTGGGCGTTCGTGGTGAATCGGGTTATCACTGACACAGGATTCTGGTATAAAAACAGAGATATCATTGCTGAAAAATCATTTTCAAAAGTTAATTTGAGTTAGCATCATGGATTATGTCCAGAGACTTCAAATGGCTAATTTGCAGCTTGAACTGGACAGAAATGCCGCACAAGTGAACATAGTAGTTGCACAGGCTGGCTGCCTGTCAGTCTGTTCCTCGCTTGTCAGATCTGTATGTCCCTCTTTCGCTCAGCCTGTCCCAGAGTTGACTCATCATCTGATACAACCAGACTTGGGACAGGACTGAGCCTAGCCGGTGGGTCAGGTGACTTTTTTATTTTGCTGAAGTTTTTCTTTTTGGCATGACTGGCTTCGTCAAAGGTCGAAGAGATAATGATATTTGGTGTCATAATTTGGCCAACTGTCACATGCCAACCACTAAATCGTGCACATTCGTGGGAGGTCGTGACGCTACCGTAGCGCTACTGGCTTGAATCGTACTAGCACGGTATGAATCGTGGATGCATCGTGAGCATTCGTAGCTTCACCGTGGTGAATCGTAGCGCTGCCGTCTTGAGTCGTAGTGGATCCGTAGATGAATCATGCAGACACCGTAGGAGCATCGTGAGACATCGTATTGATGCTGGAATTTCTTTTTTTCCATCCCGACGCATCCCGATGCAACCTGATTTTACCATCTGTCTCAAATCAGGATTAGTCGTGTTGAATCGGGATTTGAATCGTGACAGTGTAACTGGGGCTTAAGCTAAGTTAGGCCAATGAAAAAAGTTAGATAAGTAAGTCAAGTGAGATAAGTAAGATAAGTAAGACAATAGATAATAAGTAAGACTCATCCGACCAGTGAGATAAGTAAGTTTAGTAAGATCAATGGGATAGGAAACATAAGCAAATCAAGAGAGATCAGCAAGATAAGTACGACCAATGAAATAAGTTAGATACGTAAGATTAATGAGATAAGAAAGAGAGGTCGGACCAGTGAGATAAGATAGTTGTGTTAAACCAATGGGATAAGAACTATGAGAAATCAAATGACATAAGTAAGATAAGTTAGACCAATTAATTAAGTTTGATAAGTAAGACCAATGTGATAAGAAAGAGAACTCCGACCTGTGAGATAATTAAGTTACCTAAGACCAATGAAAAAAGTAAAAAAAAAAGTAAGTCAAGTGAGATAAGTAAGATAAGTAAGACCAATAATATTAAGTAAGAGACTTCCAACCAGTGATATAAGTCAGTTTAGCAAGACCATTGGGATAAGAAATGTAAGCTAATCAAGTGAGATAAGTAAGACCAATGATATACGAGGGTCATTTGGAAAGTTCTTAGCATGGCATCATAACTCCACAATGCGTTGACAAAATGCTATCAAATAATACATTTTTGGAAACTAGAATTCAACGGCTACTTGATGGTTTAACTTTTGCCGAAAAAAGACTTGACGTGCACGTGCAGTGCATGCTCAAAATGAGTAGGGGTTTATATACTGGCAGAAATTTTAAGCAAAATACTTGGAAAAAGCGAAGGAAAATTGGGGACCTTACTTGCGATCATGATTTGACAAATTAACGATTGGTGCCAACTTATTTTTTATTAAAATATATTATGTAATCAATGCTTGCACGACTACCACCTTTACATTCGGAAAATGTAGGCGAATAGAGAAATGGTAAACTTTCAAAAATGAGACTTTTTTCGATTTTTCTTTATACTTTTACTATAAATTGTGTCACTACAGACGCACGAAAAAAGCCTATTGAGTATATGATTTGCTTTATTCATAGCCAACAATGCATAACAATCATTTCGTCGCGCAAAATGTGTGGCTTTATAAGTGCTGTATTCAAGAAAATCATTCCTAATAACACTACCCCTACTTTTCAAGAAGTGGTTGGGGTAACTCAACCCCGCATATTTTGTTGATGGCATAAGAACTTCTAATGGTATCGCGTTAACCATCACGAAATTAATTGATTTCTACTCTCAAGGTGTTTTTACTTTTTTGTTTGCCCCTATTTTCAATTGAAATGAACCAGAACGTCAACTCATAGCGAAATTCATTCTGCCCATTGGAAGATTTTAAGAGTTATCCTCCCTTTGTTCTGGTTTACAAAATTTCTTTTGGTTTCAATACAAAGAGCATAAAGTGTGCTTGACAAAAATACCAACATACGGCATTTTTAAACTACTGTCAATAATATATTTTCAAAATATGTGCATTGTGGCATGAAATTTTTAGACGTAAAAATAGGCGAATTGGTTTGCTTTCTAAACGGTATTGGTATTGCTGTTCCAGTATTTATTTATTAGAAACATCCAACTCAGTCATCAATTCTATAATCATTGTACCAGATTGTGGCCTACCAAATGTTACAAAATTATCTAATTTGATGAACAATTCTTAATGTTCTGCGCACTTTTCCAAAGGTAAAAAGTTATATTTTCCGCGGATTTTTTGCGTTTTCCAGTATACAAACTGTTCATGTATTCACAATACTATTTTTAGTGTTTGCGTCATTACATCCTCATGAAATTTGTGCTACAAGAAAGAGGAAAGATAGCTCTTTAAAATGATACCAAACATGATAGGGTTTGTAAATTGTTACTGAGATATAAGACCATGCTAAGAACTTTCCAAATGCCCCTCGTACGTAAGATATTAAGTAAGATTAATTAGATTAGAAAAAGAAGTCCAACCAGTGAGATAAGTAGGTTAAGTAAGACCAATGGGATAAGAAATATAAGCAAATCTAGTGAGATAAGTAAGACAATTCAGGCCAAAGATATAAGAAAGATAAGTAAGATTAGAAAGAGAAGTCCGACCATTGAGATAAGTAAGTTAGATAACAAGACCAATGTGATAAGAAATATAAGCAAATCAAGTGAGATATGTACAATAAGTCGGAGTAAAATAAGTTAGACCAACCGGATAAGAAATAAAGTAAAACCAATGAGATAAGAAATTTGTGCAAATCAAGTGATATAAGTAAGATAAGTAATATAAAAGAAATAATTAAGGTAAGCAATTCGAGTGAGATAAGCAAGATAAGTAAGACCAATGCTATTAAGTAAGAGACTTAGGACCAGTAAGATAAGTTAGTTAAGTAAGATCAATTGGATAAGCAACATAAGCAAATCAAGTGAAATCAGTAAAATAAGTTGGACCAATGAAATGAATAGGTGACTTCTACCCAGTGAGGTAAGTTAACTAAGACCAATGGGATAAGAAATATAAGCAAATCAAGTGAGATAAGTAAGAAAAGTAAGACCAATTATATAACTAAGATAAGTAAGATAAGAAAGAGAAGCCCGACCAGTAAGATAAGTAAGTTTGATCATAAAACCAATGTGATAAGAAATATAACAAATCAAGTGAGATGTGTATAATGAAATAAGTAAGACCAAATAAGAAAGTGAAATAAAACCAATGAGACCTGAAATTTAAGCAAATCAAGTGATATTAGTAAGATAAGTAAGATAAATGAAATAATAAATATAAGTAAGGCCAGTAGGATAAGCAATGTTGAGAAGATTGAAACATTTAGGCATATCTTAGGAAAAGGCAATGATTTTGCCCATTTATTGTGTCAGGTAACAGACGTTACAGCCTCTGATATGGGAAATTTTGTAACAAACTTGCAGATTTATGAGTCTTATCATTGTAGCAATAAAATCTCAAACAATTAAAGATATTCATTAACTGCAAATAGTTATGACTATTTTACTTGAATTTTAATACCAAACTTTTCTCCTTAAAACTTGGGTTGGGATCGGGTTGTTTAATTGCTCATTCCAAAAAATATCTAAGATATGGAGAAAAAAAACTTTGTCTTTACTATAAGCCAATTGCATTAGCTAGTCAGACATGGTTAAAACTTTTAGAAAAAAAGAGAGGTTGCAGATTATGTCATACACCTATAGTTATCTTTCTTGTTGGAGACTTCAACTCTATCTTAATGTACTTTTAGCACATTTTTTTCTTTATCCATTTGAAAACTAAGATACAAACGTAATTAGTCAATTTTAAAGAGCCTTAAGATTAAACTCATTGAAGTTCCAAAATTCAGACTCTTCTAATCACTGCGTAATCACCTGGTAAAAATGATTAAAATTGTGTACATAACCCTGACTATTGTCTCCAATATGGTGGATCAAGGGAGAATAATCTTACAAAATTTTGGCTTGTGCAACCTCTCTATAGCGTGTAACACTGTTACATTTTGTCATGAACAAATGATTTCGATTTTAATTTCCCTGTTACATGAACAGATCATAGTTCGAAATTTTTCACATCAGTTCTGTAGTTTTGTGGCGAAATATGATATGTGCACAATAATACAAAAATCATTTTTTTATCCTTATTGTTTTACTTTTACAGTGAATCCATTTTAACTCTTTGCATGCTCTGTATTTTTTTTCATGCTTTTGTTTAAAAAAAACACAATAAAAAAACTAAGGAATACTAACAGAGCACACTATCAAACGGTTTGGGTCCAGATCAAGACCAACATTCACACTGATCCGTGTCCAAACGCTTACAAAGTTTTACCAGTAGAATTGCAAAAGTCACCGCTAACAAGGAAATAGCTAATGCATCTAATCCCTAGACAAATGTTGTGGGGGAAATTCTGATCTAAAAACATGCATTTTTTATGGAGATTTTCCACCTTTAAAAAAAATAAGATTAAAAGCTGAACCCAGATAGCACACATCGTAGGGTCACCAACGGCCCGCCAGCGATACGCCATGGCGTATCGCTGGCGGACCGATTGTGGCCCGTTGTTGTGTGCTAGCTGTGAAATTATTTGACCAATTATAAAACCGGGCTATGCTATGCATAAGAAATATTTGCTTACAGAATGTTTTATCTAAATTTGAATAATAAAATATAACAAAAACCCTTGAATAGACAGGATTTTGTCTATCTATTAAAGATCGTAAAATTTATTTTGGTTGAAAAAAATTGCATAAAATAGTAATCATGTTTCTAGTCACGTGAAGGAAGCATGCACAAATGTAACTATATGCCGCACCCCAACAACGCCCCTTGGCTTTATCTTCCAATAAACGACTTTGTGCACGACATTGCCAATGGCAATATCAGCCAACTTCCTTTTATACAAGAGGGGTTTCATGTTTATTTGAACAAATTTGAAATTGATGTAACTCACTTAGGCCAGATTTTTTTTCAATAGTTGATTTACGGGAAATTTTTTCAGATATAGGGTCGGGGGGACAAAAAAAAATAAAAAAGCTCTGACCAGTTGACTGGTCATTTTCAGATTTTTTTTTTTTTTTTTTTTTTTTTTTCATTTTCAGAGCTTTTTTTAGTTTTAATATCTCCAGAAAAAACCAGTAAAACTAGTAAGGCAAACCAACAGTCTGTATTAATTTTTTAAATATTTTATCATTTTCCTAAAACTCTGGACAGAACAATCCCTTTTTACAGTGTCGCTCTCAAAAATACGCAGACAGAACCTCAAAAAATAATTATTTTTTTCAACGAAACAAATAATATTCAGAGTAGGCGGATAAAATAAAAAACTTTTTTTAGAAATTAAATTTTATTTTTTTCCTACTTTCTGGAAAATTACAGTAGGAGGGTTCGTAAATCAACTAATAAAAAAACTCTGGCCTTATTTCTAATCATATTTTGTAATAATTGATTAACATATGTTAGTCTGATCTCCAGGAATACTCAGTCACCACAAATATAACCCTTAACTTAATTTGCTGATTTGAAACAGTCTCTGAAGATGAGTAGTTAAATTTTAAGCGTTTAAAACTGCTGTCTGAATCGAAATGTTCTGAATCGTTCTCGAACGATTTCTTTTAAAGAAGTTTTCTCTGGAAACCTATTACAAATTGTACATATTAATTAAAGTGTGTGCTGTTAGAACATAAAGCATTTCAGTTGGATTTTCTTTTCGGAAGCAACTTGAACATCAATTTTTAGGGTTTACCGTTTCCTAAGCAACACTAAACTGTATGTAAAATACATGAATGCAATTTTGGTGATCAGTTTTATCGGTGATATATAGTATTACTAAATATATCTAAGAACTTGAGTCGGCTGTGAGTTTCGAGAATTTGTTTTTTTACTATTCTTCTATGACACATGGACTACTCATTTGGGCACTTGTATGGTAGAACTTATTAAGCCCAGTTGTCAAGCAAACATAGACGCACAGAAGCTGGATTTTTATTTGAATAATAGACTGAATGTTCCTCTAATCTCAAAAGAAAATTGTACACTTAAATACGCATTGTCATGAAAGATACACCCGTTTTCGCCCTTAGAATCATTAAAAAGGGGATGGAGTGTATTTCGGGCGGCCGTTTTATGGTTATGCTTTAAATTGTCATTTTGTCTATTTGACCATACCTGGGACACGCCCGTTATCTATGATAATGCAAAATTGATTTGTTTTATCTATATGTAACCGCAAAAAGTTAAATTCACATCTGTTCAAATAAACATGAAACAGGTCTCGTACACCACACATTCAAGTACCTCCGTTCTTACTAAAGTACAAACTAGTAGGGGTCAATCGATAGTGGGTCATCACAATATATGTTTGTTTGCTGTTGTTGTTGTTGCTGCTGCTGCTGCTGCTGCTGCTGCTGCTGCTGCTGCTGCTGCTGCTGTTGCTGTTGTTGTTGTTGTTGTTGTTGTTGTTGTTGTTGTTGTTGTTGTTGTTGTTGTTGTTGTTGTTGTTGTTGTTGTTGTTGTTGTTGTTGTTGTTGTTGTTGTTGTTGTTGTTTTTTTTTTGGGGGGGGGGGTTTCGTTTTGTATTTTCGGAGCACTGTGTCTCAGTTGATAGAGCGTTAGACTGGGGACCAAACGGACTCACTTGTTAAAATAACTTTATGAGATAAGAATTTCCAGCCAAAATTAAGACTGTGCCAGTCAATTGCGTTCTTTTTCAGTACTGGAAATTTAAGAAATTAATCTGACAAAAGTGACCAAACCCCATGTACATCTTCAGTCCATGAACAAAAACAAAAAGCTCTAAATAAAATTTGAGGAGGAGGTTTGCTAACAAAGTGCCTATTCATTGCATTTGATACGTTAACAATGATTAAGTGGAAAAGTGGACAGAATAATTTAACAATAATGTGGAGACCACACGCACGTCTTCAGACCATGAACAAGACGTCTGCAAAGTATTAAAGCAACCAATCAGAAACTGTATGAGGAGTAGTGAAGCCCTGGATGAGTTTTTAGGGATGATAGGGATATTGGACAAATGAGCCGTGACATGTGATTTCCAACAATGTGGCATTTTGACAAGTGTAGACTCAGACGAGCCTGTGCAGCCTCCTTTTAAGTTTAGAAACTCCAAATGATGTTCAGTCACTAGCTTAACACTCATAGAATATTCAAGCGACTAGCAAATGCTCTGATCAGACTGCGCATATGCGCAGGCTGATCTGAGGCTTTGCTGGTCGCACATACCACATTGTTGGAAATCTAATGTCATGGCTCAAATACTTACAGGGATATGGGATACTATAATATTGTGAAAATTCACGATGAACTAAACAATTAAAAAAAATCAAAACAATCATAAAACTATAAGAGGAACTGTTTTCGAAATAGTACCCACCCAATACATCCGAGATGCCCAAAAATGACTAAGTTCACAAATAATTTCCTTTTAAATGATTGATTTTACTGCTGTGCTTCATAACTTAGAGGCATTCTTGCTTTTAAGCTGGTGCGTAAAGGCACGCACGCGTATTTGCCCAAGGGGTGGTAAACGTATAATTTTCGTCTGGTATAATTTAAGCGGCATTCAAAGTCCTGCGCTTGCCTGAGAAACATCGGAAGACCTAACAGGAACTAATTTATTAGAAAATAGCCATGGCTAAATTCCTGTCCGTAAGTAATAATTTGTATTCTGGTGGGCTCTTCCATCTGATATGATACAATAAACTTGGGATGGTCCAGTTTATATACGGTTGGGTCAAAGGCTATAATTTCAAACTACACTTGAATTTATTTCTCAGAAGATCGTTTTAGTTTTAGCAGACCGCGTAGACCCTGATGAAATGCCGCATTATGCGATAATGCGGCATTTCATCTGTTTTTTTATTGTGCACCAAAGTACCCTTTTAGGGGTTTCCAGTATACAAAGGGTTAAAATACCATGAAGAGTTAAACGCCGATATTTTTAAAACTCTTCTGTGACTAAACATCGTACGCTGTATCATCTTCAAGTCCATGTTTCTTTAACAAACAGTGTGGATCCAGATCATGAAATGATCTGAATCCACACTGTTTGTCTGTATGTAGAAATTATTGTAAGCAGACAACTTCAGCAAACGATATTGTTGTTGTTGTTGGTGGTGGTGGTGGTGGTGGTGGTGGTGGTGGTGGTGGTGGCGGTGATGGTGTGTCTACCTGATTGTTTGTATGTTACCACCTTATAGTCACAGCCCAAATTCACCCATTTCTCTACCAGACAACCCATTACTTTACCAGCTTTAGTTCTCATGTTTCAATGTGATGTTTATACACACCTAAATGGCAGATTTTAAACTTTTTGGCCCAACATGAAAAAAAACTTAATTACAGACTACCTATAAGTTTGCGATGTTAAAAATTTGCAAATGATGCAGGATTCATCTAAGAGTAATTTCTCCATTTCGCGAGGCATGGGCGAAGTTGTGCAAAAATAAAATCCTCGCGAAAATTTCTGAATTTCCAACTTATTTAAAGCACTAAATTCAACATGCTCTCGCTTGTATCAGTGTTTACTATGGTTACTCTATATACATGGTTAAGAAAATCACGGTTCTTTACCAATACTGGGAAACGTCTGTCTTAACAGAATGGTATTTGCTATCAGTCCTCTCTCCATTCTATAAATCACATTAAAATAACAAAACATGCTGCTCTAAAACAGCTTTATTCTATTACACGTGAGCCGCGACATGTGATTTCCAACAATTTGGTATGTGCGATCAACAAAGACTCAGATCAGCCTACGCATAAGTCTGATCAGAGCCTTTGCAAGTCGCTTGAATATTATTTGTTTTTAAGCAACTGACCGACCATAATGTGGAGCTTCTAAACTTAAATGGAGCCTGCATATGCTCGTCTAAGTTTACCCTTTTCAAAATGCTACATTCATGGAAATCACATGTACCAGCTCTCGTATGAGACGCATTCCAGTACATTATTCGCCTTTCTAGCAATACAGCTATATAGATTACAACACATTTACCCAAACTGTAGCTGAAATAAGTGTACTGAAAGACAAAGCAGTTAAAGAGACTAAGTCTGCAACTATGAAAATTTTCGATTTTTTTTTTTTGATTTTTTTTTAAATCATTTGTAAAAGTAGAATTAAGTTATGTTTTCACAATAAATCTGTTCACTATAGCTGAAAACTGCACGGAAAATTGAATTATCTCATAAAAAAGGTGCGTTTTTCTCTTGTTTGTAATTATTTGCGTCCCTCCAATAATTATAGACAGTTAATTTTAACATAAATGCTGTTGTTTTGATACTGATAATTTGTTAACTTTTAAGAAATTGGTAAAATGTATACGTGAATTTTAGTTTCTTTACTGTGTTCTTGAAAAATAGAAACATTAGTTCTAAAATTAAAAGATCAAAAGTTACAGACTATGCAGCTTTAAATGAGTTGAATACATCTAAAGTGGGAACAAAATGGTACGTTTTAAATCAAAACCTGAAAAATATGAGCCAATATTTAAGAGATGGCGAATCTGCGAGGTATTATGAAGAAATATTGGCCAATATTGATAATAGAAAAGGTAATTTTGTAATGTCAGCAAATAATACACGCGACTAAATATGGTATCAAAAAGCAATGGGGGAGCGTAGTGGCTCAGTGGTAGAGGACTAGACTCGAGACCGAGGGGCCCGGGTTTGAGCCTCACCGGCGTCACTGCGTTGTGGTCCTTGAGCTTAGTACTGGTTCAACCCAAGAAGACCCGTCCCTGTTTAACTGAAAGATTGTTGATGGGACGTAAAGAATCAAATTAAACAAACAAAAAGCAATTGAGTATGACCAGGAGGTGTCACAACCAAAGACAAAAAATTAAGACAGATGAGGAAGATTTTAACATCCCATCTATCAACAACCTGGTGCTTACAAAATTATTGCAAAAGCTCCAGTAATTTCGTCACACGATTTTGGTAAATTCTATCTGGGATGGACACCTGTACTCGGGTCCTGTAGAGTAGGCGGAATGCTAGATTCAGTAATTACTTTCAAACTAGCAGCAGGGCGATGGCAGTATTTTTCGAGGATCAGTGGTAGTATTTTCATTATCAATATTACCATATGTTGCAAAAATCCCTCGATCAATGATATGCCTTATAATTAGATTTTTACAAGATTTGAAGACTTTCTCTGAGTACTATTTCCGTGCGTGCCATCTGCATATATTTATTTGTTTTAAATATTGTATATTTATTATTCATGAATGATCTCAAAGCATTGATACACATGAACTGTTTCTTAGCATTTGTTCAAGAGCTTCTGTTTAACATGTATGGTGACAATGAATCGCCGTGCAAACAGCTCATTTTTGAAGAAACACAGCCTACATGAACCCATTCTGCAATATACTTTTTTCTACCTTTTTCGGGGAATGCAACAGTTTTAGTTGAACCACTAAAATCAAAATAATCTATTGATTTGAAATAAATTTCAAAGATAAATTGTAGGTCCTTTCAGAGATGATAGCACGGTTTCAGTTAACATAGGACTGAAAATATATGAGCGGATCCAGAGGGGAGACTGGGAATCCGGACCCCCCCCCCCCCTGAAAAATCACGTTAATATAGGGTTTCTTAGCAATACTGGTCCGGATCCACTGAAAATCACAAAGCTACCAAGCCAGCTTTCAATGTTGGGCCAACATCGGCACGCCAGCGAAACGCTATTTAATGGCGTTTCGTTTATGGGCCGATGATGACCCGTTTATAGCTTTATTTGGATCCTCCCTTCCCCTAATCAACTAAAAAAGCAAAAATAAAAACGTTGTCAATGTTGGACCCCCTCTGACAGAACTCTGGATCCGCGCATGAATTATTGCAAATTACTGCACCAGTCACGTGTTATGTATATTTCCAGATCATGTGTGTCTCACTTGTCGTCCTGACTGCCACTGTACACTGTGCTAGATACAAAAGCAGCTGTGCTCGGTGGAAAAGTAGTGCCAGCAGCAAGAGATACTACTGGAGTATCAATAGTTACACGAGTCAAAGCCGCTGTCAAAGCTGTGTAAGTGTTTTTGAATGGCGAGAGATTTTTATTTAATGGGCTGGCCCAGTCAGTATCCAATATCAGATCACTATCGGCCCGCCAGCGAAACGCCATTTGGATGGCGTTTCGCTGGCGGGCTGATAGTGACCCAACGGGGCAGCTATTACATGAGATTTTGGTACCTATCCTAAAAGAAATGCCCACGCTGGTTTAACCAGCGGAGCTGGAGATTAAGATACGGCCTTAGTCTTCACCTTCATCTATACCGTACTGAAAAAGGACGCTTGGCTTATATGTGTTATTAAACAGCGAGTCATACAGCTTTAACTATTTGTATGAGGGTCTGGATGGGAGGGGGGTCTGTTTTTCACTATTCATTTAAAAAAATAGCCGATTATTGATCTCATTAAAATTTTGGGTTATTCATTAAAATAAGACTAAGTATCCATTAAAATCTGATTATTCACTATCATTTATTTTTTTCTATTCATTAAAAAATAGGAATATTCATTATTATTAGGCTCGGAGCCTCCCATTATTCACTATTCATTATTTCTTTGGCTCATTATTCACTACTTATTATAAAATGCCATTAATCACTAATCAGCAACCCTATCCAGGCCCTCTTACATGCTAGCCTCGAGGTTATTTATACACTTTTTAGTGCCTACTTCAACCTTAAATTGCCAACAGATGTTGGTATCGTTTCATTTATAAGCAGGATAAATGAAACATATGAGAGTTTTAAAGCAATACCTCAATTAGTCACAATTTTACCTTTAATGAGCAATTGAAATTTCATGCTCAGTTGAGCATGAAAAAGTTGCATAGCCGTGGAACCTGGGTAACTTTCATGTTGTTGTTTTTCGTTTTTTTTTTGTTTTTTTTTTTTTTTTTTTTTGTTTTTTGTTTTTGTTTTTTTTTTGGGGGGGGGGGGGGGGGGGCAGGTGTCGTCTGTTGAATCTTATTTTATTTTTTTTTTTATTTGTTTTTTTTTAATTGTTTCAGGAACGCTACCAAAATATCACTCAGTTTTGAATCCTGATCTGGGTGCAAACTGTTTTATGAGTTTATAAGCAGGCTCTGGATCCCCGGAGGGATCAGTCCTCTCTAATTTTCTTCCAGAAGTATTTTTTCTGTCTAAGAGAACAAAACCTACTAAGTCATCACAGAACTTACAGTATTGCAGGCCCCAGACTTATAGTAATGCATTGATTTTTTTTTCAAGGACTATTCCCCATTTGAATAGTAAGTCTCCGACTGTTGTCGCAGCTGAGACTACAGCTGTTCAAGGCACTTATTTGAATGACTCAGTCAGAAGGGGTTTTGTTGTTGCTGTTGTTATAGTTGTTTCAAAAATTCGAAATTTTCTACACTCATCTTGGATAATGATGGATGGATGGATGGATGGATGGATGGATGGATGGATGGATGGACGGACGGACGGACGGACGGACGGACGGACGGATGGATGGACGGGCGAACAGACGGACGGACAGACAGACAGAAATCTAGATAGATGTCGTCGCTGACAAGGAAATCTTTAATTTCTTTACAGTGTCGCGGTGCACACGAAACTTGCGAGTCGTACTCAGGGAAAGGATGTACATTATGGAAATGCATTCCAGGTTCGTAACATTACATTTTTCCATCTGTATTCTATTTAAGGATAAATGCTATCATTACTCATATAAGGATAAATACTATTATCTACTCATAGCGGACTTTCTAATCACCATTTGGACCAGTGCATTGTATAAATTGCCTGGTATGTTATTTTGCTTTTAAATTATAAATAAAAAAACTGTAAGCATACATTGACTTACATAGGGGACATTTACTTGCCCTGTGCTAACATGTTTAGAGATAAAATAGATTTGTACTTAGCCTTGTCTATTTTTTGTTTCGAAAAACATGGTAAAGATGCCACATTTCACGTGAAATGCATAACGCAGCGCTTTTAAGTCCGAAAAATCCAATTGTATCTAGTTTAAACATATTTTATTGCCAAATATGATACAGCAATGGGGTTGGGTCGCAAGTTCTCACAGCATTAGTTACGACCCTTCCCCTACATTATATGCATACAGAATATAGCTTATAAACATGGCTTGATATATACAATCTGATTAAGAATACAAGTTATGATCAAAACAGGAGTTTTGTAATATAAACTAGAAAATTGTTAGTAATTAATAAAAAAAAATACATAAACATAAGAGTAAATAAATAAATAAATAAAATAAATAAATATAGACAAATTCAAAATAATATAGATAAATAGAAATAAATAAATAAAGCACAAAATAAATAAAGAAGCAAAGTATATGACTGCCAATATAAACCCCTGAAACTGGGAATAAGTTTTTGATTCAGGTCACTTAGTACTCGTATTTAGATATACATGATTTAAGAATTTGTTTTAAAATTAGTTTCAACGAAAGAGTCAAAGAGCTTATTAAAAACGTTTCGAGGCATGGATATATCTGTAGATAGCCCTGAACAAGACCATATTTGTTTCAATATTCCAGTTTTCGCTTCCAAAAAGAATCAGATTGATGATTAAGGGTTGAAACTCCCTAACTGTATCATTGAAAACATGTCTTTCACCAATATATTGAATACAATGAAAGAAGAAATGGGTGGCATCCTCCATCACACCACACCATTCACATAAAGGGTTATCACGAACCCACCCCCCCCCCCCCCAAAAAAAAAAAAAAAAAGTCTAAGGGTCAATTGTACCTGATCATTGGGGAAAATAGATTGCCATTGTAACAGTTACAAGAGTTTAACCTTTCTACAGTACACCGATATACTCTAGCGTTTTGTTGTTGTTTTTACTAAGTTCCTGAATTCAGAATTTTAAGGCTAACTTTCCATGGAAATTAGCCCAATCATAATAGCTTCTCTGAGGTATGTCTTAACCCTTAAAGCGCCACCTATAATTTGCAGTATACGACACTGAATTGCAAATTTTGCCGCTTTTTCAAAAATATCAAATATAGCATGATATTTCAGGAGAATCGTCTGCTGGCAGACTATTCTCATGTAACATCACACATGTACCTTATTTTTGTCGAAAATTGGGAAAGATGTCGCAAAATTTGTCACCTGCTGCAGTCGTGATTGGCGCTTTAAGGGTTAATTCAATTGATACTTTAAACTTTACATCGGTATCATTTTGTATGCATAGAGCATGTTTTAAGTTTTGAATTTCGAAAGTTCAGGATTTTTGAAAATTTTGAACTTTCACCCATGGGGTTGCCACACTTCCCATTAACATTTATTGAGCCAGTGCATGAGATTTCCAACAATGTGGTATGTGCGACCAGCAAAGCCTCAGATCAGCCTGCGCATACGCGCAGTCTGATCAGAGCCTTTGCTCGCCGCTTGAGTATTCTATGATTGTTAAGCTACTGACTGAACACCATTTGGAGGTTCTAAGCTCAAAAGGAGGCTGCACAGGTTCTAATGAGTCTACACTTGTCAAAATGCCACATTATTGAAAATCACATGCCACGGCTCATATTATACTTATACATGGCAACAGACTGCGGACCCTTGGTTGCTCCAAGCCACAGTATGATTGAAATGACCGGTACTACTTTTGAAAGCCTTGCCATCTATACGTGTGAAGACGGCTATCATCTTGTCGGAGATTGCACGAGGACATGCTTGAGCTCTGGAAAGTGGAGTGGACACGCACCCGTATGTGAGCGGGCAGGTCAGTAGAGCTTACAGTCAAGATAGACTAAACTGTTTAGCTTTAAGCACTTTAACCCTTAAAGCGCCAATCGCAATAAATGTCGTCTGCTTTTAGCGTCTCCTGAAATGTTTAAGAAGCCTCTATGACAAACAGTGTGGACCCAGATCAGACTGCTCCTATAGGAGCAGTCTGTTCTGGGTCCACGCTCTTTGCTTCTATACTTAATTTGTCAGTAATGCTAGGCAATTATTAACAGCAGACGACTTCAGCAGACGACATTTTCAGATGCATTTTTTTTCTTGGCGCTTTAAGGGTTAAGCAATTTCTTATCCAAATGTGTAACAAGTGGTTTGGGTACTCAAAGGAACCGTCTCATTGAGACGGTACCTATGAATACCCACAACATGTATTTTGGTTGAAAAATGACAATTAATTTCAAATTACATGTACGTAGCTATTCATATCGAGGTGATTGAATACTGACTGTGTGTGTGTGTGTGTGTGTGTGTGTGTGTGCGTGCGTGCGTGCGTGCGTGCGTGCGTGCGTGCGTGCGTGCGTGCGTTACTATTTCGCTAGTCTATTATCATTGGTCGACCATGCAAACTCAGTTATCTAGTTTGGCTAACGGTGTTATATTTGGCCTTAGCATTCATCTACACACAGACTTCTCGGACATCCGTGTAGTGCCAAAAGCTCATAAATTGATAAAAATGAATTTTTTAACCAATACTTAATTGACTTCTCTTTTCTTTTTCGTATTTTAACGTTCACAGTATACGTGGATTTGTTTGTTTACTGTATGTAAACATTAAATATATCCACTGCTCCTTGATTATTTGGAAGAACATAATGTCTTACAGGGCCGTCGTGTTGGCTTTTAACACTTCGAACGCTGGAAACCCCTAAACGGGTAATTTGGCAAACAGTGACGACCAAGATGAAATGCAGCAGAACGCGGCATTTCGTTGGGGTCTACACTTTTTTGGCTAAGGTAAAACAGTACTCATGTGTTTTTTTTTTGCTTTTGTTTTGTTTTGTTTTTGTTTGTTTTTTGTTGAGGTTTTTTATCCCTATCAACAGCAAAGGCATGTCGAGACGGTCAATACCCTTCATGGTTCAGTTGAATGAGGAGAAAGACCATAGAAATTATTTCATGATCAATCACCACTAAAAGTATAGGACCGGGTCTGGTTCGAACTCGCAATCCATAATCTGCAGTCGGACTCGCTATACAGGGACTGAAATATAATATGGAAACTAAATATAACCCGTGACCCCTCACAATATATAGTAGACAATCCCATCCTAGCTTGCATATAGCTGTATGGGAAAATCATCAGAAAGCATGAGAGTGCGTAACAGAAAAATAATTTTCTTATTTCTCAACCAAAACATATGTTGTGGGTCCTCAAAAAGAACCGTCTCAATGAGACGGTTCTTTTGAGCACCCAAAACGTATGCTAAAACATATGGGTAAGAAAATATTAACACTTTTATGGGAAAATCATCAGATACATTCAGCCTTTAGTTAAGAGTACGTAACAGAAAAATATTTTTTTATTTCTCAACCAAAACATATGTTGTGGGTCCTCAAAAAGAACCGTCTCAATGAGACGGTTCTTTTGAGCACCCAAAACGTATGCTAAAACATATGGGTAAGAAAATATTAACACTTTTATGGGAAAATCATCAGATACATTCAGCCTTTAGTTAAGAGTACGTAACAGAAAAATATTTTTTTATTTCTCAACCAAAACATATGCTGTGGGTACTCAAAAGAACCGTCTCAATGAGACGGTTCTTTTGAGCACCCAAAACGTATGCTAAATGATATGGGTAAGAAAATATTAACACTTTTATACTGAATATTTTTAGTTATCGAAACCTATGATTTCAGGGAACCTATGGTATCCTGGGTCAGGTGTGGTACTTGATTGTATCGATTCCTGATCTTTGCACCCTTACTTACTTTTATCAAATATTTGTCTAATGTTCATTTCAGTGCCAGAATGTCCAGTCGGGTTTAACTACTATTTCAAACAGCGTAGCAGTTGCTACTATATCCCGACAGGAAACAACGAGGAGAACGGCAAGAGCTGGGATGACGCCAGAGTTAGTATTTTTTACAGTAGGAAACTGATTGTATTTTAGCCTGTGACATGTGATTTCCAACAATGTTGCTTTGTTTGTTTGTTTATTTGTTTGTTTGTTTGATTTGATTCTTAAAGTCCCATCAACATTCTTTCAGTTAAACAGGGACGGGTCTTCCTGGGTTGAACCAGTACTAAGCTAGGATAAATGTGTCTTGCTCAAGGACCACAAGGCAGTGACGCCGATGAGGCTCGAACCCGCGGCCCTTCGGTCTCGAGTCAAGCAATCTACCACTGAGCCATTGTGCTCCCCAACCAACAATGTTGCATTTTGACAAGTGTAGATTCAGAAGAGCCTGTGCAGCCTCCTTTTAAGCTAAGAAACCTCAAATGAGGTTCGGTCAGTAGTTTAACACTCTGAGAATATTTAAGCTACCAGCAAAGGCTCTGATCAGTCTGCGCGTATGCGCAGGCTGGTCTAAGCCTTTGCTGGTCGCAATTACCCAATTGTTGGAAATCTCATTGCACTGCTCATTTATGCTTTTCTGTCGTCTGCTGACATTTTTCATATCAACTTTATAAAAAATCTTTCAGAAAAGTAACGCTATCAGAGTGACAAATAGTTTGGATCCAGACCAGGGCCTGGTGTGGGTCCAAACTCATTGTAATGACCTGCAGCAGACGACAAGATTCGCTGCTGGCACAGGAGCTCTGTACTATACAAAAGGGAAGGACGGTCTCTCCGCTGCTGCTCAAATCGTTTTAGGTGAATTCAGCTGACAAACAAGTGTGTATATATACATATGCTTTGAATAATTAATTTAATGTTCTATCTTCCGCCATATACCAGCTCATCAACATTCACGGTTTCATTGTAAATTCGTTTTTTAAATAAAGTGTGATTGATTTGCTGTGACGGATGCAAAAAACCGGGATGCATAGCCATCTTTGCTGCTTTTGTACATAGATCGGAGCAAATGTATAATGTCATTTGATTGGTCAATATAAGCTGACAGAATGTTCTCATCATCTCGACCAATCAAATGTCGCTCATAACACATACGTACATAACACAACAAAAATGGCTATGCATCCGATTTGTATCCGTCACAGCGATTGAAAAAACAAAATGACAATAAAATAATATGGCAAACTTCTGATATCGGGCGGAGGATAGAGCATGCATTTGTTTATTCAAAGGGTATGTGCACGTCTTTGTAACCTGTATAACAACGGTGCTTGTGCAGCAGCGGAGCCGGAGTGTCCGTCCTTTCCTTTTGTAGACAAAAGGGTATACCAGTATAGAAAAAAAAATCAAGCTCCTGTGGCCGCTGGTAGGCAGAGAGTTAAAATCAAAAATTACCAAATAGCAGTGAAGCTAAATAATTTATGTACAAAACTGCTCTCCGGGTCAAGGTCAAAAATGAAATAGTGTTCTTTCTTTTAAATGCATCTGCTCCTAAAGGGTTGGACGTTCTAACTTCAAACTTTGCAGATGTTTTGGTTAGCCCAAAAGCGGGTATTTGCGATGGTGTACCATCGACTGAAGTCTAGTTATTATTATTATCATATTTTTCCTTCAGTTTTTAGCTCACCTGAGCCGAAGGCTCATGGGTGAGCTAATAGTATACCAGTCACTCCTGCGTCCGTCCGTCGTCCGTCCTTCCACAATTTCAAACAGCTTCTCCTCTGAAACCACTTGGCCAATTGAACTCCAATTTCATATGGAGACTCCTTAGGATAGGGGAACGAAAGTTTGTTCAAATGGTCCTGGTCACATGACCAAGATGGCCACCATGCCCATATATGGTAAAAACCCTTTAAAAAATCTTCTTCTCCTGAACCAGAAGGCCGATGACTTCAGGACTTGGTATGTAGCATTGAAGATGTAGGGCCTACCAAGTTTGTTCAAATGATGATCATAGGTTGACCTTGACCTACTTAACGTCAAGGTTAAATTTGCTTTCAAATGCATTTAAATGGGAAATTTTTTGAAAAGTTGATTTTTTTGAAAACTGTAGAAGCCTTAGTCATTATTCTCACTCGATATGTTTAACCTAATAAGACAATGGCTATAAATAAGTTCCAAAGGTCAAGGTTGACCTTTGACCTTTCAGCTAAGTCGCTAATATTGGAGTCCCATCAATATATTAAAACATAGTTTTCCCCCAACCATTTGCCCAATTAAACTCAAATTTCATGTGAAGACTTATAATGATAAGTTAACCAAAATTTATACAAAATATTTTGGTCACTTGACAAAGATGGCCGCCACGCCCATATATGTTAAAAACCTTTTAAAAATCTTCTTCTCAAGAACCAGAAGGCCAGTGATCTTGGGACTTGGTATGTAGCATTGGGGATGTGGGGCCTACCAATTTTGTTCAAATGATGATCCTAGGTTGACCGTCAATGTCAAATTTGCTTCCTAATGCATTCAAATGGGATTTTTTTTTTAAAGTTGATTTTTTGAATACTATTGAAGCCAAAGTCATTATTCTCACTTGATATGTTAAACTTAATGAGAAAATGGCTATAAATAAGTTTCAAAGGTCAAGGTTGACCTTTAACTTTTAAGCCAAGGTTGCTCATATTGGAGTCCTATCAACACATTAAAACATAGTTTCCTTAGAAACCACTGGGTCGATTGAACTCAAATTTCATATGAAGACTCCTTATGATAGGTAAGCCAAAATTTATACCAGTTGTACTGGTCACATGACCAAGATGGCCATCACGCCCATATATGGTAAAAACCTTTAAACATCTTCTCTGGAACCAAAAGGCCAATGGCCTTGGGACTTAGTATGTAGCATTTGGGATGTGGGCCCTACCAGATTTAAACAAATAATGAATCTAGGTTGACCTTGACCTACTTTATGCCAAGAACAAATTTGATTCCTAATGCATTTATATGGAAAAAATCTTAAATTTGTTCATTTTTCTATAACTGTTTAGGCCGAAATCATAATACTTGCAAGAAATTTTTAACCTAACGAGACAACCGTTTTATATAAGTACCAAATGTCAAGCTGACCTGTGACCTTTTATCCAAGGTCACTCATTTGGACTGCCACATACCTATCTAAACATCTTTTCCTCAGAAATCACTGGGATGTTTGATGGATTATTCATCAGATTGTTTAGGTAACTTGACTAAAATGGCCAAAACCCCCATTAAACAAAATATGTTTCATTATAAGCTGTAGTTATTCTTGACCTATTTTAACATTATTAAGGAGATCAGGTGAGCGATTCAGGACCGTCAGGTCCTCTAGTTTTAAATTAGCAAAGCCGTCGATAAATTTCGTCTGCTGCAGTCATGATTTGCGCTTAAAGGAAAAATATATTTCAGGACTACTGCGAGAGTCTGGGTGCTAAACTAGTTGAGATTGAGGATGACCAGGAGCAATCTTTCCTCATTGCTGAGCTCACTGAAATCGCAGGTAACTCATGCACACAGGCCTGTCAACTTCTATTTTAGCTTTAAACCATATTGCACTTAAACGGCCAGAAATGCAATAGGGTTAAGACCAAAATTTCTTTGGCTCTCTAAATGCAACAGGGTTAAGGCCAAACGTTTTAGCCGCCTCTCTAAATGCAAATGGGTTAAGGCTAAAATGTCTTAAGCCTCTCCAAATGCAAAATAGTTAAAGGCAAAAACTTATTTTGTCCCTCTAAATGCAAAAGCATTATGGCCAAAACTTCTTTAGCCTCTCTTAATGCAAAAGGGTTTATGCCAAAAAATAGTAAGTAAGTATGATCTGGAAATACCACAATCACAAACTGCAGACCAACCCATGGCACCGCGAGGAAGAGCCACACAACAAACCACGAGACACCAGGAAGACACACTAAGCAAAGCAACCAGCTCTCTCTCTCTCTCTTCCCCATCAAGATGATTGCAAAACTAGAATGGACATAAAGTAACGTACAACAAAACATAGAACAATTACAGACTCCCAAAATGGGAGTTGAATATCAGACTCCCACAATGGGAGTTACAATATACAACTAATCAACAACAACAGAACCACCACTTTAGAACGGACAGCAGCCTAAGCCACTGAGGGCTTAAATGCAGTTTATTGGTACCAAATATTCGCCCTAGATTCTGCTGTTGTTGAAGTACAAGCAATGTTCAGCTCGAATGGCGGCCTTCTAACTATCACAATGTATAATCATGGTGAAACACTCTAATCAAATTAACACACCATGTTAAACAAAGAAAAGGGCTCACGAATCACAGATAGCCAGAGCTAAAGAAAACCTCAAGTTGAGCCACAGTGAGACCAGCTACAGATAAGCATCAGACACCAACCCACTGATTAAAGCTTTATGTCAGAGCCGTCAAAGAGTCTGAGACCTGACTCACTCTGGTGCAATAAAGAGGAAATCATAGCTATATATTGTGATTGGGTTTAATCCAAGCATGCAGACAATTTTAAATTCAATGATGGCAGTTTATTTAACGTGTATCTTGACAAACCTTTGCAAACAGCTTGGACCTAGATGTGTGGTGTGACCTGATATGGTTCGAAACTGTTTGAAACAACTTGAGACCAATATTTCTCCAGTGATAAAAGATATAATCCAATTCTCAAAATCAACTCATATTAACAGCTCTTTGCACGACAATGGCGAGATGCTTTGCTTCCACCTACGCTCCGGAATGTGATCATTTTAGACAAATTTTAGACATTTTTTTGACAAATTTCGACGAATTATGATTTAAGACCAATTGTCCATTTCGACCTAATGTGACCTTCGGCCAGTTATCTTATTACATGAAATATCAGATTTAACGAATTGTCCTTCGTCAGTAATGCTAGGCAATTATTTGCAGCAGACGACTTCAGCAGACGACATTTTCAGATGCATTTTTTTCTTGGCGCTTTAAGGGTTAAACAAACTATACCATGTACAGTTTCAAATCTTGATAATAATCTGGGCCGCGACATGAGATTTCCAACAATGTGGTATGTGCAACCAGCAAAGGCTCGGACCAGCCTGCACATACGCTTTTGCTTGTTGCTTGAATATTTTATGAATATTAAGCTACTGACTGAACATCATTTGGAGTTTCTAAGCTTAAAAGGAGGCTGCACAGGCTCGTCTGAGTCAACACTTGTCAAAATGACACATTGTTGGAAATCACATGTCGCGGCTCATCTAGTAGTGATGGAAGAAAAATGATGGATGGACAAACAAGGTTAAATGAGACGCGGCATGAGATTTCAAACAATTTGACATTTTGACCAGTGTAGACTCGGGGGAGCCTCTGTAGCTTCATTTTAAGCCTAGAAACTCCAAATAAAGTTCAGTCAGTAGCTTAACAATCACAGAATACTCAAGCGACTAGCAAAGGCTCTGATCAGACTGCGCTTATGCGCAGGCTGATCTGAGGCTTTCATGGTCGCTTTGACAAGTGTAGACTAGGACGAGCCTCTGCAGCTTCCTTTTAAGCCTAGAAACTCCAAATGGTGGTCAGTCAGTAGCTTAACAATCATAGAATTCTCAAGCGACTAGCAAAGGCTCTGATGAGACTGCGCGTATGCGCAGGCTGATCTGAGGTTTTGATGGTCGCACATACCACATTGTTGGAAATCTCATGCACTGGCTATAATGCTATTTGTATGACATTGCACTGGTGTTCTGATAGTAACCAGCTGCATAATTATGCTAAGTCTTAGAAAGTAATTTTTCATTCTTTTGCTTTTTTCTTAGATAGACTTTTTCAAAAGAATTTTTAAGGAACAACTTCAACGTTTTAAAGGGTTTGGATCAAGATCAGGACCCATGAGATGTGGGTCCTGGTCTGAGTCCAAACTGTTTGCAAATGTTATCAGAAGACGACAGATGTATGTCTCTGCTTCACGGAATGAGGAAAGGGTTTATGTGAACAACGTTTTTGCCAAGAAGCCCCACCTATAATTTGCAGCAGTGGACATATTGAAGTTTTGCAATTTGTTTGTTTGTTGTTGTTGTTGTTGTTGTTGTTGTTGTTGTTGTTGTTGTTGTTGTTGTTGTTGTTGTTGTTGTTGTTGTTGTTGTTGTTGTTGTTGTTGTTGTTGTTGTTGTTGTTGTTGTTGTTGTTGTTGTTGTTGGAGTGCAGTGTCTCAGTTGGTAGAACTTTAGACTGGGGATGTTTGTTTGTTTGTTTGTTGTTATTGTTGTTTTTTGTTGTGTTTTTTTTCTTCTTTTTTTCTTCGTTTTGTAATTTTCTACTTCATGAAATGAGGAAAGTGTTGTTGTTGTTGTTGTTGTTGTTGTTGTTGTTGTTGTTGTTGTTGTTGTTGTTGTTGTTGTTGTTGTTGTTGTTGTTGTTTTTTTTTTAATTAGGAAATGTGTCGCAAAATTTGGCATCTGCTTCAGTCGCGATTTGCGCTTTAACCCTTAAAGCGCCAAAAAAAATGCATCTGAAATGTCGTCTGCTGAAGTCGTCTGCTGCAAATAATTGCCTAACAATACTGACGAATTAAGTATAGAAGCAAACAGCGTGGACCCAGAACAGACTGCTCCTATAGGAGCAGTCTGATCTGGGTCCACACTGTCTGCCATAGAGGCTTCTTTAACATTTCAGCAAACGAGAAAAGCAGACGACAGGGTTGGTCTTTCTTTTTCAGCTGGTTCAAGCACCGATTACTGGATAGGAGCAAGGGAAGTAGCTGATGGCGATTACGAGTGGCAATCCAGTAATTACCCTGTTGATCTATTATTCTGGGCCCCAAGTGAGTAATAGGGTCGTGTGCTGATTAATTTTGCAAACAGTGTGGACTCAGATAAGGTCTGACCAGATGTTGGGTCTGATGTTGATCAAAACTGTTTGACACTCTGATGGTATTTTCATTAAGTATAACCATATGTTTAGCTAATTTACTAGTTCTCACCTAGTTACCAATCAAATTGACCAGCTATGGTGGTCAATGTTCCTCTAATCAATTTTAACATTTCCTGCCATTAGTTTTCGTAGGAAAAACAGGGATAATAGGCTAATCTGTAACTTTTCTTACCATATTTTGTTGTGCAATCCTGTGGCACCTGCATGTGCAATATTTCGAATTCACTGAAAAACTGTCTACAGTAGTGATGCATATTTTTGTTTCTATCTCAGCCCTATATATATAGCACCATTCATACTATTCTTTACAGTTTACACCCTTGTTGACCAGAAGTCAACTATAGCTTAGTTTGCTCCCAGTCAACTTCTAGTTAACCCATAAAGCGCCACCTATAATTTGCAGCAGACGACAATTTCAAATTTTGCTGCTTTTTTCAAAAATAACAAATAAGGCATGATATTTCGTGAGAATCGTCTGCTGGCAGACAATTCTCATGAAATATCATGCCTTATTTTTGTTGAGAAATAGGAAAGGTATTGCAAAATTTGTCGTCTGCTGCAGTTGTGATTGGCGCTTTAAGGGCTAACTAGGTGTAAAGAATAGCTTAGATGGTACTGTATGCGATCTTTACTTGAAATATTGCAACAATTCATATGACCTTGTTTGCTTAAAGAAATATTCCCTACGTATTATGCCCTTCTATGTGAATTTTGGAATTTTAATTTTGACAGGTGGAATGGAATGTTCCCAAACCGACCAGTGCACGTTCATATCTTTTTAACATAAAAATGTAAAGGAAAGAAAGAATCTGGAAAATAATTTTTAACGTCCCGCACAAAACTCTCGCATCTCTCCATAATATTCATATGACCTTTTCTTTGACCCCAAAATCGGCGCAGCCGCAGTAACCTTGTTGATCAAAGAAAAACATGTCGGGAAACAAAACACGCGCAGGGCGACCACGAGGAACGCAGATTTTGACAGACTCTGCTAAAATCAGGGAGAAAGTGGTTATGAAATCGAAGTGTAATAAATGGAGGATTAGTATCGGCGATTGAATACCTTCAAAACAAATTCTGTCTGAAGTCCGACATGAAAGGTTTTGCTTGACGTGTATGACCGATATAAACAGCTGATCAATAGCGTTTTCCTGGTTATTTCTGGACCACTGCAAATATAATTATCCATCTCTCATGTCCTTATAACTAGCACAAAACACCTTGCGAAAACTAATATATAATTGCAGCAACAATAAATAAGTGCTGTAAATATGCAACCTGTAACAATGGTCACATCTATCTATCACAGCTAGGAATACTAGAGGCTCGATAAGGGGACTTAATGGTCTTGCGCAGTATGCGTGATGTTTAATTCTAACTTATTTCAAGAAATTCTCGGTATCTGTATTCCATAAATTACTAAAATACCAAATTTTATTAGTAATAAATGCTTTTTGACTGAAGAAGTTAAGCGTTCAACTGTTCTTACGGTTTCATAAATTTAATCTATATGAATCCCCCGTAGGCGCCTACTTCAAACGTGTATGACTGTATCTTATAAACACTTAGCAAGTGTTCGGATGAAACAGAAAATTCTTGACAAAATGTTAATTTTGAGGATATATTCTTATCGTTACACCTCTCTTTCAGAGAAAACAACTATTCCTGAGCGTTGTAATTTGGCAACATAAATATTTAGATTCCAATTGAACTGGAATTGATCAGAGATAGTTTGACTGCACTTATCTTTGCTCCGATGCCATTCTAAACATGGAACTGGTATCGGAAATGGCCGATTATTTATCAGGAGCTATGTTGTTTTAGAAAAATAAAGCGTATTGCTACAAATAAAATTTTTAAAGTCTCAAACCTCCCTGTACTACTCTTTTATATATACTTTCGACATTTAAGTTTTGTTTAGCAAACTTTTTTGATGAACGAGACAGGCAATATTTCTTTAACAATGTATCTTTTGCACAGTATTTCATTTACAAAATTCTGTTAGAATGAGCTTAAGTCGTCTGGTAGCCTGGTCTGCATTTAAATAGAATCTAAATATAATTCAGAGATATTCCAGATAAGTCGCAGGCTTAACTTTCTTTTTCATATTCAAAAGCATACCAAGAAATAAATCAGCATAGTTACAGTCATGCCAACCGAGAGTGACAGTGACGTTATATTTTGTTTACAATTGTTAAGTAAAATGTTAACTTGTACATCCTACTTGGGCTAACGCGAATCGATAGATCACGTGTGTATTAATCCTATCCTGCGGATAGGATTAATACACAAGTGATCTATCGATTAAAAATCCATGATATCTGTGTAAACAAAACATGACGTCACTGTCACTCTTGGCGGGCAGGACAGTAAAATAGCCATTGATCTATTTAATGTCTGACGTCAGAATATTGTCAAGAAGTTAAATATTGCATTTAATATTGTTATAATTCTAGCTTTTTAATCCAACACTGTTATAGACAGACAGTATCACTGTAGTCATTCCACTACGGCAATTTGGGTCTCGTCACCCACTCCGGTGTTATAGTAAAATTACCTTCTAATAAAGGCTGACAAAAATGAGAACTTTCTAATATGATTGCTTCGAGATTGCATCGTCTAGTTAACAACCTCTGTGTTGTTTTGCCAAAACGGAGATATAATCAGATTTTAAATGTGTTTTTTCACAGTTATATTAAAAAAATGTCAATTACGGTTTCGTCATAATAATACGGTCTCGTCATTGATTAATTGTCCACGATGACGAAACCGTAATTAGCTATTTCATGCCTAGACATCAAACGTTAAAGTTTTCATATAATTTTAAAGCTAAAAGATACAATGTGAATTTGATGAAAAATAATCAGAACCCAAGCATTTTGGGGCGTTTATCTGTGATTAACTGAAGAAATTGAACATGATGAGAAAGTTACCTTAACACCGGAATAAGTGACGAGACCCAAATTAACGTAGTGGTATGACTACTGTGAGTATGGCTTGGGTAACATTCAACTCAACATATTATCTATTGTGCCAACTTCGAGCAGATTCCTTATTACTTGTTGGTCAAAAGTGATTGCAAATGTTATCAATGACGAAACGTTTCACTGCTCCTATTCACACCTGATAAACAGCAATTACAAACGATTGACCATCGACGAACAGAAATCAAAACTCTACTAGAAACAGTGTTTTCGACTGCCATTTGTCGCCGGTCGGACGACAAATGACAATCGAATACTCAGTTTATAACTACTTTTATCTACATTCGTCGATAGTATCAACGTTTTCGATTGCCGCCTATCCAGTGCGGTTTTTGGTCAAAACTGATTGCAACTGTTATCAATGACGCCACGTTTCATTGCTCAAATTGCTTTGCCTTTTTCAGATCAACCAACCGATGCTGTCAATCTGACGTGTATAATGCTGTGTGACCACGCAGTCTGTGGCTCTCCAGAGAAGATGTTTTACTGGAACGACTTTGATTGCCCAGCTGTTAGGCAGTTCATCTGCGAAACTACTGCCTTATAACTCACTAGCCATTTTACCGCCAGACATAAGATTGTCGTCTGCTCTTTAATCTGCTTGTGTATTTTGGCAGCATATATTGCAAATAAAGTCAATCTAGATCAGTCTGCTTCAATAGGAGCAGCATGATCTGATCAGATTTCGTAGCGTTTGCTTCTATGATAAAAATGTTCATTGGTTGATTTGAAAATGTGCGGCAGAGAACATTTTCAGAACAAAACTTTTTGGCAGTATATGAAGTTGAAATATATAGAATCCTCGAAAATGCTAACGACTAGTCATTAAAAAATACTAATTTTGTTTTTTGGTGTTTTAGAGTTAAGAATGAGGGTCGTTTGTTAAAGTAATAAGCATTTAAACAGCTTTATCAGAGTTCATACAGACAAGTTAGTGTAAAATTCAAGGACTTTAAAGGACTTCTAAAAGACTTTCCTACCGTTTTCAAGGACCAAAAACTTATGAAATATACTGATTTACACGTTAAAATTCTACTTCTGAAATTCTAGAGTCCATTACTAAAGATATTAGTTTTAGAAAATCAGTGTAAAATTATTGTGCCTTTATTTGTGAATAAAGGCACAGCAATTTTATACTGATTGAGGCTTCCAAAAACAGTGTTGAATCCTCTTGCAAATGGTAAAATACAAGGACTTTTCAAGGCCTTTGAGTGTTTTTCAAGTACTTTTCAAGGCAAATTTATTTTTGCACTGATTTCAAATATTATCACATATTCGGCTTCCAGCACTGTCACCAATAGCCATAGTTCGCGCATAACACAACATATTTTGCCTTTTATTACCGTTTTTACCTTAAACTTACTTGGTCAATGGTATTGTACCCCCACGCAATACAGTAAAACCTGTGTTATATGGCCACTCTCAAAAAAAATGTTTTTCAAGACCATTTATCGCTAATTGCAGGACGAAAGTATTGCAGAATGCTCTCCTTGGAGCATTCTGCAATACTTTCGACCTTCATTAAGCTACATTTTGTCTTAAAGAAGTTTGATTGTCTATTTTAATTGGTCGTTTTACACAATTTTTACTGTATGATGAATTAAGTTAAACATGCACATATTTTAGCAAGAGCTACTTTCCCTGCGCTGTTTGTGTTTATCATTGTTTTGCTGGGGTAAATTACAATAAATTGAGTAAAAAAAAAGATAAGTGAGTATGATCAGGAAATAAAACGACCACAAACTGCAGACCAACCCACAACCCAGTGGGGAAGAGCCACGGAGCACTAACAGTCACATTCCCCGTCAAAATGATAACAAAACTAGAAAGAGCACCTTATACTGACTAACATAAAAAGACCAAACACAGAACCCGCACAAACACTTGGAACTAATTAAACAATGAATCAACAACAATATAACCATCTTTTTAGAACGATATTTTTAGCTCGCACGGAGGCTTCCTAACTCTTGCAATCTAATCAATTTAACACACTATGATGAAACAAATAAGGAAAGTGCTCACGACTCACCATGAGATAGTCAGAGCTAAAACAAAACCTTAAGCTGGTACACCATAAAAGCTCAATACCTTGAAAATTCATTTTCGAAATTGGATGAAAGCTATTCTGCACCATAACTATGTCAAATTATAGATTAAAATTTGTTTCTGTCACATTTTTTAAACATGAGTTTATATCCCTTAATAAATTACCTCCTTTGATAAGGCACAGGAGCTTGAAGTTCGGTCCTTATATCACTTGTATATTCTCAAAACCAAAAGCTCATGATATTGTTACGTAATAATTACATTGTGAGTTTTTGGTTTTGATGCTACAGGGGTGATATAAGGACAATACTTCAAGCTCCTCCACAGTTATCATTGTCATCGACCGGAAGCATTTTATTAAATACTGACCTGTCTGATTTCAGCACTGTGGGTACATGTGACATATTTGTTTACCGAATGCGTCACAGAGTCATGTGATTCGCCCGATTGGCTGATTCAATATTGTTTATTAAGCGCGTCATCACGTGTCACTGAAACGGTTTCTATGAAAATGCCATGCGGAGAATGTTTTCAAAAATGTTTAGTGCATACACTATGATCAGTCTATGGCTGAATACCGTAAAACCTGTCATTGTTATGATTTGGCTACCCAAAACGACTAGATATTTCCATTGAAGGAATTATCTATAGGCATTTAACGCTTGTTACTTTTTAACGTAGGTGTTATGAGTAATGCGTACCGCGTAACAGCACAAACCCGACTTTTCAGTCGTGATGTCCCATGGCAGACAGGTCGATTCTTTAGTATCGCGCCTGCGCAAGACAGTGCCACAGTTATAGCACTTATATACTCTCAAACCAAAAGTTCGCGATGTCATTACTTAGTTAGTAATGACATCGTGAGTTTTTGGTTTTGAGGCTATATAGGTGGTCTAAGAACCTAGACTGGTCTCCCTTTTATAGTTTGTCAGCATATATGCGTAACGGAAGTAGAGCTTTGTGAACAAGGGGAACCAATCTAATAAGGACCGAACTTCAAGCTAGCAAATCAAGTGAGTATGAGGAAATGCTACGATCACAGACCACAGAGATACGGCACTGTAGAGAGATATGTAACAGAAAAAGGTCAGCAACACGACAGCGAGAGCAGTTAATCTAAAACAACCAGCTCACTTTTCTTCAATGGGGTGGATACTAAACTAGAGTGGAATACAAAACAAGGACCCAACACCAAACCCCACACACAAAGGAAGCAACAACAGCCACTGAATCAACAGCAACAGAATCGCCACCATAGAATGGACAGCAGCTGAGACAATCGTTGGGTTGGGGTGCTACATCCTTTCCTTTAAAGAGACTAAGTCTGCAACTATGAAAATTTTTCGATTTTTTTATTTTCTTTTTAAATCATTTGTAAAAAGTAGAATTAAGTTATATTTTCATAATAAATCTGTTCACTATAGCTGAAAACTGCACGGAAAAGTGAATTATCTTATGAAAACAGGTGTGTTGGTAATTATTTGCGTCCCTCCAATAATTATAGACAGTTAATTTTAACATAAATGGTGTTGTTTTGATACTGATAATTTGTTAAGATTTACGAAATTGGTAAAATGTATACCTGAATTTTAGCTTTTTACTGTGTTCTTGAAAAATAGAAACATTAGTTCTAAAATTAAAAGATCAACAGTTACAGACTATGCAGCTTTAAGAATATTCATGCTAAGCTCCACCCTCTATGAATACATGTACAATGCAATTATATGAGTAAACGTTCACGATTGTACATAGACCAAAGAAATTACTTGTCATTATATCAACACAACATATGCAAAGTAATCTGTTTAAAAAACAAAATCGAATAGTGTAAATCTCTAATGGATTGTTCGTATGATTTTTGAAATTAGCTGGATTAAACATAGGTAACGTAATTCACAAGTAGGTAACGTAATTCACATTCCACGAAAAACCCAGATTAACCCAATCAAGGGCCAAAGGCAACATATCGACGGTGATTATAAGTTTCTGACTTGTTCAATTGTTATTTTCTCTTTTTCAAACCTTTTATCTTGTTGCTGCTACCACTGGAGGAATATTGGTGAATTTATGTGTATACTTTCGCTTTAGCATCCTGGTCCATTCCAGTTGATCACAATGACATCAAATGTTCTCATGACTTACTATGTTTTATATGATAGATAAAACGGTGAACTTGAATTTATAACGTCTTATCTTAAATTAAAGTGAGCAAATTGTCTATGTGAATTTCGTTACCATGAACATTTTGCCATTTTCTGAGAAGGGCGTATCTTTGTGAATGGTGCAAACTTTGTTGTTGTTTTTTTGTAATATATCTACACGAAAGGGCATTTATTGAAGTTAGATTATTTATTCTGCATCGTCTTAGTTTGTAGTGAGCCACAACAAGTTTTCAAAAATATGGAACATTTAAAATTATTATTCTATAATCATATTATAAAGCGTAATTCCAACAAGATCAATGGAACTAGATACAACAGCTTACTTCCAATGTGCAAATTATGTTGTTAAAAATGTTAAGCAACAAACTAGAACCTGATATTTTGAAGAAAAATTATATGTTTCTACGCAGGAAATAAGACCAGAGTGAAAGGTATGTGAATCACGTTACCGACCTATTGGCACAATGTTCTTTATACAATAATACATTTTATTATTTCCAATATCAAGGAAGAATGTAATTTTCGATATACATATGCTACTGTTTCAAAACCAATTTTTATTTCTGGTCAAATCTTCAAATTTGATGGATACACTTAAAACAATAATTGTACTAATAGAATTACAGTTGAATTCCACTGTCAAGTCATAACAAACCTGCTTAGACCATGATGAGAAGCAAAAACATGATATAAATCCTACATAATAGGCTTATTTGATCAACAAGAGATCCAAATAGAAGTGCATGCTATAAAAGCTCTTAAATATTTTAGTCTTGTAAGAAATTTGGTATGTACAAGTATATTTCATCACAGTAAGGTAGTTCACATTCAAATTCAGTGGTGCTCTTTGTGAGGCTGAATGAATTTAAATTTTTGGATGCGCACTTTTTAGGCATCATTATCTAATTGACCTATACCAATAAGTAAATAAATATCATAAAAATGAAAATCTAAGCCAAAAAAATGTGGGACTAAAATTGGCTGCATTTGGTGAACTTAACTCGTTTTGGCGCGGGATCAGTTTTGTCACCCTTTTTAAATATTGGGGGCACATTTGCTTTCTTCCATTATAGGGAGCGACCATTTGATTTTTATGGGGGGAGGGGCGAAGTATTACTTTGGTCCTGGAATGTTTTTCTTCGCGCACCGGAGCCAGGCTTTTTACTTTTTGCCTGGTATGGTCCTGGATTGTTTGGCCAGGATCGTGCGTATAAAAGCAAACAAAAAAGTTCATTATATATGAGCCATGACATGAGATTTCCAACAATGTGGTTTGTGCGACCAGCAAAGCCTCAGATCAGCCTGCTTTTACGCGCAATCTGATTAGAGCCTTTGCTAGTCGCATGAATATTCTATGATTATTAAGCTACTGACCGAACAACATTTGGAGTTTCTAAGCTTAAAGGAACCTGCACAGGCTCGTCTGAGTCTACACTTGTCAAAATACCACATTATTGGAAATCACATGTCGCGGCTAATATGTGTTGATAGTGACCTGGAGATATATACAAGACTAATTAAATGTCTTCTTTTGTAAAAATGGGATACAAGTCATACAAGAGTTAATAAAAGTCATGTTTTAAAAAGATAATCTGCAATTTAAATACCATGAATAACAACATAATGTTATACTATACATTTGCTTGAAATTTCCATTTGTTATATCTGTTTGCAGTTCATACCGTCCAAATATATTCATAGACTGAGCATGGCAAGGTCACAAAAGCAGAGCCTTAGTTAACAAAATAAAGACTTCGATCATTTGAAGTGAAAAAATGGCCCTAAAGCCTTTTTTACACAAACAATCATACTTATTCGTGTGTACACACTGAGGCTGTGTTTGACGCCTGCATTATACAGACTGTCGAAAATATACCTTAATATTATAAATATCTATCATACTCTACTACTCTGATTCCCTTTTTTCTCTATTTCTGTCTATCTATCTATCTTCTGGTACTGCCTACGCCCTCGCGAGCATTTTGGCAGGTACTGCGCGTCAGGGTTGTGAAAAAGAGTAATTTTAAGATGAATGAATTGTAGTGAGTCTGGGTAAAGATGAAAGGTTAAAATCTAGATCGAAATGAGGCAAGAATAAAAACAACTTTCTGGGATTGATCAGTAAAAAACATTAATGAAGACAGTACTTAAAACTGATGAAGATGGGCGAGTCTTAAACTATTAAAATAAAGTAAAAATATACAGTGTACTGTCTAGAGATTGAGATGCTGCAGTTGTCCAACTGCTGCCTTGAAGATCTCAAGACTTGGAGCAACTGCAACATTGGCTGGGGGGGGGGGGGCATTCCACTGGACAATAGCCAGCGGAAGGAAGGTGTATTTATAGTAGTCCTTGCCAGTATGAATTTGACGGAATGTCATAGAATGGCAATACATGGAGATTCTATGTGTGGGCTGCATGTAGTCAGGAAGGGGCACGGCCACCAGGCCATTTACAATTTTATAGAAGAGGCAGAGATGGGCCACAGATCGCCTTTCTTCAAGGGTCTGCAAGTTCAACTGAGAATGCAATGAAGTGACACTAGTTTTCCTGACGTAATCACTTAAGGTCCATCCGGCTGCACATCTTTAGACCATTTCTACTTTATGGGTCTTATCTTTGGAATGGGGGTCGTACACTGCTAAAGCGTACTCAAGGCTTGGAGAAATTAATTGAACAAACATTTAACAGAGAGGGCTCACTTTATTTGGCGTGTAGTGATAAAAATGCCTTTTTTACTTCTGAACAACCTAAACGATATAAATCGTGGTCATGTCAAAAAATGTGTGATGCGCTCTATTGTCTTTTGGACAATATATTTATAAGATTTGGCTCAAAATTATATAGACAAATTGTAGGTATTCCAATGGGTACTAATTGTGCTCCTCTTGTTGCAGATTTGTTTTTGTTTTGTTATGAGAGAGACTTTATGTTGTCTCTGTCTGACAATAATCAAACTGATGTTATTGAAGCTTTTAACCCAACCTCCAGATATTTAGATGACTTACTTAATATTGATAATCCTTATTTTGAACAAATGGTAGGTCAGATATATCCCACTGAACTTCAGTTAAATAAGGCGAATTCTTCTGATACTGAAGCTCCATTTTTTGACTTGAACTTGTCAATAACAAATGGCATAGTTTCTTCTAAAATTTATGATAAACGGGATGATTTTAATTTTGAAACAGTAAATTTCCCCTTTCTTGATGGAGATGTTCCTCGCTCTCCTTCCTATGGTGTATATATTTCTCAGCTTATTCGTTTAGCTAGAGTGTGTTCTAATGATGAGGACTTCAACAACAGAAACCTTTTTTTAACTGCTAAGTTATTAAAACTAGGTTATAGATATCATAAAATTCGAAAAGCATTTTCTAAATTCTACCACAGACACTCAGAGTTAATTGTTAAATACAACATTGGGTTAAAAAACTCTTCTGCAACAAGGCATATCAGAACCTATATTTTATGGTGATTTAGTTTATAAATTCAAACGAATTGTTGGAAAACCTAATTTTAGTGATCAATTCAAAAAGATAGTAAAACGTTATACACGGGTTGGATATAACTTAGATATCATGCGACAGTCTGCATGCCTAGTTTTAAACCCAATCACGGTTTATAGCTATGGTTTCCTCTTCACAGTATGTAAACTGAAATAAACATCCTGTACCTTTTCCTCCTAGCTCACGCCGTATAAACATAAATTTCAGCGCTCGTGTGTAACCAGTAGTCGGTAATCGTGCCGATTTGAGGTTTTATGCCGATTTTTTTGGACCAGCTATCATGATTTAGCGACTGTAGCATACGTGTGGCAAGTTAATTGTGTATTCTCTTGTTTTTATCCCCATTTAACCTTGTATAACGAAATCCTCCGTGCTGTGTTTTGAATTTGCGTTCAACCCAGCTTATTAAATCAGGCGTTATTGTCAAAGAAAACGCAGGTTGCTGTCAATCCTTTTCATCAAGAGTCCGTAGATGAATAGTTTTGCCCTCCACCCAAAGGATTATTATGAGATCTTTACAAATTATGCTTAAAACTGTTTAAAATGGTGTCCACTGACGATACAAATACTATACCAACAACTGCGCTCACACTGAACCACTAACTTGGATGCATGATGAAGTTACTGTACCGCTAACTGGATGAAGCTAAATCTGACTTCATGCTCACACAGTTATAAATTCCATCTTTATAATCTCAAGACGCATTCCAGTTGTTTCGCTGATTTAGAAATAAAATAGCAGGGCCATGTACATCATTTAGCTCTCACAAACGAATTAAAAGCTTTCATTTGATTATAATTTCAAGAGAGTTTATTACTTTCATGCATCTAAGTAGCGATGATTGAGACAAGCCTTCCATTCCCATAGTCTCGCCAATGATATTCATCTTTTACACTCACAAGTAAAGTTTGTTTTGGTGCTTGAGGTATCAGTTAACGAATAAGTCATGTCTGAACGATTTCCTGTCTGCCCCTGTTGAACCAGTACTTATTAGTGGATAAAGCCTTTGGTGAAGGACACATAATTTCAAAGGAAGGGTGTATATTAAGTAAGTAAGTAAGTAAGTAAGTAAGTAAGTAAGTAAGTAAGTAAGTAAGTAAGTAAGTAAGTAAGTAAGTAAGTAAGTAAAGACTTTATTTATAGAGGGTGACAGCATTAAAAGCTTTCAAAGGCTGCCAACCCCCTGAAGATAGTTACAGTTTACACTCAAATAATGCATTTACATATATGTGATAGTGTCAAAATCTTATGAGCTGGTCTGTTCTTTGATGATATCCATTTGTGATTTTTTCATGAAACAAATTAAGAATTGTATGATGATATTGTTTACTGATACAGAATATTGAATACCGTTTGGACAGCTGTAGAGTGTCTTTCTAATCCCAACAATGGAGGCCGCCATCTTTGAGCATTTTATTTATTTCCTGTATTTTTTTATCGCTAACTTTTGAAATCATTTGTCAAAATCAACTATTCTCAACAGAAGATTTAACAAAAATGCAAACAAAGGTTAAATTAGCAGCACGAAACTCTATATTCTGCTTGTGCATAGTTTTTGGACTGTGTGAGGTCACTCAGCCTAAAAATGGCTGCCCTCCGTAGCTTTTAATTCTCTATTATACGAAAATCTGTAAATATCTTATTTTTCAGTCAAATTTGATTGGGATTTTTGCATATTGGGTTTGAATTTCAGATTCAGTTGCCTTCGATATTGCTGTCCCGTTTATGCTCGCAATGTAATTATTGAGAGACAAAGGAGACTCTATGATGGTTCCCACTTAAAGACTTATCTATTGTTGGGATGGTAGGGGCCTGATGCTTTGGCTGTTTGTCGGGCCCACCGGGGTTTACCTGTTGGATTTCTTTTGCTTCGGTATTCAGTTTTATTTACTGTTGAGTCCTTATCTTTGCTTTATCTCCTTGTTATATCTTGATTTATATGTTTTAGGAGATGATGCATTAATAAGTTAAGGGTCTTTCATGCAAACCAAATATCTATGTGTCTTGATCCACATCTGAATTAAGGGTGAGGTTGGCGCCGTAAAACAGGTTTAAGCCCTCCAGTAAAATACTTTACAGACCGTTCCGTGGCGGTACTTCTTTTGTGGATCTTTTATGGGGTTTTTTTTCTGTCTTGTGCTTGCTATGTCTTTGTGCGCATCTGTTTATATGTGATTTGTGGTCACCTGCTTGGAAAGGACTGACCTCTTGGCTCTTGTTTGTTGTGTCTAATTGGGAATTTGTTACTTTCCCATTGTTATCCTGGGTCAGGTGTGGTACTTGATTGTATCGATTCCTGATCTTTGCACCCTTACTTACTTTGTAAAGAAAAATGACGTCATCTAAATCTGTATGACTGAGCTCTTCTGGTTCTTTGTGATTGAGTTTGTAGCTGGTATGGCTGCTGCTTGACTTATTGCTCTCTGTCGATGATATAAGCATGAGTAATACTGCAAATGTAATGCTATCACCCTGAACTCCTGCCATTATCAAGGGCTATGGGTTGAAATGTTAACTCTATAGAAGATCTTAAAGGAAACAGTCGATAGTTAGTCGGGCTGTATATATACCAATTGGGTCAATCTTACTCAAATCGTGATTATCCATAATCGTGATCGTGAAAGACATCTTGACCACAAACGTATTTGGTCACAAAAGAGTGTATCGGTCCAAGAGGAACGCATTAGAATGTATACGCGTGTGCCCGGGAACCCCAATCGTGATGCTCGTATCAGATTGGCACTAAATCGTGGACTCTTTCAGGACAATTCTGTTCGTATCTAAACGAGATACAAGGAAATTGACCAATCGTGAGCATATCGTATTTAATGGCAACAAATCCTGTCCGTATGTATTGACCCGCATCACTTCGTACCAGTATCCAAGCCGAAATCCCACGATCATCTACGAATGGCCAATCGTGTTTTCGTAACCAATCGACGACGGTGGGAACGCCGCCTTAGCAAATTGCGCGACCCGCAGTTGAGTAAATTAACCGTGTAAGTCCATCTGTCTGTCTGTCTGTCCGTCCGTCCATTACCAGCTAGTGAAAAAACTCACAACGCTTGCACCACACGCTATTTTTTTATCACATTTTACATGTCAACATTGTCTAACCACCGGCATGTGTAACAGCCATTTAAATGGACGAGGCTTTGCTGAGCATCAGACTGACCGGTCGTGGCCTGTTAGTTAAAATGCTCATAACTCTTGAACCATTTGGAATTAAAAACTTTGAAAACTGTCGGAATACACAAAGTATATGTTAGATTGAAAACAAATGTAAATCGCAATACATTTAAAACAATAACAATTATTTATTCAAAGACTTTCGCACAACTCGCAGATGGACACTACATGTATAACCATTGTGTGAGTCCGTTTGCTCGTCCAATTTGTGTTCCACATATTCCGTCTGGTACCTGACAGTGATTATTTTACTTTCACTATGGGCCGTACACATTACAGGCAGTTGATTACACATGCAATTTGACTGAATTCGGTTCCGCGGTTTAGGAGCATAACACATATGGACAAATGGACAGACATACACACTTTTTACCCAGGTGACACGAATCGTGAAGGGACCACAAATAATGTGTACATACACACCATACTGTTTAAGCAAGTAACTGAAAACTATGCAGGATTTATGTAGGGAACCACTAGACAGTGTTACATACTAAACATATAAGCTGAAAGTCTCATGGTTTCAGAAGAAATTTAAAAGGTTTTTTGTCATTACAAGTCTATGGAAACTCTTGATCCCCGGGGCGGGGCCAGTTTGCACCCCTCGTACTTGAGTGGCTTCATTTATGAAGAGGGCCTCCAGACATTGCTACACTAGTAATATAAAAGCTTTGGGCCGTATAGTTTCATAGAATATAAGTGTACGGAGCTAAATAATGCCATGGCAACCACAGTTCATTATTCAATCAGCCAATGTAAAGCATCTTCGGGCAGTCTTTTTCATTTTATTTGCTTGAAGATGCTTTACATGAAATTTTGATAAAATTGGCCCCATATACATTATACTACTTTGACAGTGTGGACGGACGACGACGCTGCACCATTGGCATACTAATGCCTGATCTGAGCTTTCGGATCAGGTGAGCTTATAAACAGACAGTTAAAAAGCGATTTTAGATAGGGAGATAAAATTAATCTTAAACTGTGGAATGAATGCTTTATTCGTCATACAGTTTATAAAAACTGACTTCATGTATATTAAAGCCGAACATGAAAAAATATATATCAATGCCCTTGTGCATGAGCATTGCTAGTCTCACAGGCATTTTAGTGGGCCCCAAAGTGCTTTCGGTAGCGAGTCAGACTGTCTTACTACATATCCTGGGGTCGCGAGGGTCCCATATTTTCCTGAAGATTGATCATGAAATAATTTCTAAGGTCATTCTCATCCCTTCCGCTGCTCAGTTACAAACTTTTAAAAATATGACATTTTTCAAAATGTCAAATACGATATTCGGCCCGATTTCGAATGTCAAAATAGGATTTTGAATGTCAAAGTACGATATAAGTTCGAATGCCAAATATGATTTTGAATGTCAAAATACGATATTCAGCTCCTTTTCCAATTTCAAAATAGGATTTTGAATGTCGAAATGCGACTTCGGCCCAATTTCGAATGCCAAAATAGGATTTTGAATGTCAAAATACGATATTCGGCAGCAGTTCGAGTGACAAAGTAGGATTTTGAATGTCAAAATATGATAAATTCGGCCCGATTTCACATGCAAAAATAGGATTTTGAATGTCAAAATACGATATTCAGCCCAATTTCGAATGTCAGAATAGGATTTTGAATGTCAAAATACGATATTCGGCCCCATTTTGAATGTCAAAATTTGATTTTTATGTCAAAATACGATATTCAGCCCCATTTTGAATGTCAAAATAGGATTTTGCATGTAAAAATACGATATTCCGCATCAATTTGAAGGTCAAAGTACGATATTTGGCACCAGTTCGAATGTCAAAATAGGATTTTGAATGTCAAAATCGATATTCGCCCAGATTTCAAATGTCGAAATAGGGTTTTGAATGTCGAAATACAACATTCCGCCCAGTTCCAAGGTCAAAATAGGATTTGGAATGTCAAAATACGATATTCCGCCCGATTTCGAATGTGGAAATAGGATTTTGATTGTCAAATTACGATATTCAGCCTCAATTTGAATGTCAAAATAGGATTTTGAATGGAATGTCAAAATGCGATATACGGCCCCTTTTCCAATGTGAAAATAGGATTTTGAATGTTGAAATACGATATTCAACCTCAATTCGAATGTCAAAATAGGATTTTGAATGCCTACTGCGATATTCGGCCCCAGTTCAAATGTCAAAATAGGATTTTGAATGTCAAAATTCGATATTCAGCCCTATTCGAGATTTTTAATGTCAAAATTCGATATTCGGCCCCAGTTCAAATGTCAAAATAGTCTCTTTAATGTCAAAATATGATATTCGGCCGGGTTTCGAATGCCAAAATAGGATTTCGAATGTCAATTGCGATATTCAGTCTCAGCTCGAATGTCAAAATAGGATTTTGAATGTCGAAATACGATATTCGGCCTCAGTTTGATTGTTTAAATAGGATTTGAATGTCAGAATACGATATTCCGCCTCAGTTTAAATGTCAAAGTAGGATTTTGAATGTCAAAATGCGATATTCCGCCCGATTTTGAATTTCAGAATAGGATTTTGAATGTCAAAATATGATATTCGGCCTCAATTCGAATGTCAAAATAGGAACTTGAATGTCAAAATACGATATTTGGCCCCAGTTCAAATGTCAAAATAGGATTTGAATGTCAAAATACGATATTCGACCCCAGTTTGAATGTCAAAATAGGATTTTGAATGTCAAAATACGATATTCGGTCCAATTTTGAGTTTCAAAATAGGATTTTGAATATCAAAATTCGATATTCGGCCCCAGTTTGAATGTCAAAATAGGATTTTGAATGTTAAAATACTATATTCGTCCACAGTTTGAATGTCAAAATACGATACTTGGCCCGATTTTGAATGTCAAAAAATTAAAACCGAAAAGCCAAAAACGAAAAGCGAACAAGAAAGGTGAAAAACTAAAAGTGAAAAATGAATAACGAAATTGAATAACGAAAAGCGAAAAACGAATAACGAAAAAAGATAAATGAAAAACAAAAAGCGAAAAACGAAAAAAGAAAAACAAACCAACTTTACTTTACTTTGCTCTCCAATATTGATTTTGGCCGATTTAGCTTGATACAAATTATGCACTCCCAAAAAGAGATACGTGCTTGAAAGCATTGTTAGTATTACATGCGCAAAATGAAAATATTTGCTAGTAAATGTATTAAAAATGCATAGCAATGTTTTAAGACATTTATTTGTATGACTTTACAACGAAGTTGTTTGAAGTTTAATAAAGTCTCAAATCCGCTGTTGTTACAGGCTCATGATAATAATCACCTTCGTGTATACTTATACCACGACCTCTAAGTAATGACCATCGATTCATTCAATGCATTTACTGTTACAGTCACGCTTCAAAGCGTTTTGTGGAAGTGTAATAAGCAGCAAAAATGGAAACTATAAAACAAAAAATTGATTAGTCCAGGTCTATATCCAAACGCTTCCTCCAGGAAAAGATATTTGTTCAATTTCGACCTCAGACGGATCAAAGATTGGACGAGTTTAAGCAGTAGCACGTCAAGGTCATTCAGACTGTTACAGTTATTTCTAGAGCAAATATCTACTGTCCATGCTATCAATGCTGAATTGAAAACAGGTAAGGTTTAACCGTTATTTCCTCTAGATTTACATGTCTCGTACTACACCTGGACTCATCTAACATTTGAATAGTCTAAGTTCGAAATTTAGCAGTAGTTCAGTGACTCATGAAATGGTATAATACATTTTACTCTGTGTTATAAAATCCATGCTGCATATATATTTAACAGTCATGGTTCAACCAGCACAATCTAATTTTTAACGAGGCCATTCACGTGATGTTAATCCACTGTTTCCTAGCCGACACCTATGAACGAAGCCGTGGGTTGGTCTGCAGTGTATGTGATTGTGGCATTTTTGTCATACAAACTTACCTTTTGGTCATGGAACATGAATATTGATAAAAACGTCCAACCACAAACTGTGACAATTTATAGTGCCAAATTATAGTTTGGTAAATCTGGTTGAATATATTATTAAATCAACGCAATTATAACGATTATAACGATGTTTCAGTGGATTTTGCGTCCCTCGCATCCCCCGTCAGACGTCCCAAACGTCAGGCTTTGTCCTCAGTATGTAACGTCTCTCAGGCCATGACTAACGTTAATTCATTCAAAGAAATGTTTCATCCCTATATTAGTGTATATTATCACGTATACCTATGTAACAATGTTTGGAATAACACCTAGGTCATTACGTTGTAAATCAGAGTCTGGATGGCCAGCGCCACAGGCGTAGCTATGTCAAACTGGCTGTCCAGAATTTCTCCCTCTGGCAGTCCATAAACCATGATAGTGCAGTCAACTCAATTAATATTGCTTAAAAAAGAGGCATGCGTTCTGTCAAAAATATTTTTGATTATATACAAACCATTTAGGAAGGACTAAATATTTTGCTCGTGACTTTTGGTCGTTTTAAAATAGTCTGTCAATCGAGTTAGTGGTATAGTTACGCACAAGTTAGTGGTATAGCGATTGGCTCAGATGTTTGAGTTGGTGGTATAGCTGTAATTGTGAGGGGCCATCTATTTTGGTTGATTTTTTTCACAGATCTAAGAAACTTTAACAATTAGAACTATACAATCATGTAAACATGTGACTCCGTATTACATCAAAACAATGCAAACTGACATTATAATTTATTTTTAGGACAAAACGGCACTGTTTCCAAGCAGGTTCGATATATAAAAAGCGAAATGCGTAGGAGTTAACCGCTAAAATTATGGAATCAAACGTAAGAATTTAGTAAAACAAGCATTACTTACCTTGTTCGATTGTGTCCTATCTGTAACCGTAACAATGGAAATCGGTAGGTGTACAGCGCTATAAATACACGAATTTTCCGACTACTGGTTACGCACGAGCGCTGAAATTCATGTTTATACGGCCTGAGCTAGGAGGAATGGGTACAGGATGTTTATTTCAGTTTACATACTGTGCTCTTTAATTACACGACGGTGGGTCAGGCCTCAGACTCTATGACGGCTCTGACGTAAAGCTTTAATCGGTGGGTTGGTGCCTGATGCTTATCTGTAGCTGGACCCATCGTGGCTCAACTTGAGGTTTTCTTTAGCTCTGACTATCTGTGAGTCATGAGCCCTTTTCTTTGTTTCATCCTGGTGTGTTAATTTGATTAGAATGTTTCTCCATGATGATACACTGCATTAGTTAGATGGCCTCCATGCGAGCTGAACATTTCTTGTACTTCAACAACAGCAGAATCTAGGGCAAAGATTTGGTACCACTAAAATGCATTTAAGCCCCCCCCCCCCCCCCCCCCCCCCCCCGGTGGCTTAGGCTGCTGTCCGTTCTAAGGTTGTGGTTCTGTTGTTGTTGACTTTTTGTTTATTGTTACTCCCATTGTGGGAGTCTGTAATTGTTCTATGTTTTGTTGTACGTTACTTTGTGTCCGTTCTAGTATTGCAATCATCTTGATGGGGAAGAGAGAGCTGGTTGCTTTGCTTATTTTGTCTTCCTGGTGTCTCGCGATGGTTGAGCGGCTCTTCCTCGCGATGCCACGGGGTTGTCTGCGGTTTGTGATTGTGGTATTTCCTGATCATATTCACTTACTATTTTTGGGACAAACTGAGGATTGATAAGCCATTTCTCTGATTTGAGGTGACTTAGTTTTGATATTTTGTTAAATAAATCCGAGTGACCTGTAATTCAGTCCACATGAGTGTTCCAGCTGAGGTTGCTGGAGATATCCACCCCCAAGTACCTGGCGCTGCCGACAGCCTCCAGTACCTGTTCATGCAGTATATACTGCGTCTGGAGATGGTTACTAGAAGATGTCACCCTCGCGAACTGGCACTTGGAGGGGTTAAACTCCATATCCCATCTAGCCTCCCATGCCTGCAGTCTGCCAAGGTCCCTCTGTAGTTTGTCACTGTCGCTTTTGTTTTCTATGGTAAGGTAAATGGCAGTGTCATCAGCAAAGAGACGCACCTGTGAGACAATGTCATCGGGAAGGTCATTGATGTGGACCAGAAAAAGGATAGGGCCCAGCACAGAGCCCTGAGGGACTCCAGATGTGACTGGGACAGAGTCCGATTCCTCGCCCTCAACAACGACCTTCTGCCGACGGTTACCAAAGAAGGCTTGTATCCAGCGCAAGGTTGCGCTTCTGATACCGTAGGAGTGCAGTTTCATGATCAATTGTGAGTGCTTTACCTTATCAACGGCTTCGGAAAAATCTAGAAGTATGAGATCGGTCTGTTTTCCCTGGCTGGTCTTACGTGCAGTGATACTAACTGTGTCTCACAGGAGCGCCTCTCTCTGAAACCAAGCTGTAAGTCATACATCAGTCCATTTGAGTCAAGGTGTCTAACTAAATTTGAGGCTATGATGTGTTCCATGACCTTACACAAGGTACATGTAAGGGAAATAGGTTTGTAATTGGCAGCAGTTGATTTATCCCCCTTCTTGAATATAGGCGAGACATTGGCTGAGTTCCAGATAAGTGGCACAGCACCTGACTCAAGGGAGCGTTCAAAAAGAACTTTGATAATTGGAGCCATTTCTCTTGCTACTTTCTACCCTTCCCTTTCCTGACTATTTTTTTTTTTCAAAAAATATTCCCCCCCCCCTCCGCCACACCTCCCCCATAAAAATCAAAAGGTCGCTCCCATATTTTAGGACACTTGGTAATTTGGCCTGGTCAATGGATCTTTGTAAAATCACTTGGAGGATGGATGCTATTTCTTTATGGAGGGTTTGGAGCACGGTCTATGGGGGTTGATTTCTTCAGTAGACTCTCAATTCCTTTAGCTGAAAGGATGTCTGCCATTTTAGTATATATGGGATGTGTTGATTTGGTCATTTGGGCTAGGGATTTTAGAGATTAGTGGGATTTAGGGCTGAAATGGAGTGGAACTGTTCGTTGAGGGTATGAGCCTTTAAATATCTCGTATATCTGCAGTGGCGGATCCAGGACCCCTTATGCTAGGGGTGTTTGATAGATGGACACCGACCGTCAATACATGTATATTACAGACGCTAATAGCGCAAATGAGTTTACATAAAAAACTGTGCCCCATTGAAGAAAGAGACTAAGTTAGCCTATACTGCTCCCCTGAGCAATTGACCTTTTGGTTTCAGAGAAAAAAAATCTTTTTATTTTGTTTAAGAAAGCAAATGTCCCTGACGAGTGAACAATTTGGGCTCAAGGTGCGTGGTTGACAGGGTTTACATTTAGAAAATAATCAACTTTCAATCATATTACAAGTATTAGCTGTGGACAGAATATTTATTTTAAGTTTTCCCCAATTATGATTATGGAAGCTATTATAGCATAATGATCAACACTGTATTTGGTAAATTTAAACCCAAGAGGCATTTTGGCAGTATCAGTTATGCATGGAACTACAAGCTATGGGTCTCATATTTTCAGAGAAGAAGATTTTTATGGTTTTCCATTTGAAGTCAATAGAAGTGAATGACTCCCGGAGACATGGATATTTTAGACACCAGGAGCATGGATGGCAGGATTTATGTAGGGGAATACAAGACATAAATCTATAAGCTGTGAGTCTTGTGGTTTCAGAAAATGAGATCTTAAAAGTTTTTCCCATTATAAGTCTATTGGAGATATATGCCAGAGTACCAATCCAATCAGCCAAAGAACCACGTGCAACCTTTCCCCCCCCCCCCCCCCGGCCTTTCCCCTTACCTGATGATGCTTTATATGTAATTTGACTAAAATTGGCCTGCTGATATACTTCTTCGAAAATGTGAACGGAAGATGACGAAGGTTGGACCATTGGTATTACTTATACCTCACATGAGTTTTCGGCTCAGGTGAGCTAACAATATTGCTACTCAACTGCGCCCCTCCTCATTTAGATTATTGCGGAGTTAAAAGAAGAAGGCAGGGAAAGTGGAATCATTCCTAAATGCTCCCATCTACCATTGTTTGGTTGTTGGATACAAAAGGGACTGGAGTTGGATTGATTGACTGTAGAAAATATTTCATGACCCAATTTTAACAATATAATGGTGCTGGCCTGGAAGAGCGAACCCGTGGCAGCCTGGTTGCCAGTCAGACCCACATCCCACATCCGCACACGCATGCACGCAAATATGCATCATTTGTATTGCTCATACGATGGTGTTAAAATATCGTGTGCTAGGTATCTTTTAGAAGTGTCTTATCGCAAGCAATAATGGCCTCGATCACATGTGAAACTTTGATGACCCAAATCACAATGCGATTTTTAAAAAGAAAATGTGGCTGGGGAAAAAGCATCTTGTTTTAACTGTATGATTAATTCTAGCGTCCGATTTTGAAACTATATCCTTTGAAAAGTTCATAATATGGAAGCAATTTCAACAATATAATGGTACTGGCCTGGAAGAGCGAACCCTTGCAGCCTGGTCGCCAGTCAGACCCACATCCCACAGTCGCATGATGCATGACTTGCATCACTGATACGATGGTGTTTAAATTTCGTGTGCTAGGTAAAATGAATTTTGTTTAAAAAAGCGTCTTACCGCACGCAATGTTGCCCAGCGATGGCCTCAATCACATGTGAAACTTTGATGACTCAAATCAGAATGGGATTTTTAAAAAGAAAATGTGGCTTGGGAATAAGCATCTTGTTTATGACTAATTCTAGCGTCCGATTTTAAGAATATGTCCTTTGAAAATTTCATAACATGGGAGATTGTTGCGAGAAAATCTGATTTTGCTGCAACCGCATGCACGATCACTTATACATATGCTCACATCGCTGATAGGATATGTATCAAAATCTCGTGTGTTTTAGGTCAAATTAATTTTGTTTAAAAAAAGTGCTTATCGCACGCAATGTTGCCCAGTGAAGGCTCTCTATCACATGTGTAGCTTTGATGACCCTTATCAGAATGCGCATCCGTGTATGCGAGTGCCATATGAAGATCCCAGCAAGACTGCTAACAGGTCATGGAAAGGCAGCAAGGCAAATGTTTGCTGCCATTTTAAAAAGAAATATGTGGTTGAGAAAAAGAATCTTGTTTATGACTATAAATCTACCGTCCAATTTTGAAACTAGATTGTTGCAAGAAACCCTGATTTTGCTGCAAGCGAACAACAAAGGCGCAGGCCAGACTTCATACCATCGCAGTCAAAACAGCGCGTTTGTCTGTTGAAATTATAACAGTTAAACCTTCCTCAGGCAAAATTTCTGTACTACAGCTACTGTAGCTGAGCAAACTGGATTGATCCTTACCTGGTCGCAAACCCAGTATTTATGTGCACCAGATCTGCTTGCTGAGTTTGTCTGTTATATGCAGATTTTTTTTTAAAAATATCTTTCATGCGGTATACCTCAGAATTTCAAACAGTTCGAAACCTTACTAAAAATTTGTGCCTAATCTGAGTCCAGACTGTTTGCTAATGTTTTCAGTGGTGTTACCAGTGGTGATTGAACAATCATTGATAAAAGACCCAATCCAGGACCAAGACAACCATAATTCCCATGTGGAGTATTTCAGAAAGCTGTGAAATGGACAACACCAGGGGTACAGTGTGACTCTTGTAGGATCTGGTACCATCAGGACTGTATGGGGAAGCCTGACCAAATATACTTTGCCCTGAGAAGTATATCATGGGTATGTGTCCAATGTGGTCTCCTAAACTTCTCTTCCTGCCTCTTTGACTTGACGCTCTTTGAAACATCCAACCAATCGACTCAATTTCAGTTGATGCTAGTAACAGATCACTTGATCCTGATATCAGTTTCAGTATCCCGCAGGCTACATCATCTTCAAATAGAGGCTCATCTCCAAGAAGATGTCAACCCAGCGCACCAATGATTCATCCTGCATCCCAATCGAATCCAGAAGGGCATCTGCTCCATCCCAGTTTCATGAATGGCACAAATGTTCAGCAACCCAAACACATTATTGAGAGCCAGCGTGACGACATCCCACTAAAAATCATGAATCTAAGTTGCCAGTAGGTTGTCAGCAAGAAAGCCTCCCTACTGAACATGTGTGAAACAACGGATGCGGACATTGTCATTGGCACAGAGTCGTGGCTGTCCGACCAACACATGAACACTGAAATTTTCCCCGATGATTTCAAGGTGTTTTGAAGGGACAGAAAGAAACGTAAAGGCGGTGGAGTTTTCATCCTTGTCAGGAACTACCTATGGACCCAGAGGAACTCAGGACTGATTATGACTGCGGAATGACATGGGTACAGATCACTGTAACTGGATTGAGTAACCTATTTGTTGGTGCATTCTATCGACTACCAGACTCTGACAACCCAGATTACCTAGCTCAACTGGACACCTGTTTATCAAGGATACCAGAAAATGCTCATACCTGGCTGAGTGGAGACTTCAACATAGCCGACATCAACTGGACAGCAGTGTTAAAGGGTCTGCTTCCAAGCCTGGTCTGTGCAACCAGCTGATCAACATCAACATCACAGCTGACAGATGCCTCCAACAACTAGTATCCCAGGATTACAGAAACCACAGAAAATACCATTGATTTATTCTTCTGCAATAACAGCTCTCTCGTCAACACAGTTGAAGTAATACCCAGCATCTCATATGATGAAGCTGTATACATTGAAGCGAGTCTACGCCCACATAAGACACCACAACCACCAAGGACAGTATTTTGTTACAATAAGGCTGACTACGAAAGTATTAAGAAAGGACTACATACACTCCACAGAGATGTGTCAACTATGTTTTCAGTTCCAATGGACAAACTATGGACCCTGTTTAAAAACCGCCTCTCTGATCTGATGAATGCATATATACCAGCCAAGACTCTGAGGGATACAAGGAGGAAGAAGCCATGGATAGACTGCAAAGTCAGAACTGCAATCAGGAAAAAGACCAGATTAAATACAAGAATGAAGAAAAACAAAAAAGGACATTAGAAAGTACAGGCAATGCAAAGGGGACGTTCAAAAACTAGAAAGACAGGCTTACTTTAAATACATAAATAACATCGTCGAAGTCAACGACGACCAGGACGATAAACCTTCAAAACAGAAACGGTTCTGGTCCTACATCAAATCCCTTAGATAAGACAACACAGGAATCACACCACTAAAGGACAAGGGTCGTCTCTTCAATGCACTAAATGACAAGGCCAACATCTTGAACCGCCAATATTAAGCTACTTTCACCCAGGAAGACACAAACCAGGTCCCTAGCCCTTCTGGCACACCGCATCCCGACATTGAAGAGATCGTGGTAGATGAGACCGGCATCGTAAGCTGCTTCAGAAGACCAACCCAAGGAAAGCTACAGGTACTGACTGCAAACCTTGAAAGACTGCGCTTCTGAGCTAGCCCCGATCCTTACCATCATTTTCAATAAGTCACTTCAAGAGGGAAGTGTGTCCGACGACTGGCGACATGCGAATGTGACAGCTATCTTTAAGAAGGGTACTCGCCATGATGCTGCCAATTATCTACTGGTATCGGTTACACCACTGTTCTCTAAACTACTAGAACATGTCATCGTCTCCAAGACTGTAAAGCACCTGGAAAGACACAACATCCTTAATGATTGCCAACATGGTTTTAGACCAAAGAGAAGCTGCGAGACCCAGATCTTGACCTTATATCACGAGCTAGCAGCATCTTTAGACAAGAAAATCTAGACCGACATGATCATTTTGGCCTTTAGTAAAGTGTTTGATCCCGTATCCAATCAATGCTTACTGAAGAAGGTTCACCACTGTGGTAAATAAGGCACTACATGTCAGTGGATCTCATCGTTCCTGAAATCCAGAACACAACAGGTTTTAGTAGAGGGACAGTCGTCAGAGAAAGTTCCCATCATCAGTGGTGTACCTCAGGGGTCTGTTTTAGGTCCAGTTCTATTCTTGATCTTCCTTAACGACCTACCAGACAACATTAACTCCAGAACTAGACTCTTCGCCGATGATTGTATACTCTATCGACAAATAACATCTGAAACTGATCAACGCCTTCTACAAGAAGACCTGGACAGGCTTGCTACATGGGAGAAGACCTGGGGAATGGAGTTCCACCCACAGAAGTGTAGTGTCATGCGCATCTCCAGAGCACGAGTCGCCAGAACCTTCCAGTACCATCTTAAAGGTGTATCCCTAGCAGAAGAACAGTCCCCTAAATATCCGGGAGTGGATCTGCAGTCCAATTTATCGTGGATGATCATATAAAACGGATTACTAACAAGTCCAACAACATGTTATGTTTCCTACGTCGCAATCTACGGCAAGTAAGTGAAGAAACCAAGGCTCAGGCTTACTTCACCATGGTTCGGTCCAACCTGGAACACTGTTCTACTATCTGGAATCCATACCAACGAGACCTGAAAGACCAGATTGAAATGGTCCAGAGAAGATCTGCAAGTTTTGTCACCAATAGATACAGGAACACCAGCAGCGTCACTAACATGCTTGATTATCTCGGTTGGGAGTCACATGAACGAGAAGAAGTAAACTGCAGCTGATTGTTCTTTACAAAATTGTGCATGGACTAATAGATATCCCACCCACAGACTACTTGACACAGACTAGTTCCAGCACCAGAACAGCTCACAAGTACAAGTATCAGCAGTACTCTACATCGACCGATTGTTTTAAGTACAGCTTCTTTCCACGGACAATCCCACTTTGGAACAGACTACCAGCAGCAGCAGCTGAGGCTCCCTCCTTGGTATCCTTCAAGAGGGAGCTGTCTAACCTAACCTTCTAATGTGGATTCATCCCCCAGCCAGGAGTGGTGAGCTGTGTCGTCGGGTCTTGCACCCAGATACTCCCAGGGAAGGCGGATTGGTCTCACTCTGATGGGCAAAAATGGGCTGGGAACAACCTTTTCTATACTTCTTTCTTTTACTAGTGCATTCTTACGCCCTCTTACAGTCTCATCTAATGCTTCTGTCTTTAACTACTATTTTTCTCTTTAAATTTCTCTCTTGAGCACCACTAAAGAAATGTCAAGTATGACACCTTAGTGTAACGATACAGATGTAGATGGGTATTCTATCAAATAAGTAAGGGTGCAAAGATAAGGAATCGATACAATTGTTGTGAAAACCCACAATAACTTAATTTGATAAGTGAAACTTTGACGTCCTGATCAGTCTTATGCAAATATCTAGTTTTAGTTCACAGATAAACGACGTAACGTCGCTTAAACGTTTTAGTGACGTTGACGTCGTTGTCAAGGAAGTGAGACGTTAGTAACAAAGTAAAACAGCAAGAAACAAGTAAAGAAAAACAGAGATGAACTAAAACTACTATTTGCAGGAGTATTCAGGACTAATTCTTTCAGGAAATTACCATTAGCAGACCAGGAAAATAATTAGGGTAACATTTACATAAAAGTTTTAAGAATAAATAGAAATAAACAACTATAATTTATATTGTGGCATTATAACAATACAGAATTATAATTTACATTGTGTTTTTATGTGATCTTAACCACATAATTTGGCGCCGAAACTTTATAAACCTAGAGGGGCCTAGCGATAGCAGTACAAGATGTCAGTTTTACCGTACATTAAGAGGAATAGGACTTTGTACAGAAATCTTCTCGAGAAGGAAGCGGCAAAGGGGAGAGACCTGATGGACCAAGACTTAAGGGAAGTAGATATTAGAGCATTTTCTCATAAGGTTTGCGCAGTTTAGAAGCTCTACATCAAGACGTTAACCAGGAAGTATTCATCTCTATAATCACAGCCAAAGTTCCAAAAGACGTTTTGGTGCAGCTTGAGATACAAAAGGGGGCAAAGAATAAATGGACTGTTGGTAAATTAAGAAATCTACTCAATGATTATGTATCTGCAAGAGAGAAAGCAGAACAACATGGTAATACTGGAATTTCACCCAATAGACATCAGGCATCACATCCATTACGAATGTCAACAGAGGCTTTGATGGCTGGACCAAAAGCGCAGTATCGTTCATTTGAAAAAAGCAAAGCTTTCAGGTCATGCAGATTTTGTAATGGAAACCATTGGAACGACGAATGTACCAGGTATCAAACAATTGAAGATAGAAAACAAAGGATTAGAGGAAGTTGTTTTATTTGCTTGAAACCAGGACACAAAACAAATGAATGTACTTTAACTAAGAATTGTTTTTATTGTGGCCGAGTTAACAATCACCATAGGAGCCTATGTCCACAGAAATTTGGAAATTTAAGAAAAGAGAGTGCTAATCTTGTTGAAGAATTATCTGTACAAGAAGTGATGAGCACAACTAAAGATGAAATGGTCACATCCAGTAACAAGGATAGAATGTTCACCCCCAGTAACACAGTGCAAGAACATGAAGATTCAACTGAAAGTGTTTTGATATCCTCTGGAGAAACAGTGTTGATGCAGACAGCAAAGACTGACATTAGAAATCCATTGACTAGTGTGACACAGACTGTTCGAATACTTTTGGATACAGGAAGTCATAGAAGCTATATCACAGAATCACTAGCTAAAGCACTTAATTTGAAAATGGGAGAATTAACAGAGCTTTCACTCGTGACATTTGGTTCCAAAAAACCTCAGAGATATCGCACACCAACAAAAAAAGTAGATATCACACTAAAAGTTGGAAGTAATAGTACTATAACAGCAAATGTAGTGCCCAGTATTACAGGAAATATACAAAGGGATCCTATCAATATAAACTCTGTACAAGACCGTTAACATTTAGTACAGCACTATGAACTGGCTGATACATTACCATGTGAAAGAGAAAGTTCTACAATTGAGCTGCTCATCGGCAGTGACTACTATCTAGACTTCATCTTACCTCAGAAAGTGGAAGTGCAACCAGGACTCTACCTGTTGGCTTCAAAACTTGGTTGGATTCTCTCTGGACGAACTTCCCAGTATACTGATGACAAACAAGAAGAAACAAACATGCTAATCTTAACCTATGGTACTGATAGGGAAAGTGAGACAAACCTGTATACCAATGCTGACAGATCGCTACCTACAAAGGCAAGTCTTGAAGACTTTTGGAAATTGGAGACAATTGGAATAGATGACTCTCCAGTAGATCCACTTGACGTTGAGGTACACCAATCTTTCCATGATTCATTACAGTATAAAGATGGGAGATATCATGCCAGCTGGCCTTGGAAATATGAACACCCTCCCTTACCAGAAAATAGAGAACTAGCGTTTGGTAGATTGAAGTCACTTATCACAAAAATGAAAAACAACAGGGAATTGGCAACACAGTATGACAATGTAATACAGGACCAACTCAGACTTGGAGTTATAGAAAAGGTGAAACCAGGGTATAGTGAAAGCATAAAACACTACATACCCCACCATGCAGTAGTTAATCCCTCTAAAACAACAACCAAGGTAAGAGTGGTGTATGATGCATCTGCCAAGACAAAGCAGGACAACAAAAGCTTAAATGACTGTTTATACCGTGGACCCGTGTTGCTGCAGGATTTGACAGGAATTCTTTTACGGTTTCGTTTGAACAAGGTTGCAATTGTAGCAGACATTGAAAAAGCTTTTTTACAAATTGGACTAAATGAAAACCAAAAAGATGTCACAAGATTCTTTTGGTTAAAAAACATAAACAATCTGAATGTAGACAACAATATTCAAGTGTTTAGATTCTGTAGAGTCCCGTTTGGCATTATATCCAGCCCATTCTTGTTGAGTGCAACCCTTGACTTTCATTTAAAAATGCACAACTCACCTATAGCTGATAAAATTCGAAGAAATATTTACGTTGACAATGTGATCACGGGTACTGAATCAACAGAACAGGCAGGAAAGTTCTATCGCGAGTCCAAAGAAATATTTGCACATGCATCAATGAACCTCCATGACTGGACGTCAAATGACACAAGTGTACAAAAGGAAATATCAGCGTGTGACAGATCGAATGGGGAGAAGGTCAAGGTGTTAGGACTATCATGGATTGTCAAAGAAGATATACTTTCCCTGAATCAGATATCTTTAGAACCTGCATCAGATGTATCCAAGCGACAAGTGCTAAAACAGATAGCATCAGTGTATGACCCACTAGGTTTATTTTGCCCTGTAACACTAAAAGGAAAGTTATTTCTACAGGAGCTTTGGAATAAGAAACTTTCTTGGGATGACAAATTATCCTCCAAGGACAGGGAAAAATGGAATAGAATAAAGGAAGATCTGAAGAATTTACCCAGGTGCAGATTTCCAAGGTATATAGGAATCACACAGAAAAATCAGGACAAGACAATGTATCAGCTCGTCGGCTTCTGTGATGCATCCAAACATGCGTACGCAGGGGTAGTATACCTGCATCAGAGAATTGGAAAAACATGCAAGGTTGATCTTGTTTTTTCAAAACTGCGATTAGCTCCCAACAAAACAGTCAGTATTCCACGGCTTGAACTGCTTGCAGCTCTCATTGGTACAAGAGCCATTCAGTTTGTTGCAAATCAACTACCAGTTCAGCTAACTGAAAAACATCTCTGGATAGATTCCCAATGTGTGCTCAGTTGGATAGGCAATGAAAGACACTCTTCTCGATTTATAGAAAATAGAGTAGCAGAGATACGAAAGCATAAGGACATCACCTTTCACTATGTTCCTTCAAAGGAGAATCCTGCAGATCTAGCTAGTAGGGGACTATACATAAATGAGCTTTTAGGTAACAGTCTCTGGTGGCATGGCCCAGAGTGGATGCTAAAACCTGATCATGTTTGGACAATATGGAAACAAGACATTTCAAATCAAACCAAAAATAATTCAGAGGTTATGTATGAAGCAAAGCTTGGTGCAGTTGAGATTACACAGGAGACATCAAAACTGAAAACAAAAGCAATTAGTCCATTTGAAATTGACAGCAGAAGGTTTTCTTCACTGAGTAAGTTACTGAGGGTGACATCATGGGTAGGTAGATTCATCAAAAAACTAAAAAGGAATCTAATAAATACAGGACCTATACAGACTTCTGAAATGGACTATGCTGAAAAACTCTGGATAGCTCACATACAAAGCTTACACTACAGTAGTCTTCTTGAATCTATAAAGGAAAGTAAACCTAACAATCTTAAGGTCCAACTTGGGGTGTACATTGATGAAGATGGTCTACTGAGATGCCATGGAAGGTTAGGAAACTCTGACCTGGATGAAACTGCCCAGCAACCTTTTCTTTTGCCTAAAGCAGACAGATTCACGGAATTACTGATAGACAACATTCACAAAAGAATGATGCATTCTGGTGTGGCGCAAACATTAGCCCAGATTCGCAACAAGTATTGGATACCATCAGGAAGATCAGTTGTTCAGAGGGTACTGCGATGCTGTACAGTCTGTAAACGCTGGGAATGTGGGCCTTACAGAATGCCAGTAATGCCCCCCTTACCTAAACAACGTGTTAGTGTATCAGTGCCTTTTGCTCACTGTGGAATAGACTTCTTTGGACCATTGTATGTAAAAGAAAGCTCAGGGTCGAAGAAAGTTTGGGTCTGTCTTTTTACCTGCTTAGTCACAAGAGCTATTCATTTAGAACTCATAATGGACATGTCAACAGAAATGTTTCTACTTGGACTACGAAGATTTGTGGCAAGACACGGAAGTCCACGTGAAATAACTTCTGATAACGCTTCACAATTCAAGCTTGCACACGATACAATTGACAAACTGTGGGACCAGGTGCTTAAAGAGACAGACGTCATATCTTATTCTGTGAATGAAAATATCAGGTGGAACTTTATTGTTGAATTAGCACCTTGGATGGGAGGATTTTAAGAACGGCTGATAGGTCTAGTTAAACGGTCTTTACATAAGGCAATATGCAAGTTGTGTTTGACCGGCAATCAACTTCTAACAGTTTTGAAGGAGACTGAAGCCATCATCAATTCACGACCACTTGTATATGTTGGAGACAACATAAACTCTGGTACTCCTCTCACACCTGCACATTTCTTGTCGCTAAACCCAAATATAGGACTTCCAAATTTCGCTACAGAGGATGATTATGACATTAACTTCAACCCTAAAGTGAACTCAGCAGAGACTCTTATTGCTGGCTGGAAGAAAGGATTGAAACATCTAGACAAATTCTGGCAGGTCTGGAGAAATGAATACCTCTTAAGTCTACGAGAGAGAACTCAAACCAAACTGAAATCGCCAAGGGTACAAACACCTACTGCTGCCAAAGTAGGACATATAGTTCTAATTAAGGATAATCTACCGAGGGGATGTTGGAGAATTGGAAGAATTACAGAACTGATAAGTAGTAGAGATCAGCACATTCGCTCAGCAAAGGTACTTCTACCATCAAAGAAAATAATAGGTCGTCCACTGAACCTATTATACCCTATTGAATGTTCAGAGAAAGAAGAGGTGGAAGATAAACAGAAGCGGAAAGACTCAGCAGTTACTGATGCAGGTGAAAGAAGTCAACCTAGAAGACTAGCAGCTGTAAGGGCACGTCGACAGATTCAGCAGCAATTAAATGGTGATATGACTGGCCAGGACTAAATAATATGTAAGAAATTGATACTAACAGTTAATACAAGACATTTCGTTGTGGTGGGAGTGTTGTGAAAACCCACAATAACTTAATTTGATAAGTGAAACTTTGACGTCCTGATCAGTCTTATGCAAATATCTAGTTTTAGTTCACAGATAAACGACGTAACGTCGCTTAAACGTTTAAGTGACGTTGACGTCGTTGTCAAGGAAGTGAGACGTTAGTAACAAAGTAAAACAGCAAGAAACAAGTAAAGAAAAACAGAGATGAACTAAAACTACTATTTGCAGGAGTATTCAGGACTAATTCTTTCAGGAAATTACCATTAGCAGACCAGGAAAATAATTAGGGTAACATTTACATAAAAGTTTTAAGAATAAATAGAAATAAACAACTATAATTTATATTGTGGCATTATAACAATACAGAATTATAATTTACATTGTGTTTTTATGTGATCTTAACCACAACAATCAAGTTTCTTTTTTTCGCACTGACATGAAGATTAGGCTATCCAAATTGATACATTGGTGGTCAGCTGATTTGTTCTACATCTACACTGATTGGGTAAACTTCATTTTATGGCTAGGTTTGCCAATTAACAGCCTTTCATCTCATTGACTTCCGTATCGTGTTAACTTCTTGAACATATAATTTGTAAACATTTGTTAGATCACTTAGAGAAGAATAAAATTCTGGCAAATTTAAACCATGAATTTAGAGCAGGATATTCTTGTGAAACACAGCTTCTAACTACAATGCATGATCTTCTAAGGAACAATGACAAAGGACTCCAAACGGATATGGTCATATTAGACTTTTCCAAAGCATTCGATACAGTACCCCACGGGAAACTATTACATAAACTTAAAAAATATGGAATTAATGGAAACATACATAGTTGGCTCGAGATGTTCTTGACAAAACAACACATGCGTGTAGTCGTGGATGGAGATTTTTCTGATTCCGTTACCGTTGACTCTGGAGTACCTCAAGGGACAGTTTTAGGTCCACTTCTCTTCCTCTGTCACATAAACAACCTACCGGATTGTGTCAAGTCCCAAGTTAATTTGTTCGCCGACGATTGTCTGCTGTATAGGACAATAAGTTCTCAAAGTGACCACCTAACATTCCAGAAAGATCTTGAAGCACTTGAAAAGTGGACGAATGACTGGGGTATGCGATTTAATGCCAAAAAACGTTACCTAATGAGTTTCAACAGTAGATCCAGCCATTTCTACACACTGAATAACCATATACTACAGAAAGTTTAACAGAACCCCTACTTTGGAATCTTAATATCAGAGGATCTTAAATGGGAACCTCATCTCATCAAAATTACCAAAAAAGCAATTAGTACATTAGCTTTTCTAAAACGGAACCTCAGACACTGTCCAGAACCCTGTAGAAGAACAGCATATATATCGTTAGTTCGTTCAGTACTTGAATATGGATCAATAGTATGGGATCCTTATTATGTAAAGGACATTAATAGAAATTGAGAAAATCCAGCGCCAAGCAGTACGTTTTATATCTGGAGACTACGCTACACGCGAACCTGGATGTATCTCCAAAATGCTGAGAGATCAAGATCTTCCATCACTTCAAGACAGAAGGGTGGCAGCTAGATTAATGTTCTTCTACAAAGTGGTCGAGGGGCTAGTGCCGGCAATTTCTCCAGATGCTTTCCTATTAAACCGCAAAGGCCTAAACGCCAAATTCATGCAAAAAAATCAAGGTTTGATTCTAAAAACATTGTAGAAATTCATCAATCCAAAAACACCAAATCTTTCAGAGTCAGTCAGGCACTGGAAGGAAAACCTTCCAACAGAATTTGGATGGAAATTCCTTCCAAACTAACAGTCTCTCAATTTTAGTTCTATTTCTACAAATAGAAACGTTTTTTCTCATAAATAAGCCAAAGCATCTGTTTGCGATTACCTGGATTTCCATCCAGATTTATTTATAGTAACACACTTATGTAATATTGCATGCCTTGAAAAGATATCTTCAAGAAAAGTCATCACAAGTTTACAAACTTTCACTAATACCAGTGACAAGAAAAGATTGATTAATGATCTTAATTAACTGTTACCTGTATTGCAATAAGGTTTATCAAGTAGAAACATGATTTGTCTGCTTGGTTATGTAATGAAAACATGCTAATTACATCATTTACCCTGCGATCGGCTGTCTGATCGGATGCCAAATTCGATGAAAAGGATATTTTGGAAGGTTTTTCAATCCAAAAGTTGTGATTAAGATGGAAGGTAAAAACCTTCCAATTTTCAGTGAAAAAACTAATTGGAAGGAAAATCCATCCATAGTGAACTTGTTAAGTTGGAAGGCTATTCCTTCCAAGAAGACATACTTTTTGGCATGGAAGGTTTTCCTTCCAGTTCCTGACTGATAGCTGAGCAATCAAACACAGTGCAATATAGCAGTTCTTTTTTCATTAAAACAGTGAGAGACGTACTGGAACAGCCTAGAAGAAGCTACAGTGTGCGCGGATTCAGTGGGCTTTGTTTCAGCCCTACATTCTAGAGACTAATATTCTAGAACATTATAAACACTCTCTCCCGCATTTAATGCCGTAACAGGCCCTGCGCTGTATAAATACAGATACAGATAATCTCTAGGATGCTGACTTCAAACAGAACACACAAAAAGGTACCTATGGTCCATTGAGAAGAAAAATGTAGGTCAAGATCAAGTGCGGATCCAGAGGGGGACAGGGGGTCCGAACCCCCCTGGAAAATCACAAGTTATATGGGTTTATATAGGGAATAAGCGATTGTATCCCCCCCCTGAAAAAATTGCCCCCCCCCCCCCCCCTGGAAAATGTTGGACCCCCTCTGGAACGTTGAACTACGACAGTTTTCTTCGAAATTAACCATTTGCACAGTGTAGGACCGGAAGTGTACGGTATTTGTGCTTGTACATTCTTTTGAGATTGTACATCGACGGATAAGTTATTTGTGCAATGAAGCGAGGGGTAGGTTGACAAGAAGTTTCTCTTTTTTCAAACGCCTTTCATTCTAAGTGGAATTCTGGTGGATGGAAATTAGGTTACACAGGCTGAGCTATCGATTTCCACTATTCAATTTTTTTCATTAAATCCGAAAGTTTCACAAAACAACGAAAATCACGCTATCACCTGGTTTCGTCCGAGTTTCAGTGTCTTTGCAAGCTCGATATCTTCAACCAGACATTTGTTTATTTCAGTTTTTCACTATTTTTCACATTTTTAGTAATCTGTAAACTTAGTTTATAGGCTTGTTTATCGATGCATACAATAAAACTGTCATGGGAGGGGTTTTTGTTTGCACTGTTTAATTCCATATTTGTACGGTTATTTGAACGGCAATTGAACCGGTATTTGGAAATTGCCATAAAAATTTGTACAGTCATCTGCAGCCCTATACCTCTGTAAGAAAGCGTATTTGTGATAAAAAAAACAACTCTTTAGTAGCTGATCATAAAATATATGCCAGATAATATCTTGAATAATGATTCAAGTTATGTGAAGTCCTAAAATGAATCTTGAACGTAAGTTTAATACAACACTCTGATTCCAAATCTTGGATACCTCTCCAAACTTCAATATTTGGGTGCATCCATGTTTAGCTCCCCTGAGCTATACTTAGGGGGAGCTATTACTATGGTCAGTGTCCGGCGTTCGGTGTCCGTTAACCTTTCCTTTAAATGACTTCTTCTCTGAAACTACTGGCCCCGGGGTGATTTGGTTCAAATTTGGTCACAAGCATTATTGGGTGAAGGGCTTACAGATTTTTACAAATGGTGAGGCCCCGCCCCCTTAAGGAGCCAGGAGGGGCCCCAAAAGGGGTATTTTTTGGACAAATTTAAAAAAAATCTTCTTCTCAAGAACCGGCTATCCAGGAGCCTTAATATTTGGCATGTAGCATCTATAGGAGGAGGACTTTCAAGTTTGTTCAAATGAAAGTGTTGCGAATTGTAAAGGTCATGCAAGGGGACTTCAAGGCTTCATATTCCCGAATTGTAAACCAGTATTTTTCAAATTTAAAAAAACTACGGGATATAGCGTTGCGAAAAGTAAAATTTTATTTATTAGATTTTCTTATTTGTTCGGATCTGTTTTAACTGTTCTGCTTAAAATCAGATATCTTAAGTTATTTTATGGTATTTTTGTTTATTATAGCCTTCTGAAATTTCGTTTAAATACGATTTTCTGTCAGTTTTTAAAAGCTCGTGTATTTTTTCTTGTGCGGTTGCCTCCACTGGCCGTCCTGGACTGTGCTTGTTTTCAAAACCAACATATCCCCTTTTTAAATTCGTCAGTCCATCGGTAAACTGTAGTTTTCGGAAGAGCATCTTTACCACAAACACTTTTCAGGGTATTCAGTATTTTAACTCTTTTAGTATCTCTGTAGTACTCGATTTTTATATACGCTCGTTGTTCAACGGCAGTGAACGTGGCCATTGTGCTTCGAATACCAGTGCGCGACGTGACGTCACGATTGATGACGTCATCATACGCACACCTGACGTTATGTGCGAATGGCTAACAAGACGTACCAGGTATATACCGAATTTCATCTGTCTAGCATGTAAACTGATTGCGCTATAGAAAAAGTCCAATTCCTAATTGGATGACCCTCGTATGATCTAAACATCTGGCAATACAATTAAGAGGATTTGTCCCCGGATGACTTGCATCATACTCAGATCTAATTCCAAACGCCTATGTACGTATCGACTGGCCAGATAAAACTTTCAGTCAATTGAATCGCGTTATTATTGCCGGACTCTGTGTTTTATAAACTATAATTTCAGCCTAGATTTCTTTTGGCTGAGGGTTTTCGCCATTTTCAGACCGAAATGCAGGCTCCAATGCAATGGGAGTCATAGTATTAGGAAAGGGGATAATTTTTCCAAGGGGATCAACTATTTCATTACACTGGCACTTGAAATTTAGCAGTTTAACTTGCTGCCATTACGATATACCATGATATTATAACTTTAACGTCTGTACTTTGAAAGCGACAACCCTTTATCTATTTAATTATGACTAACAAAAGAAATAAAATGCGTTTTCTGAAAATTAGCTTACCCAAATTACTGTACAAACTAATGACAGATACCTGTACAAACGCAAAGTTGACTTTTGCAAATACCCCGTACAAAAATTAGCATTGAAACCGATGACCTACTTAGCATTTTTACCTCATTGTGAGAATAAACTCACATACACTTGATAGTGCCGTTCATTTTTATTGCTGTTTTTTGTTCTTGACATATAAAGTTTCAAAAGGATACTCGATAACATCTCAAAAACGGCGTCTATTTTATGTCAGATGTTTTCACAATTCTTATGTTGACATGATTAAAGTCTTTTCGTTGCGAAACCGTGACTTTGAATAACATGTACATGCACCTGAAATGTCCCCGAGTCATTACGCAAACAATGCCGATACTTTATTTCACAGAAAAATAATCAAAACTGACAAAAACTACAAATCTGCTTACCGTTACCAAGCGACCGCCTTGCACAAATAACTTATCCGTCGATGTACAATCTCAAAAGAATGTACAAGCACAAATACCGTACACTTCCGTCCTACACTGTGATATTGATATTCTGAAAAGTTGAATTTTGACATCCAGTAGATCAAGAGGAGATGCTGCTTAAAGCAATTGTCGACTGTCAGAGGATTACAAGAGCTCACTTTGAGCCCATGGTTAGGAGAGCTAAAACGACGTTTTTCCTTGCTAGCGGCGACTTTTATCTTCTTCCAAACTGTTCGACACACTGATAGTGTTCCTAAGTAAGCAGACGACAACAAAAGCATGAAATATTACCCGGGATGATTGGCCAACTTTCAATTTATAGTATGATTGACAAACTTTTTTTTATATCAAATAGTTAATACCAAAAGCTCAGCTGTCACTCATTTTGATTTAAATTTCCGATTACTTTCCTTATATAACAGCTTTAGGGCCATTGTTGTTGTCGTTATTCTTCAGGTCAATGCAATCGAACAGACCAAATCTTTAAAACAACTGCCCTGCCAGCCAAGAATGACAGTGGCGTCCTGTTTTGTTTACAATTGTTAAGTAAAATATTAGCTTGTACACTCCACTTAATCTAATGCGAATCGATAGATCACTTGTGTATTAATTCTATCCTGTGGATAGGATTAATACACAAGTGATCTATCGATTGTAAGTCCCTGATAACTTTGTAAACAAAACATGACGTCACTGTCACTCTTGACTGGCAGGACAGTAGTGGAAAGGTTACACGAAGATCAGTTGCAGCTCAGCTGCGCCGAAATGAATTTTAAAGTTACACGTTATTTTTACAGTGTAGTTTTGAAAAACATTGCCCTTCCGTTTAACCCTTTCCTTCATGAATATTCATGGAAGGTTCCACCCACTATGAATAAGTATAAGATCAGTTGCAGCTCAGCTGCCCCGAAATGTGTTTTAAAGTTACACGTTATTTTTACAGTGTAGTGTTGGAAAACATTGGCCTTCCGTTTAACGCTTTCCTTCATTAATATTCATGCTAGGTTCCATCCGCTATGAATAAGTATATCAATAAACTTTCATGTTGGTATCCAATGGTATCTAGAACAAAGAAATACTTGTATGGCAGGTACACTAGTGTAGGGTCAGCTATATCATATTTTCATAAGCTAACAGAGTAGACCCTGTTCAGACAGCTCTTACAAGAGCTGTCTGATCTAGGTATGACCTGTTTGCAAACGTCTCTATGAGGTAAATGGTTAACTAGAGGACCTGACAGTCCTGAAGCGCTCACCTGATCTCCTTAATAATGTTAAAATAGGTCAAGATCAACTACAGCTTATAAAGAAACATACTTTGATTTATGGGGGTTGCTGCCTTTTTGGTCAAGTGACCTAAAACAATCTAATGAATAATCCATCAAATAGCCCAGTGATTTCTGCGGAAAAGATGTTTATATAGGTAGGTGGCAGTCCAAATGAGTGGCTTGGATAAAAGGTCACAGGTCAGCTTGACATTTGGTACTTATATAAAACGATTGTCTCGTTAGGTTAAACATTTCTTGCAAGTATTATGATTTCGGCCTAAACAGTTATAGAAAAATGAACAAATTTAAGATTTTTCCCAGATAGATGCATTAGGAATCAAATTTGTTCTTCCCATAAAGTAGGTAAAGGTCAACCTAGATTCATCATTTGTGCAAATCTGGTAGGGCCCACATTCCCAATGCTACATACCAAGTCCCAAGGCCTTTGGCCTTTTGGTTCCAGAGAAGAAGATATTTAAGGGTTTTTGCCATACATGGGTGTGGTGGCCATCTTGGCCATATGACCAGTACAACTGGTACAAATTTTGGCTAACCTATCATAAGAAGTCTTCATATGAAATTTGAGTTCAATTGACCTAGTGGTTTATGAGGAAACTATGTTTTAATGTGTTTATAGGACTCCAATATGAGCGACCTTGGCTGAAAAGTTAAAGGTCAACCTTGACCTTTGAAACTTATTTATAGCCATTGTCTCATTAGGTTTAACATTTCAAGTGAGAATAATGACTTTGGCTTCAATAGTATTCAAAAAATCAAGGTTTCCAAAAAAAAAAAATCCAATTTAAATGCATTACGAAGCAAATTTGACTTTGACGTGAAGGAGGTAAAGGTCAACCTAGGATCATCATTTGAACAAACTTGGCAGGCCCCACATCCCCAATGCTACTTACCAAGTCCCAAGGTCACCGGCCTTCTGGTTCTGGAGAAGAAAATTTTATAAAGGATTTTTACCATATATGGGCGTGGCGGCCATCTTGGTCATGTGACCATGATATTTTGTATAAATTTTGGCTAACTTATCATATGGTGTCTTCACATGAAATTTGAGTTCAATTAGGCCAATGGTTTATGAGAAAACTATGTTTTAATATATTGATGGGACTCCACTATGAGCGACTTAGCTGAAAGGTCAACCTTGACCTTTGGCACTTATTTATAGCCATTGTCTCATTAGTAGTGTAGGCCCCTGTGTCGAAATTTGGGCTCCCGTGTGCACTTTTTGGTAAAAGTGATTCTTATCGATTTTCAACTAGAGAAATATATGCAGTGTAAGGAAAAAGATGTTTACAATTTTTTCTTGCAGTATTAACGTCACAGTGACGTCACAAATTGGGGTACCGTCTTTTCACTTACTTATATGTGGTGTGATTATTTACACACCTAAAATAATCTTATTATTATGTTTGTTGCGTTGAAATGGTTTAAAGCGTCTATAGAAACACTAAAATGAAAGTTTGATTCAATATGGACTTCAATTTTACATGAAATTGACGTCAATTTGACGTCAAATTTCTGAAAAAACACATTGCGTACAAAAAAATAATTCTGGAAATTCGCGTGTGCCTTGCGACTGAAATCAGATCTTAGCATGACTGTATGTTCCTGGCTTAGCTTTTTGAAACAAGTTAGCTCTCTGATGGTTGGGGCGTTCAGCTGCTACAGCGTGTTAACTATGTTACCCTACATTTTAAACAAAATAAATGTAATTAAGGTTGTTAAGGTAATACTTGAAATATTCAATAGGACAAACGTTCACGTATCATACAAGAACATTTTATTCCTTACATATATTTTTGTTTATAAAAGTTATATGGGCCCATTGTAATGTTATTTATGTTACATTTTAAGCTACTCAATTTAAAATCACTGAAATTCTGTTAAACAATTTTCTTTGATAAGCTTCCCAGTTAACTTTCAGGTTTTAAATACACCTTCCAAAAGACAAGTAATGGACCATTATATAGCTGCAAACAGTTTGTTCGTATCACAAATACTGTAAGAGTTATAAACTGTTAAATCTGATGACCCTGAACGAAAAGTTCATTCTTTAAATTCAGCATGAAATTCAATTGGAAAATCTTTAAACACCAAATATGAATATTCTCTTGATAAGTAAGAGTGAAAAGCCATGGTTAACTTCGTTTCCGGTGTGAAATATTAGTTTTTTTGTTCGTATGGCATCATGTAACGTATATTACAACTTTCAAGACTGCATATACATTGCTTTTTTCCGTATATTATACGTCATAGGATACTTTATTCCATCTCAAAACTGACTGTTCTTGTTAAATAGATATCAAGGTACCAGTCTGTCTGAAAAAAGGGATTTATCAGTTTGCATTTAAGTTCCTACTAATTATCCATGCGCATTTACATTTGCAAAATAGAATATATTTGAACTTTTTACATCTACAAAGAAATGATTTGCCCAAAAATATAGATTTTAAAATTCATAAACAAAGGAAATAATAGCACTCAAGTAACAGCACTTAGAAGGATACATTTCAATTTTCTGTCAAATTTATTAGAAAAATATAATAGTACTGTACAAAATATATTGTATTGTCATATATTAATACAAAATGTTAACAAAGACAATATATGATTGAGCCAGAAAAGCTTATATATTATGTTAAGGTTATATTTTTGTTATATTTTTCTGAAGAATTCTAAATTTAATTGAGCTACTTCTATTCAGTTATTTAAAGTGTCTGTAACTAGTTATTGGCGACTGTATCAAAATCAATCTGTATCCTGACTTTTAGCTGTGTATGCATATGGTAACGCATTACAGAAGCTTTGAAATTATTTTTAGTTTATATACAGTATAGCTTTCTTTGTACAATCAACAAATCTGTCCATCACATTAAGTAAGTACTTTGGATCACTTGCTCAAACAATAACATCTAAAGAACTGCTTTATTGATGAGAAACATGCCTTTCCCTGGAAATAGTGTAAGTTGGTTATTATGGTGAGTTTTACTTTAAGGTCACATTAGATATGGTCATATACAAGGAAATAGGCCAGATACCAATTTAAATAAAGACTTTTCAGCTAAAATTGTATCCGGCCAAATTTTAACAGGTGACATTCAAGTTATTGTAAAGTAGATTTTACAATGGTTTTTAGAATGCTGGATAGAAATGTGAAATATTAAAAAAAATGTAGTCAAGAGATTAGATGTGATTTAGTTTTTAGCAATAAATGTTTATATGCCTAATGTTAATATCCACTAAACAGAACGTTGGCAAAATAGTACAGGAACCTCGCAAACATGATTAATGTAATCATTAATAACAATGTTTTACATATATATGTGTACTTAAGATTAGAATGAGTTGATGATAACTTGCCAGGACATAGATTCAAAAGGAGCATACACAATGCTAACTGTTCAGCGCTAAGATGACACTCTTCTCAGAATCAACATTGTCACTAATGATAGTCGCATATGCAAAGTTTAAAAAATGTGCATGAACTTATGCATATCTAATTTGCTATGTATACTTTAATTCAGTTATCTCGTAAGGAAATCATTTCATTAAAATGTACAGCCTATCACTATAAATCTCAGAGGTTGATTTAGCAGTGTCTCATTGTCATTTGTGTAATATGTGTGTATGGTCCAGTTTTGGAAACGTTGAAAGCTATATTTCACATATGTTCTTTGACAGTAGCGCAAGTATAAATCACGTTGCTCTTAGATGAAAAATATTTTAGACGCTTTTACTGTAATTCATAAATAAATATTTGGAATAGCAAATGCATTGTTTAATCACTCATGATGACACAGAGGGGCTAGCATTCTAAAATTTGGTCATCAACCTCCATACTATTTTGTGTATACGAGCAGCGAAGGCTCTGGCAAGTCGACCTACACACATGCACAGGCTCACCTGAGTCATCATTGATCAACACTGCACACTGCGACAAGTACCAAGATCAAATGGGATTATTCCTTTGATCTGTTCTTTCGTTACTAGTAAATCTATTTTGTTTGATTTGAACTATGCAAAGATTATTATTAGGCTACAATTTTGTATCAACGATAATGTTCACATTCGACATGCTAAATATCGATTCGATATAATCTGCAACACAATTCCACTGTAAGACCAATGTGTCTAATTGAAAGAATAATGCAAAACAAATAATTTATTAAAAGCAATAATTTGTTGTGAGTCAGCTATTTTAGCAATGGCTACAATATACATTAATACTAACCACGCCTGTTTTTTTCTAAGTGATAAACATATATATTTCAAATCTATGACTAAAATGAACCATTAGAACAAATATCGTTCTGTTTGAATGCTTCACAATAGTTAAGAACCAGTCAGAACAGGTGATGCTATCTGTCCTTAAAATCCATTTGTTATGCATTTTACCATCTTAAATGGTATTCTTTGTCGCCAAACTGGACATCGTTCTGATATAAAGCGGTTTTAACCATAGGGTGTGTGGCATACCTTTGGGCAAAAATCGTTAAGTTTTTAAACCATTTCAGTTAATTTTTTGCAAAAGACAAGGATAAAGTACTGTTTTAAATTCTCAATTTCCGATTTTGATATATGCTTGAATTGACTAGCAATGACAAATTCTGAAAAGGTTTTTATTCTTGGATGGTATCAGCATAGTAGTTGTAATTGATAGCTGGTTTTAATAACATGTGATAAATCTTACTAAGCTAGTCCATGCTTAATATTATTGTGTTATCTAAAATACGATACAATATATTAAATACAATATATTTTACTCAGGATTTAACATATAACAATGTTTATAAACTACAAAAAAAGTTAACATTATAATTGTAGTGAAACAACAACAATAATTTTCCTGAGGAGCATCTAGCATTTATTCTGATATGCTTAATTACTTTTTATGTGTCCTTTATATATCATTTCACGTATAAAAGAGGCAAATATGTCAGTGTCAGTGAGATAAAAGATTTCATTTAATAAGAATTTAAGAAAATAAAATGCTGGTTACATATTTAATAAAACGCACAGACTTGAAAAAAATCGTTGTATGTGAATAAAGCTCAAATTTTGTTCTTTTATTCATCCATGCGTTGTTGGCGTTTTCCTTTAATGACATTTAATGGCAGTTTAATGGCAATAAATGTCTCACTAGCAGTGTAAACTTAAAAAGTTTTCTTTTGCAATTAAAAATGTATTTAAAAGAAAGTCACGCATATCACTTGTAATATAAGATCCTTCTAATTTGATAATATCATATTGGTTGTCATTTTTTTTACAACTTTAAGGTTATATTGTCATGTAAGAATAAGGAGTAATTATATAAGATTTCCAATTATTTTACAGTAACGTAGAGAATTTCGCAATTGCTTGTTATAGCCCCAACCGATAAAGAGTTAAAACACATTAATTTGTGGCTTGTAGAATGTGGTTTTAGAAAATTATAGTGTACAAAACTCCCCTAGGAGGTATTTTGGTAGTCCAATGTCTAGTGACAGTAATGCATTAAATGGTTATACATTTAAAGTAACATATATAACTGTAACATCATAGTGGTGTATTGTGTAAATGCATACCCGCTGTTCCATTCATTTAAAGATGTTTTAAGGCAAACAGCATGTCAATTAATAATAATTCGGTTTAACTTGGTATTTGCAAAGTATGATTTGAAACTATTATAGGGTAACGTAGTTAACATGCCTGTCTAAATATAGGTCAGAGAGCTAACGTATGACATTTTGCATCTTATATAATATAGTTTCAGAAAATTATACTGAACAATATTTTCCCTGCTGTGTGGAGATAAGGGTCTGGCTATTTGAGCTTTCACTATTACAGAATTTTCAGTTTTGGTACTGACGTCACTTTTCCATGTACAGACATCATCTTGAAGTTAATGTAACCTCTTTAAAATTCAGAGTCAGGGTTTATGCTCCAAAATCAATATGTCGCCCGTAAAATTAAGACAACTGATCAAACAGTTCATGTTTATGCCTGCTGGGAATTCATAACAGTCCACTTTCAAGCCTTAAATAAGCTAAAAATGGGTACGTCACTTTGTGACGTCACTGTGACGTTAAAACGCCAAAGAAAAAATGTAAACATTTTTTTTCTTAAACAGAATACATTTTCTACAAGAAAATGTATGTTTGACACTTTTACCAAAAAATGCACACGGAATTACACAGGGGCCTACACTATAGGTTAAACATATCAAGTGAGAATAATAACTAAGGCTTCTACAGTTTTCAAAAAATCAACTTTTCAAATTTTTTTTATTTAAATGCATTAGAAAGCAAATTTGGCCTTTACGTTAAGTCGGTCAAGGTCAACCTAGGATCATTATTTGAACAAACTTGGTAGGCCCTACAACCCCAATTGTACATACAAAGTCCTGAAGTCATCGGCCTTCTGGTTCTGGAGAAGAATATTTTTAAAGGGCTTTACCATATATGGACATGGCGGCCGTTATGGTCATGTGACCAGGACCATTTGAACAAACTTTCGTTCCCTTATCCTAAGGAGTCTTCTTATGAAATTTGAGTACAGTTGGCCCAGAGGTTTCAGAGGAGAAGATGTTTGAAATTGTGGACGGACGGACAACGGACGTCGTACGACGGACGACGGACGGACGCCGGAGTGACTGGTATACTATAAGCTCAACCATGAGTATTCGGCTCATGTGAGCTAAAATGCAATGGAGACAGTGGTTGATGAAACCACACTGTTCGCGCTATTCCGACAGCCTGTCTCGACCATTTCATAACAAAAACATTGTCCCTTTCTGTGTGGAAGAACTATTTTCGCTCGTTGGTTTAATCTAGTAAACATGCTCAGATGCTTAAACGACATAAATAAGACAAATGTTCTAATCAACTGCCATTCATTGGGATTGGCAAAGTTCAAAGAACTCCACACAGACGACTGCAATCTATAACAGAGCCGGATACCAGGAGAAATGTACCAGCTCAGTGTTATTTTGGTACATATTATACCATTCGCTAGCAGCGACTGCGCTGACCATATCCTTCTTCGGTCACATACAGTCGAATTTCGCAAATTCGAAGTTCTATGGACCAGATTTTATTTCGAAGTATCAAACGTTCTAATCGAGTCATAGTGAGGTATACTTAAGAACATGTAACCCCCAAAATGATTATTATCAGATTTCCTACACCCTATCAAACACATGTTTTGTGTGCATTACGACACATACGTACTTAGTATTTAAAATAGTTCATAGATAGGCCTTTCTCTGGATCCATTTTGCCTGAAATCTTTTTGAATACGCGAGTATTTCGAAAAAAAAAATCGGAGTTTGAATTTTCGAGGTTTCACTGTGCAAAACACGGAAGCAGATGAAAGCTCAAACGAAAATTCAAACTTCTGGTCCCACTGCTGTTTATGCACGTTTAATGTCTGAGCTAGTTTGCACATAGGCGAAAAGTTCCATTAACTAATGGTTTGACCGAAATGTTTATCTCATGTGTGTTTGAGCATGCACATGGCTATAAATGCCTTACTTACGTGGCTTGTTGACCACGCAAGGAAATTCCATGAACACTAAATGAGGATCATCGGTAAAAGAGACAAATATAGGATGCTAAAATTTGTATAAGGCCATTTTAAATGATTAGTATAAATAGAATTGACGCCATGTCATACGCATTCAATGTGAGTATGACCGGGAAATGACACTATCATAGATCAGACACAACGCATGGCAACAGGAGGAAACTACACTAGAACACAAAGGATTACAATAAACAATCCTCTGTTGTTATTGCCAAATCCGTCCCGAGGCCCATCGTTTTGCATCACGAGGCTTGCCGAGTGATGACAAACGGTGATCCCGAGGGATTATTTGTGTGAGGGTGGGATAAAAAAAAATTCTATACAGGTGGGTCGTGAGTGGGCGTCACGGGTTTTCCAATCGTACTTTCCGTGACGCTATCGCCCGTCACGGGTTTTCTCAGTGTATCGTCCGTCACGAATTTTCTCAGTGTACAGGTATCGTCCGTCACGGGTTTTCCTCGCATCGTGTCACCAGGGAAGTGGCCAGCTTTCAACAGATGCCTTTATATAAACTTTAAACAAAACTCAGGTGAGCGCTTCAGGGCCATTTGTTCCTCTTGTTTTGTCATGCAGTACTGTCGTGCCAACCAAGAGTGATAGTGACGTAATATTTGTTTACAATTGCTAAATCAAACATTATCTTGTAAACACCACTTGAGCTAACGCGAATCGATAGATCACTCGTGTATTAATCCTATCCTTCGGATAGGATTAATACACAAGTGATTTATCGATTACAAGTCCCTGATAACTTTGTAAACAAAACATGTCGTCACTGTCACTCTTGGCTGGCGGGACAGTACTTCGTGTCTTTTCTAGTTTAGTAATCACCTCACTGAGGAATGGAGAGCTGATTGATTTGCTTTAATTAATCGTCTAATTGATGTCATGTGGCTGTTAGTGTTCTGTGCCTCTTCCTATACGGTGCCTTGGGTGTTGGTCACGCTCACTTATTTTTTACAGTAACGCCTACGTGAGAATAAAGTATCTACTAAGACAGTTCTTATGACACAACCTACTGTCGTGCCAACCAAGAGTGACAGTGGCGTCGTGTTTTGCTTAAAATTGTTAAATAAAACATTAACTTGTACTTTTCACTTGACCTGACGATAATCGATATATCACTTGTGTATTAATCCTATCCTGTGGATAGGATTAATACACAAGTGATCTATCGATTCTGAGTCCCTGATAATTTTGTAAACAAAACATGACGTCACTGTCACTCTTGGCTGGCAGGACAGTACACATGATGTTTGTTACAATTCTTATCGTTTGAAAAGGTGGCAAAGTTTAAAGCACAGAGGAAGCAAATTCTTTCCGACTAGTTGTCCTTTTAAGAACAAAAATACTTCAGAGCTGCCGCCAAATTATACTTCACCAATATGTAACTTCCCCTCTCCAAAAATCTTCAAAATTTTAATGGGACGAATATTCAGTAGTTTACAATAACGCCTACTAGAGACTAAAGTACTTTTATAATGACACATCCCACACATAATATTGTTAGTTTCAATTCTGATATGGCAACAACATCGTCTTTAAGAGACTCGGAATGGCGGAACAATATCATGATAAAACCCAATGAGTTTATGACATGTTGGATAATTTGCTATGGCCTCGTTCCATTGTTATTATTTAAGCTATGCACGTAATAACTATCTAAATGATTGTCATGACGTGCGCGGCTTAAATTATAGTATTTAATCGGTTTAAACTGTTCAACAGCTTCAAGTGAGCTATTATTGTACTCATTATCCTCAAAGTGATAATCAATGCCATGCAATTCCAAGGCAGTGATGGCTTAGCAAACAGTGTTATCATATCTTCCGTTATAAAAATGTAGTTCTGTTTAAACAATTAACATTTTTGTTCAACTTGATTTGTACATGAAAATACAATTTATAACAATAAGATTAGACCCAAGATAGACACATTCAGCTTATATAGTTCTTTAAATACCTCCTAAGACCTTCATTAAGTAATTTTCCAACACTTCTGATGTAATATCGAACCAAATCTTAAATATTTCATTCATTATTTTATCCATTGTAACACAATTAAATCAAAAGACAGAACACTCATTTTTGATTATGAAAGCAGTACATTATTGGATTGAGTGAACATCTGCCATAACCTCTGAACGGTACAATAATTTCGACAAGGCTATGTTTTCTAAATATTTCTTGTTCTAATGCAGTAAAAGTAAACAAGATATGACTATAATGCACCGATTATAGAATCTCCTAAACTAGCACCCCAAAAATGCAGAAGCTTCTGTGTAGACTTTTATAAACCGGAGGGGTGGGGCATAACTTCTGGCGATCCCCGGTCATTACCACCTGCTTCACCTTATCAAAATGAACAAAAGTATATATTATTTGGTTTAGGGATAGGAATCTTAATGATTTCTGTGATAGAACGCCGTTTATGAGCTGGAAGGGGGTAGGGCATAACCCAAGGGGATCCCTAGCTGGCTTCGTCATAAGGAACAATACAATTTAATCTATGGGCCAGGGTCTGGTCTGGAGGTTATAAAGCCATTATTTCATACTCGAAACAGCTGATCATAAAATTTCAACTGCTCATGAAAATTAAAATGCCGAAACGTAAAGACTGTTCATGATTTCAAACTCCCGGATGTTATATTTATCTGTAAAATGTTTCATAAATAATAAATTAGGATTCACGACACTCCCGCATCACAAGATGCAACCAAACACCAAATTTCGGATTCCTACCTTAAAAAGTGTAGAAGATATGCTCTGGGCACGACTATTATAGAAACGAGGTCAGAGGTCAAGGTCAACAAGGTCAAAGTGACCCTAAAAAGGTTCGAGACATTTTGTTATCCCCAGATGAATCCACACACTAAATTTGCGATTCCTACCTTAAATAATGTTGGAAGTATGCTCTGGACACGATCATTCAAGAAGCAAGGCCAGAAGTCAAGGTCTCAGTGACCCACAAATGGTATACGACACTCCGTCATCACAAGATGCATCCACCAAACAAAAAGATGGGATTCCTACCTCAAATAATAAAGAACAGCCACCAGTTCATTTGGGAGCATAACAAGTAAGCAACATGGCATGGAAGACATTTTACTCATGTGACATGGACAATATAGTCACACAATTTAGGTTGGCTCACCCAACATGTGCTTCACATGAAATCCCACTTCAATTGGTCCTCTGATTTCTGAGAAAAAATATGTTTGCAATTCAATAAGATCTACCTTGGCTGATTATGTCAAAGGTCCACCATGACCGTTCGTGGTTACCTATAGTCATTGTCTCATTTGGTGAAATATATCAAGTAAGTATTTTGACTTTGGCTTAAACAGCTATCGAAAACAACCCCATCTTTTTAAAGGTTTACCCATAAACGAAGGAGTTCTAGCGATAAGGCGTATATTTTCCCTAGTTGGCATGATTACAAACACCAAATTTTCAAATTGCCCTAATGTTTTTAAAATTGGTGTAGTTCAGCAGTAAAATATGCGTAGTAAGCAACAAAATACGTTTCAAAGCGATTCACCATTTAAAATAACGTGAAAACGTGCACTTTCTACTCCCACTCCTCATTTTACGTCTTAATACTGGGTTCCGTGTAGACCAGACAGTAAGTAACTGCAATGCTAATTTAAAAAAGTAAAAGTGCTAAAATGTTCAGGATTTGAGTGCTCATTTTTTCTCAAACCTTACCGTATTCCTTCTGCGCATGCGTACGAAATACACTTCAAATTGTGACCATTGTCCTTGGTGTCCTTAAGTTTATTTTAGATGCTTTCCACCCCTAGACCCAAGATGCCCTTTGGACAACGACATGAAGCTATAAACATTTACAAGATATAGAAAGGGCATTATGGGTCTAGGGAGGCGGGAAGCATCTGAAAACAAACTGAAAGACACCAGTTTCATCTTTCCATTGACAAATGTCGCAATTTTTCGTACGCATGTGCAGAAGGAATACGGTAAGGCTTTGGAAATGAAGAGCACTTATATCCCTAACATTTTAGCACTTTTATTTTTTTAAACTAGCAACGCATTTACTCAAAGTAAGTAAGGGTGCAAAGATCAGGAATCGATAGGGTAGGGTGATCGTGACTCGGACACGCTTCGCTATTTTCGTCTCATACCGACGTACAGTTGCGATGTATTAAATTGAGAACTGTTTGTAAAGGGAGGCAATTACCAAATCTTCATTTTCAGCAAGTTTCTTTAAAGCTAGATGGCACAGTAGGGTCATAACTCGTGGAAATTGAAGGCTATCAAACTGAACCGTCACTCGGACGCCGTGGATTATGACTCAGACACCTGTAGATCATGATTCGGACACATCCTATAAAACAGATTTTGAGTCGGACAGCAGGCACAAACGAGATACTCTTGTACTTTGCGACATTACAGACATCATGGACATCGTATGTACATCTTCAACTCCACACAGACACCTGGTCAATTATTCGTGCGGAAAACGGACATGTTTTTGTAAATAAGTACATTAGACGTTCGGTTAGAGGGTCCATACTTCCCATCACTAACTTGGGAATTATGTTTTCAGATAACCTACTATAAAAAGCAATCGTTACTGCGCCCAGGGACTCTCTATATGTTTGGGCACTTAAGCTGGCGATTTGTTTGTTTTACAACATGTTACGTATGTTATTACACATACGATCTGAAGAAAAAAAAAACATTTGAAAGTTGTGGTAATAGGCCTTTGTAACTCCTCAGTAATGGCAACCCGTTACATATGTAACCCTATTGTCAATTTTGAAAAAAAGTCATTTGAAAGTTTTTAGGCGTAACTGCATGGAGCTAGGCTTGTTTCATTGAGAAAAAATGTACTTACATTCATCTAAGCTTCTAGTTGAAGCTTTCAGAAAGTAATTTGAATTCCAGTGGCATAGTATGCGTTACATAATGAACATAACCACACGCCCAGTAAGCATGTAAAATCGGACCATCATTGGCCCGCCAGGGAAACGTCATCCGAATGGCGTTTCGCTGGCGGGCCGATAGCGGCCCGATATTGGATGCTGGCTGGGTGTATATTGTAAAATTGTAAAATTGACTTAAACGCATTTAGTTTTGCAAGAGGGTGACACAATACATGTATTTGTAATCAGCTGGATGTAATGCATTCAAATTCGGACTTTCTCGTAAACGTCTCTCTCTCTCTCTCTCTTAAACTTGCGTGTTCAAACTCTTCCGAAAACATCCTATAAAATGCTGATTTTATTGCATGTCTAGGAGAGGATCTAAATAAGCCAATGGCTTACTGTCAGATCCTATCATCTTAACATTGTATTTATGTGTATCATGTGCCTTACCTGAATAAAATATTGTTTAAACCAAACGTGACCAGAATACTTTGTTTTTGTTTGATTTGATGATTTACGTGCCATCAACAATCTTTCAGTTATGTAGGGACGGATCTTGCTGGGTTGAACCAGTACTAAGCTAGGATTAATGTGTCTTGCTCAAGGATACAACGCGGAACGCCGGTGAGGCTCGAACCCACGGCCCATCGGTCTTGAGTCAAGCACTCTACCACTAAGCCACTGCGCTCCCCGTGACCAGAATACAAAAAAGAAGAAAAACAAGATAATACAATGATTGAATAAGCTGGCTTATAATGGCTATGTAACGTATATGACATATAAGACATATAGGATATGCATGAATTTTATTTATTTGTTATCCCATTTTATTCTCACCTGCATACAAGTACAGACCCAGAGTGGGGCGGGGCAGGTGGTCTGGATCCCCCTGGTAAATCACAAGTTGTATAGGTGTATTAAGGGAATAAGCAATTGGACCCCGCCCTCGAAATAGATGGACACCCCTGGCAAATGTTGGACCTCCTCTCCAGGAACCTTGGAACATTTTAGTTTTCTTTAAAATCAACCATTGAACTTCTGTAAAATAAGTTGAGGACTACAAAACAAAAAAACGTTGTCAGCTTTTTTTATGACAGATGGACCTGGACCCCCATGGCGAAGATTCCTGAATCCGCGGATGGCGTATATCAACAATAAACACTATCACGGTAATATGCGCCATGTTGAATTGGGGGCATTCTCCACTAGCTGGTATTTGCACCCTACAGGTAAATAAGTGTAGTCTGCTATAAAACTGATCAGTGCCTGTGTTCAATCAATTAAAAAGGAGGTTTACCAAAGTAGTAAAATATTCAAACTTTCAGAAAGTAACCAGGAGTGAATACACTTTAATTTTATGCTTTATTATATTTATAAAAAATAGCAGAAAGATGGAAAATCTATGATTTATGTGACCTCTATTTGTTCTAAGAAATCCATTGACTAAAAGTTCCCACGCTAAGCATTCTTTCTTCAGTATAGGTGTGTGTCTAAAGTGTGGTCAGTAATTTAATTTATTTAGTCAAAAGATACACAATATAAGTTATGAACGGACATTCCTAAATTAATGAAATAATGGGAAAGCATTATAGATGTTGCGTTGGAGGGTGTAATGTTGTTCCATAGCCTGCAATACAACTGTCCCAGGCCGTTAGGGGACTTCCGTTCGTTTTAATTGCAGCCCATAGTTCCCGTGGCTGATCTCGAACACTCTGTGAAGGAATCACACGAGCACGCAGTATGACCGTATTAGCATATTGTGGTTCTATGGCACACTCAATTGCTCCCACAAACCCGTGACTCTTAAAATATGAAAACGCTTTTTGGATATTATATTTTCCTATATAGTCATTTCCAAACTCTCTGTTTTCCAATATGTACTCAAATATTTTTCCCAAATCAAGAAGCGGCCATTGTGCAACATCTTTTCTCCAGACATTTGCTGGGTAGCATTTAGGGTCCGTGATATTGTGAAGATCTAGTCTTCTCTGATATTCCACCCTCAGCTTGACTTGAAGCTCTTCATAAGAACTCTTAATCGGAAGTTTCAATTCCCATGCTGTAAATGCTCGGGCGACAAGTTCACGTTTTGACCCAGTGCAGCTTAAGCTTCTTGGAGCCAAGAAAACTTCTAGTTCGCCTCGAGTCATTTCCAAAAAGTCCTCATTAACTCTATCTTTGGAAATTAAATGCTTAACTCTTTAGAAGATAGTACATTTGAAATGGTACTGTAGATATTTTCTTTGTCTGAGAAGCAGCTGCTCTTATCACTGGTCAAATAATATTAAATAACAAATGTTTTTTACATTTTTCATTAACTTTTATGATTTAAGCTATTTTAATGTTATATATTAAAGTATATCTCTTAAATGGAAAAGTTGGGGGAACTATTATATATAATAAATCATCAGAAGTAATCATAACATGCCAGCTATTCTGGGCCTCTGGATTACTATTCACACATTTATCATGCTTATCTCTTTGCTTGCTGGCGGCGAATTGAGCGTCTGCTGATCATCAGTCCAAACAGTTTGGACCCAGATCAGACTCCACAGAATGTCGGGTCTAATCTGGATCCAAGCTCTTTGGCTCTGATGGTGTTCCTATAAGAAATATTTGCAAAAATTAACTTTGAATATTGTTTTAGAAAAAAATCTGCAGACGACAACAAAAGGATGAAAATTATCCATCATGCCAAAAAGTTAAGGCATACTACATTAAAATTGTGCAGTTTTTGTGAAATATGCAAAAGTATACTTACTTGCTTAAATCACTATTAATTAAACAGTAATTGATTAAGATATTGAATGGTAATAAAGCTGTGTATATGCAGTGAAAGAATTTCAGTGCTTATCAGCTGTGTGAGATTGCACCCATTTCAAAATGGCGCAGGTTTCCGTGAAATTGTTTATTTAAAATCATAGCTGCGAATGTCAAAAGTACATTAAAGAGTGTTTCATGTAGAAGTTGCACTGTATGAGTCGAAAGGTAAGCGAGGAGTGCGACCGGGAAATACCACAATCTGATACTAGCCCATGGAACCATAAGGTAGAGACATTAGAACATTCAAAAAGCATAAACAACACATAAAATTAAATGCAAATCTTTTCCTCGGAAACCAGGACTTGAAAGACTATACGAAAAACCAGGACAAAACGAAAAAAACACACAATGGTAATAACACCTATGAACCTACAACAACATAACTACCGCCTTCGAACGGACTACAACCGCAGTAAGTGTAACATCACAGGGAAATAATCAACTGTGATGAGTCAGGGAAACTCACAGACAGTGGAGCTTGGAAACATCTAGCAGCCAGGTTCATCATTTAGTCATAGCTATTGGCTTTGCCAATTGTCGAGAGTTAAAGAGGAAACCATGGATACAAACCATTCATAGTTTACACAGATACTTGTCGAGCACGTGCTGCGACCCAGTGATCCTGACATTATACGCTTCAGTGACTTTATTTCTGAAAGTGCGTTTCTCTGCAGCATCAAAGCATGATATATAAATGCGGGTGGTAATAATTGCCGCTGCCAAATTCTTTGAGATAGCAATAAGTCAGGTGATTCTTTTACATCGAAACAGCGACTCATCGATCTCAAGTATAGTGTTACCATTTAGCCATTGTGTTCATAAATTCGAGTAGATACGAGTAATTGATATTGTCAGAGTGTCATCCAACTGTCCAAGATATCTGGAATTGCCCCCGGAACCGTTTTCCCCTGTATATATCCTAATTGTTGTTAATCAGAATAAAGAAAAGCATTGTGATTTTGAGTCGGACATGGGCGTCCGAGTCATTATCCATAGAAAATTTCACGTGTCCGTCTCATTATCACCGAGTGGTTACCTGGTTCTGATGAATTTATAAAGAAAATCAAACATTTAATGCATATTCTATAGTAGATATGAAAACAAAATAGACTGATTTACACAAATAAATGATTTTTCAGAGACTAGACTTTATTGCTTTGGTCAAGACTCTGTTCCAAAACAAACGAAGGCTGGTTTTTATTACTGCTGTTTTGCTCGATTTTCGAAGTTTTACGAGTGCTACATTTGAAACAGAGTAGTGAAGGCCTATGCTACGCTATCGTATCAACGGGCATAACTTTGCTAAATTAACCTTTGGGGTTTTCAAACCACTAATAAACTTCAAGATATCACGTCACATTCTCATTACAAAGAAGCAACAAAAAAGTGTCCGACTCATGATACCGTCCGACTTACGATCACCTTACCCTACAATCAAGTACCACACCTGACCCAGGATACGAATGGAAAAGTGACAAACTCACAGTAGACACCACAAACGAGAGCCAAGAGGTCAGCCCTTTCCCAGCAGGTGACCACCAAGCACATATAAACAGACGCGCACAAAGACATAACAAACACAAGACAGAACAAAAACATAAAAGATCCACAAAAGAAGTACTGGTCTAAACGGCACCCAGTATAAAGACGTAAAATGAGGGATGGGAGTAGAAAGTGCACGTTTTCACGTTATTGTAAATGGGGAATCGCTTTTAAACGTATTTTGTTTTTTACTATGCATATTTACCGCCAAACTACATCAATTTTAAAAAAACATTAGGGCAATTTGAAAATTCTTTGTTTATAATCATGTCAACTAGGGAAAGTATACGCCTTATAGCTAGAACTCCTTTGGCCCTGGAGAAGAAGAGTTGTTTATTGTTTTCTACATATTTCTAACAGATTAAATTATGAGCAATCCGCTCTTAAATGAGACAATCTTTATCTCAATTTCGCAAGGTCACGTTGTATACATAAGGCTTTGCGACATCTTGATTCTAGCACAGTCCAGTATATCTAATTTAAAAAAGATTATCAAAGTGTATGAATACAGTAAAACCTGTGAAAAACGGCCACTCAAAAAAGACAAATCAAAGATCTTTATGACAAATAGTGCATGTAGCTTAATGAAGGTCGAAAGTATTGCAGAATGATCCCATTGGAGCATTCTGCAATACTTTTGACCTGCATTAAGCGATAATTGGTATTGAAAACCAATTTTCTGTCTTTTTGAGAGTAGCCGTTTTACACAGGTTTTACTGAGGTTGTTCACACAGGGTACCCACAGCATGTGACCCCTAATAAATGTACTTAGGTCGAGATTAATACAAGAGTGACAGAAGTAACTAAAGAAAAATAGTTTAAAAGCTTCTGTAAATTGCGAAAATAAAGCTAAGCATACAAATGTAGCAAGAAATAGTCCCTTAAAGCGCTCAAGTTCAAACTGATAATAAGAGTACATCTTAACAACATGCATACTGAAACCCATTAAAGCCGAATGAAATTTCCTGTTCTTATCATTTAGATCAGTCCATTCTGTTTTAGGATTGTTTGGTGGTATTTTTCATTTTCATTCAAATTTTAAAAGAACATTACAACAAACAGCGGATACCCTGGTCAGACGCCACATTCTGATCTTCGATGCACTGTTTGCCAAAGTCCCACAGTTATATAGGTTAAGACTACATCAAAAGGTCTTGGCATCTATATTCCCCATTTTCAAAATATACATAACAAGTAATATGTATCAGTATCTGATTGATCTGTATATAATAAAACTATATTAGACGATCTCCCCTACGTAATGCATCTGGCCAAGTAAATCTAAAACATAATAGAGGATGGCATACATCAATGGAAGTATTGGAACGAAAAAATGTATTTGAGTCAAAATGACTGGGATGCAAATGACTGAAATAAATAGCCTGGAATGAAATGGACTGGAATCAGGTAATTCGGTTAACATAGACAAGAATGAAATGGCCTGGAACAGGTCTGGAATCAAAGAGACAGGAAATGAATCAAGATGAACTAATTAGACTGAAATAAAACAGACTGGAGTGGAATACATTTGATTGAAATTGACTGAGATGGAATGCATTGGAATGAAATAGACTGAACGGAATATATTAGAATAAAATTGACTGAAGCGGAATAAATTGGAATGAAATAGATTGAAATGGAATACATTGGAATGGAATGCACTGGAATGAAATTGATTAAGATCAAATATATGGGAATGCATTATACAGAGACAGGATGGATTGGATGGTAGGTATTGGACTAAAATCGACTTGATGAAATGTCATGGAATAAACTAGTCTAGAAATAAAAAGACTGAAAGTAAGTGACCAAGAATGAAATAGACTGGAGTAAAATCAACTGGAATGAAACAGACTGGTGGAATGTAATAAACTGGAATGTAATGTACTGGAATGTAATAATCTGGAAATAATAATATACTAGAATGTAATAAACAGGTATGTAATATACTGAAAAGAAATAGACTGGAATGTAATAATATACTGGAATGTAATATACTGAAAAGAAATAGACTGGAATGTAATAATATACTGGAATGTAATATACTGAAAAGAAATAGACTGGAATGTAATAATATACTGGAATGTAATAAACTGGAATGAAATGGATTGGAATGTAATAATATACTGGAATGCAATAAAATGGAATGTAATATACTGAATTGTAAAATACTGGAATGAAATAGGCTGGATTATAATAGATTGGAATGCCATAGGCTGGAGTGCAGTAGACAAGAATGTAATAGACTGACTTGCAATAAACTGGAATGTATTATACATGTACTTGATTGTAATAGCATTGTTTTTCTATCAAACATATGAGTTATTGGCACACTAAAGAAACGTATCAAGGTGACGTTTGTTTTACGCACCCAAAACATATGTTGCTAGAGACGGTTATTAACCCTTAAAAAGCCAAGAAAAAAATGCATTTGAAAATGTCGTCTGCTGAAGTCGTCTGCTGCAAATAGTTGCCTAGTATTACTGACCAATTAAGTATAGAAGCAAACAGTGTGGACCTAGAACAGACTGCTCCTATAGGAGCAGTCTGATCTGGGTCCACACTGTTTGCCATAGAGGCTTCTTAAACATTTCAGCAGACGAGAAAAGCAGACGACTTTTGTTGTGATTGGCGCATTAAGGGTTAAAAATAGATCATGAATAGGCCATATTCTTTGAATCAAGCCTGTCCTGAATGTATTTCGAATTAGCGAGTATTTCGAAAAATAGAAGTTTGAAATTTCGAGGTTTGACTGCACTGTCTTAAACGCCCAATCCATTCCATGTGTTTCACAATGTCATTTGCATTAAATTAATACAAGGTATCCTTAGGGAGACAGACAAGAATACTTGTATTAATTGACAATAAGTTAAAGCAGCCATCTGAATCTCTGAAGCCATTTTTGTATGTCAAACTAAACCACAAATCATTGCACAGATCCAATATAGGAACTAATTAACTTCTTTCGTTCATGATTACGAAGGCAACAGCTTTCTCCAGAGACTTTGCCCAATCATCAGAGATGCTTTCAAAGTCTTTTGTAGCGAAAACAATAAATATGCTTCAACATAATATGAAAGAGACCCTTCGACATGGTCGGAAGTAAATGTTTCCAGGATAATAATAGCTTACCTATGGTAACCAGATTAAGAGCTACAAAAGCTGACTGAGGATTAATTGGGCCTCGACGCGACAAAACCGGTCGAAGGGCCGAAGGGAGGGCGTGTTGGTTTTGGTGCGGATCACGTCGGCGTTGGCGTCCGCATCGGCATCCGCGTCGGCGTCCGCGTAGCGTCGTTTCCGTGTATTATCTTCTGGACCAGTTGATGGGTTTTTTCGCACAGGTACATTGTTGGGAGGGGAAAGAGTTTATTAGATTAAGATTACATTGACCTTATTCTAAAGGTCACAACGGTACTTTGCAATGTCTAAATTGGGTTTCCGCACGTTATCTCTCGAACCGAACAATGGATTTTGGCCAAACTTGATAATATTTTTTAATTGTGACACGATAAAGAGTTAATTTGATTTTGGTGACATTGACCCAATTTTAAATGTTATCATCATATAAAGACTGTAAAAATCAATATCTTCTGAACCAGTTGGTGAATTTTAACCATACTTGCATAGATACATTTAAGGAGGGTTAAGAGTTGATTAAATTTGGTGACCATGACCTTATTTTCAAGGTCACACCATCACTTTGAAATGTTAAATTTCGACCAAAATAGGGTTTCCGCATGTTATCTTTTGAACGGAAAATGGATTATTACCTAACTTCATATATTGTTTTATGGTGGTACTATTAGGAGTCGATTAGATTTTGTTGACTTTACGTTATTTTCAAGGTCAACATTCTATTAAAGAATGTGAAAATCAGCATTTTTAGCGCATTATCTTCTAAACCGGTGACTAGATTTTGACCAAAATTGAATCAATGAATTGTTGGGAGGTTGGAAAGAGTTGATAAGATTTTGTTGACCTTGACTTGATCTTCAAGGTCACATATGCACTTTTAAAATATTGACCAAAATAGGATTTCCACATGTTATCTCTTGAACCAAACAAGGCATTCTAGCTAAACTATATGTAGTTTATCATTGTGGCAAAATGAAGAGTTGATAAGGTTTTAGTGACATTGACCTAATTTTCAAGGTAAAGACTGAAAAAATCCAGCCTTTTTGGAGCTTTATCTTATGAACCACGGAGAGGATTTTCATCAAACTTGCATAGGTACATTGTTTTGAGGGAGGAAAAGTGAATTCAATTCTGACGACCTTTATCTTATTTTCAAGGTCACACCATCACTTTGTAATTTCAAATTTTAAACCAAAATTGTGTTTCCGCATGCTATCTCTTTATAAATAATGGATTTCAGTCATTCTTTATATATTGTACCATTGTGACACATAACTATAGTGAGCTGATTAGAATTTGGGTAAGTATGCTTGCTGACTCAATTTACGGTTGGGGAGACATAGTTTTCCACTGAAAACATTGCTTTAATTTAATCTGCTTCTATGTTTTGTCTCTGAGAAAAGCAAAAGTTCAGGGTTGCTCGGATGCGTAGGCGTATCTGCCTCTTGGTTGCCCGCCCATGCGCACGTTACATAATCACATGGTCTGCCTTAAATTAAAGCAATCAAGGGACAAATTAAGCGTTTTCTCGGGATATGTTTATTAATGATAAAATGTTCTATGCGCAATTGGGATTGAACAGTCGGTTGCGCACAATGTAAACACTCCTTCGAATGAGTAAAATTATGAAAACCCGCTCATCTGGCTTTGCATGGGTGAAAGTTTTCAGGATTAATCGTGAATTCAGGATTTTGAAGCTGACTTTCCAAAGAAAGTCAGCCTTAAAAATGTTGAATTAGGGAGATTATAGTAGCTTCTCTGATTAATTTTAGATTACATAACACATTTTAGCAGGTTTAAAAAAGTGAATTTCTAAAGTTAAGGATTTTGGAAATTTTGATCTTTCACTAATGGCTTTGTGATAAATACACATTATCATAATAGTAACTTGTTCTGGCGTACTGTATCACGTCGAGTGGATGAGGTCATACCATCGGATCACCCGAGACGCGTAGCGTCGAGGGTAATCCAATGGTATGGCCTCATCCATGAGACGTGATACTGTACGCCAGATCATGTTACTATTATGATAGTATGTTTATTATATGCCTTTTTTCTGACATTCTTTCTGAATTTAAAACCTGTTTTGGTCTTTAATCCCGAAAAATTGCGGGAACGTTTGCCATTACGTTACGTTTCTTGAGACGTCACGATCACATATTTTTATGGAAGGGATTCTCCGACATAATTCCATGTGTCCAATTTAGTTTTTGTTTTTTAAGATTGCAATTTTATTTCGTAAATTATGTCATTGTATCATGTGAATTGCCTTATTATAACAGCTTTGATCATCGGATGTTGCTTAAAAATTAAGAAATAGTACAAAGTAAACTATAAATAGCATCAACAACATTATAAAGTGACATGAAACAAGCATTTGAAGCATTGAATATTGTCGGTAATACCGCGCTTCTTTCTATGCTATATATTTTGACGCCAGAGGGCGCGTTTTCATTTATAATCTATAGGATATCCCCTTTTCGGAAAACGGTGCCAGGAGTCATTTTGACTGAATGATTTATCCGAAAACTGTTTCGATTCCTGATCTTTGCCCTTTTTCTTACTTTTTGCTTATTTTGAGATAAATATATCGAAAAATTCAAGACTTGTTGGTTTTAATTTTTGTCCTCTTGTAAATCGTTTGTTATAGGATGCACGATAAATTTCTTGCTAAAACATCCATGTAGAATGTCATATATGTAAACTTATTTGAATAAACCTTAACAAAAATGAACATCAACGAAAACATTACAAAAATGAAAATGTCTTAAGTTTAAAGGGAAGCAACCTAGTAGAAATACAAGTTAAAAGTTTAAGAAAAGATTAGAAATTAACCCATTATACCAACTTTTAATAGCACAATATCTCATTATGTACAAGGTCTACACTGATGTTTGTGGTATAAAATAACTATATGATGTTTGTCCACCTGTATGTAAGATTATTCACTCGCTAAAGCTTGTGGATTATCTCCAAATAAAGGCGGACACGATTACATATATGAACGATGAAAGGAGACTATTCCAGCAGCAATGTTGACCCCGCCAGCGAAAGGACATGACGCCATTTAAATGGCGTTTCGCTGGCAGGCCGATGATGGCCCACTGAATAAAGGTATTTGGATTCTCTCTCTCCCCTCATCAACTGAAAAAAGTTGCCAGAGTTGGAGCCGTTTGACCCCCATACTGGATGTGCGCATGGAGGAGGTACCCACAACATATTTAGAAGACGGCTTGTATGCCATATGATCTGTCTTCAAACCATGAAGCCAAACCTTTCTACTTGTATAAAAAGGGAACACCTTCTTAGCATTTATTTACATCCCAACCCCAGGATCTGATATCATGAAATTTCAACTTAGCACAATAGAGAGCGAAGAAAGCTGAGATGAGTCTGTGCACATGTGGAATCTCGATAGAGCCTTCTCACCGAATGGACGTCGATGAAAGCTCAGAATTTTGGCATCTAGACAAACTAAATATTGTAGATGGTTCATCCCTAAGATGAATATGGTCATATACTATAAACAGTTATGACTTTAATTCAAACTGTTATGACTTTAAATCAAACTATTGACTATTTGAAGAAAAAATCCCGATTGCGCAGATCACGCTTTTTTTCAGAGGGGTCCAACTCTGACAACTTTGTTTTTATAGTTGATGAGGAGAGAGAGGATCCAAATACCATTAAAAGTGTGTCATCATTGGCCCGCCAGCGAAGCGCCATTTAAATTGCCAGCAAAACGCCATTTAGGTGGACCAATGATGGCCGAACATCAAGAACCCTGGCTTGGAAGTTTTGTGATATCCAGGGGCGACCAGTATCGCTAAGGAGCCCTATAAGTGTCTGATCTTCCAGGGGGTCCAGACCCCTGTCCCCTACCCAATATCCCCCTAACGGATCTACCCAGGCCTCGAACTATCGAGAATTGTCCTGTTCCTGGAACCTAATAAGCCAGCACAAGGGGTTTCGGAGGGTCTGAATGGGGTACCTCTAAAATCGCTAAGCAGTAAAATTTAGGTCTATAGATCGCTAATCAGTACAATTTAGGCCCAAAAATCAGCAATCAGTAAAATTCAGGACCAAAATCGCTAATCAGTAAAAAATGACCCCAAAATCAGTAATCAGCAAACATTTGACAAAATCTGTAAAATATCTTAGAAGACATGCCATTTGGGCGATAAAACTAATTTTTAAGACTACTTGATGCAAATGACAGTCTGATCTGGGTCCACACGGTCTGCCTGTATGCTTATATGCAGCAGATAACTTTAGCAGCTATATTTGCTCCATGGTCACTAATAAATGACTAGCCGGCCACTTCTTACCTCCAACAGTTTACTGTGTATACAAATGGATCTTTCCTTCTGGTTTGATGCAATAAACTTTGGAAAGGCCACTGTACATACCTTGGGGTGTCAGGTTATAGTTTTTAAAAGTAGTGTTTTTTTTGTCTGAAGATCTTTTTTACCTAACAAACAGTATAGACCTTGATGAAATGCCGCATAATGTGGCATTTCATCTGGGTCTTCACTGTTTATAAAAGTATCCATTTAGGGGTTTCACGTATACAAAGGGTAACATGCATTGCCAAATTATTAAAAGTATGTTACTGTCACATGAACGTGCTTGAACGGTAGTTTGACTAATTTTTTTTCAGCACTAACAGCGAAATAAGCCACGAACTGACAAATCAATCAATAAGTGATCTGTGAATCAGAGAAACTTTCACCCAGTAGATCAGCCTGGATCTGTATCAACCAAGTCTGACCAGTTTTCGCTGTGTGCTCAATGGTACATGTATCTATGTCCATAAATTTTCCATGCTTCATATTAATTGATGGACCTTGAAGGGCAATCGGACAACTGCGGATAGATCATTAAGACGGGTTACTGTAGAACGACATGGAATAACTTTTTTCCATCAAATTCGCTAACCGTTGAAACGCCCCATTCCACTATTAATTTTAGGGCGATTATTTGCTAATCAATAAACCCTATTGACACCCTTATTTTGTACTTGTCACATTGGTACAACCACCAAAGACACAGTCTCACCAGGCACAAATCTGTTCATTTGGTGTTGTTATTTCTTTTATTAATTATGTCTACCTTATTTTACAATGGATGGGGGTGGGGCGGGGTCCAATTTGTCTATTTTAAAGGAAGCTAAAAAAAATTATATGGGCCGGTTAATTTTTCCTGGGGGTAGGGGTCCATTTGCTTATTCCTATGAGAACCTATACATCTTATGATTGTCCATGTCAGGAGTCTCTGTCTCTGTCGAGCCCACCCCTCTGGATGATACTGTTTTTGTGGCTATTACTTGGCTGTAACCAGTATTGGTCTGGGTTGGTTTATTTTTTCATTTAATATCCAAGGTGCACCCGACTGCCAGGCTTAACTGGCATTCGTTCTGGGTTTAAAGCCTCTTCGAACACGCGGCCTTGGCTTAAAGTATGATCCGACAGACAAGGAAAACAATTTACTATACCGCGGCGGCTACATTAAAAGCATTTAACCGACAAATGGTATATTATATTATTTATAACTATGATTTTTCAAATATATATGAGTTGACTGAGATTCTCATTTCGTTGAATTTTTTTTTTCATATAGATAAACAGTCAATTTAGATGTAGAAAATTATAATTTATAAATGCATCAGCGCTACAACATGAAAAAAATAGATCTGCGATATATATGTCAGCTTGAAAAATAAAGGGAGGTAAAGTTAGTCAAGACAAGTATGGATTTATATATTGTGGTATCCTGACCCGGTAAATACATAAAATGAGCTATGACATGATTTTTGTTTGTTTGATTTGATTCTTTACGTCCCATCAACAATCTTTCAGTTATAAAGGGACCGATCTTCCTGGGTTGAGCCAGTACTAAGCTAGGATTAATGTGTCTTGCTCAAGGACACAACGCAGTGACTCCTGTGAGGCTCTAACCCGTGGCCCCTCGGTCTTGAGTCAAGGTCTCTTCCATTGAGCCACTGCGCTCCCAGCTGTGACATGAGATTTCCAACAATGTGATACGAGCAATCAGAGAGGCTCAGACCATCCTGCGCAGTCTGGTCAGAGCCTTTGACAGCTGCTTGAATATTCACATGAACTGCCTAAGCTTAAAATTAGGCTATACAGGCTCATCTGAGTCTATTCATGTCAAAATGCCACATTGTTGGAAATCACGTGTTGCGGCTCATATTGATGTGTCCAAGCTTGTCCGGATGTGAGGCGGGAATGAATGAATGACCCAGTAATAGATCTACATATGTTGTTTGTGTCCGAGCTTGGCGGGACGGTACGAAGTTCTCTCATGCCTCGCCGGTGTCATAGCGTTATGTCCTTGAGAAAGATACATTAATCCTTCAACCCAGGAAGACCCGTCCCAACGTAACTGAAAGATTGTTGACTAGGACGTAAAGAATCAAATCAAACAAAAAAACACATAGGGTTAATTTCTAGGTAAAAGAAATCATCCATAACACCGTTTGCAACGAGTGCTACTTGTTTGGGAGAAATTATTAATTTCCGATAATTCGGTGCGCCCTCTGGCGTCAAAAAACTTAGCATTTTCACTTTTGTATTATGACAATCCAGTCCTGCCTCATGACAACCTAGTTCTGCCTATTTACAACCTAGTTCTGCCTTTTGAAAACCGAGAAATGACATAATCTGAATCTAAATACGAGTGAAACGACTTCTAAATGACAATTTGCATGATATAATGACACAATTTACAAAGTAAAATGAGATTACCAACATACAAAAACAAACTTGTATGCATAGAGTATCGGCGGAAATTTTATTCCATATATTTTCCGTCTCTGGTTCCATGCTTGCAATTTACTTTACGTAACGTTGCCGCAAAAGCCGGTAACCGGCATTGGCCTCGTTTTAAAGGATAGTGATATGGATTCAGAAAACCTCAGTTCGTTGATCCGGCTCTCTGTATCAGATGGCCAGAAAACAGACAGTTCTAAAATCGTATCAGTTACAGGTATATAATAACACAGTGTAGGACCGGAAGTGTACGGTATTTGTGCTTGTACATTCTTTTGAGATTGTACATCGACGGATAAGTTATTTGTGCAATGAAGCGAGGGGTAGGTTGACAAGAAGTTTCTCTTTTTTCAAACGCCTTTCATTCTAAGTGGAATTCTGGTGGATGGAAATTAGGTTACACAGGCTGAGCTATCGATTTCCACTATTCGATTTTTTTCATTAAATCCGAAAGTTTCACAAAACAACGAAAATCACGCTATCACCTGGTTTCGTCCGAGTTTCAGTGTCTTTGCAAGCTCGATATCTTCAACCAGACATTTGTTTATTTCAGTTTTTCACTATTTTTCACATTTTTAGTAATCTGTCAACTTAGTTTATAGGCTTGTTTATCGATGCATACAATAAAACTGTCATGGGAGGGGTTTTTGTTTGCACTGTTTAATTCCATATTTGTACTGTTATTTGAACGGCAATTGAACCGGTATTTGAAAATTGCCATAAAAATTTGTACAGTCATCTGCAGCCCTATACCTCTGTAAGAAAGCGTATTTGTGATAAAAAAAAAACTCTTTAGTAGCTGATCATAAAATATATGCCAGAGAATATCTTGAATAATGATTCAAGTTATGTGAAGTCCTAAAATGAATCTTGAACGTAAGTTTAATACAACACTCTGATTCCAAATCTTGGATACCTCTCCAAACTTCAATATTTGGGTGCATCCATGTTTAGCTCCCCTGAGCTATACTTAGGGGGAGCTATTACTATGGTCAGTGTCCGGCGTTCGGTGTCCGTTAACCTTTCCTTTAAATGACTTCTTCTCTGAAACTACTGGCCCCGGGGTGATTTGGTTCAAATTTGGTCACAAGCATTATTGGGTGAAGGGCTTACAGATTTTTACAAATGGTGAGGCCCCGCCCCCTTAAGGAGCCAGGAGGGGCCCCAAAAGGGGTATTTTTTGGACAAATTTAAAAAAAATCTTCTTCTCAAGAACCGGCTATCCAGGAGCCTTAATATTTGGCATGTAGCATCTATAGGAGGAGGACTTTCAAGTTTGTTCAAATGAAAGTGTTGCGAATTGTAAAGGTCATGCAAGGGGACTTCAAGGCTTCATATTCCCGAATTGTAAACCAGTATTTTTCAAATTTAAAAAAAAATCTTCTTCTAAAGAATTAGTAGTCCAATAGTATAAATAATTTGGTGTAAAGCATATTTAGGTGAAGGACTTTCAAGTTTGTACAAATAAAGGAACATGTATGACCGGAGTTATGGCCCCTTTTCCGGCAAAATATGCTGTTTTTGAGTTTGTTAACACCCTACAAGCCACATTTTTTAGCAATCTTTATTAAATTTGAACAAAACGTGTATGGCCATAAGATCTCGCTCAGGTTCGGTTTTGGGTTTGATCGTACAAGTATGAATAGAGTAATGGCCCCTTTTTCGGCAAAATATGCTGTTTTTGAGTTCGTTAACACTTTAGAAGTCACATTTATTTAGCAATCTTAATTAAACTTTAAACAAATATGTATTGCCAAAAGACCTCGCTCAAGTTCAATTTTTGGTTGGATAGCACATGTATGACTAGAATTATGGCCCCTTATTTGGCAAAACAAGCTGGGTTTTTTTCGGATTTCTCAATCAGTGTTTAATGAACTTATAGAAAATATGTGTGGCAAAAAGACCTGGACCAAGTTAGATTTTGGGTATAATTGCACATGTTTGACCAGAGTTATGGCCCCTTATTCAGCAAAAATGCTGTTTTTTAGTTCGTTAACACTCGAAGTCACATTTCTTAAGCAATCTTAATTAAACTTATAGAAAATATGTATGGTAATAAGACATTGCTCAGGTTCTACTTAGGGTTGGATCGCACATGTATGACTAGAGTTATGGCCCCTTATTCGGCAAAAGATGATGGTTTTGCGTTCGTTAACACTCTAGAAGCCTCATTTTTAAAGCAATGTTAATTAAATTTTGACAAATGATGAATGGCAATGAGATATTGGTCAAGTTCGACTTTGGGTGTGATTGCACATATATGTCTAGAGTTATTGTCCCTTATTCAGCAAAATAAGCTGTTTGGGACTTGTTAACGCTCACGCAGCTTCATTTGGCACTTGATCGGGTCATTATGACCAGTGGTACTCAGGTGAGCGATATAAGGGCCACCATAGCCCTCTTGTCATAGAAAAACCTCATTAATTCCCATGACTGACTTTAATCTAATATCACTAGTCTTTCCTTCAAGTTTGTACGTGATAGATTGCTGGGCCGTCCCAGTTGGCTTTTGTGCACTGTGGGATATTCTGGTCTACTACAGTCAGTTGCTTATTATCCTAGTTCATGGGGCAGTATAGTTGCCTGTAACATTTGTTCTGGCCAACACTGCCAGACCCATGTTTAGCCTGTTGTTGAGAGTTATTTGCAAGTCTTTAATTATTTTTCAGGACAACTTACTAGTCTGGTTGTGTCGTTTTTAAGCATTTATTTCAGAATGATGTATGTCCCCCCCCCCCCTGTAAGGATGGGAGACATATTGAGTTTTGCCCTGTCCGTCTGTCTGTCTGTCTGTGCGTCGCGCTCGTTTCATCTCTACAACTTTTAAACCTTCAGAGGGATTTCAGTGAAACTTCACACAATTGTTCCTCATGGCAAGACGATGTGTCACGAACAAGAACCACAACTCTACGTTCCTTCTGAACAGAGTTATCCCCCCTTAGCTAAAATCGTTTATATTTGAACCGTTTTATGAGAAAAGCTCCCTTATCGCATTTGCGACCAGTGTAGCCCAAGATCAGCCTGTGCATCCGCGCTAACAAGACGTACCAGGTATATACCGAATTTCATCTGTCTAGCATGTAAACTGATTGCGCTATAGAAAAAGTCCAATTCCTAATTGGATGACCCTCGTATGATCTAAACATCTGGCAATACAATTAAGAGGATTTGTCCCCGGATGACTTGCATCATACTCAGATCTAATTCCAAACGCCTATGTACGTATCGACTGGCCAGATAAAACTTTCAGTCAATTGAATCGCGTTTTTATTGCCGGACTCTGTGTTTTATAAACTATAATTTCAGCCTAGATTTCTTTTGGCTGAGGGTTTTCGCCATTTTCAGACCGAAATGCAGGCTCCAATGCAATGGGAGTCATAGTATTAGGAAAGGGGATAATTTTTCCAAGGGGATCAACTATTTCATTACACTGGCACTTGAAATTTAGCAGTTTAACTTGCTGCCATTACGATATACCATGATATTATAACTTTAACGTCTGTACTTTGAAAGCGACAACCCTTTATCTATTTAATTATGACTAACAAAAGAAATAAAATGCGTTTTCTGAAAATTAGCTTACCCAAATTACTGTACAAACTAATGACAGATACCTGTACAAACGCAAAGTTGACTTTTGCAAATACCCCGTACAAAAATTAGCATTGAAACCGATGACCTACTTAGCATTTTTACCTCATTGTGAGAATAAACTCACATACACTTGATAGTGCCGTTCATTTTTATTGCTGTTTTTTGTTCTTGACATATAAAGTTTCAAAAGGATACTCGATAACATCTCAAAAACGGCGTCTATTTTATGTCAGATGTTTTCACAATTCTTATGTTGACATGATTAAAGTCTTTTCGTTGCGAAACCGTGACTTTGAATAACATGTACATGCACCTGAAATGTCCCCGAGTCATTACGCAAACAATGCCGATACTTTATTTCACAGAAAAATAATCAAAACTGACAAAAACTACAAATCTGCTTACCGTTTCCAAGCGACCGCCTTGCACAAATAACTTATCCGTCGATGTACAATCTCAAAAGAATGTACAAGCACAAATACCGTACACTTCCGGTCATACACTGTGATTTGACTTCAGTAAAATAAGCTGCTGAGGACTAAAAAAAAAAAAACCTTGTCAGAGCTTTTTTGTCAGCCCTGGCGAAAATTTCTGGATCCGCGCATGAAGATTTTTTTACTATGGACTCAGCTGGCACCCAAAGCCCCCCCCCCCCCCCCCCCCACACACACACACACACACACTCCCGGTCCGGATCCGCCACTGATCTGCCCGAGTTGACCCATCGTCTTGCGCCGGCGCGATACTAAATTTTGGAAAATGCTTGCGCATTTATTTTAGGAAACTTTATCGCGGCAACGCGATTGGTTGCTGAAGTATTACTGCACCAATGGCACAGTTCGATACATAAGATATTCGTTTTACTTTCATTTTCGATTTTTGTGCTGGTTGCCGGATCGTAAGCATACAAATGTGCAAGCAGAGATGCAACGTTTTTCGTGAATGCAGAAATTGGGTCAATGTTTGATTGAAAATGATTAACAGATAAACTATATTATGATTTGCGCGTAATCATGTAAGTTGTATTTCACAGTATTATTCTATCTATCCAAGATCATGTGTGGATTTTGCGTGTATGTGTGTGTGTGTGTGTGGGGGGGGGGGGGGGGGGTAGTGCAGTAATGCCAGTATCATGACTGATTTTAGAAATGTTCTAATAAGTTTATATGCACTAATGCACTTATTAGTTCAACAATAATTTGAGTCTTACCCCCATGGTACAAGTGAGCATGTGCGTAGAGACAAGATTCAAAACAGTAGAGATCTAAAGGTATGATCAAGTCTTTGTGTTCATTATGCAGAAGTGTTGGACCTTTGGCTTTACATAGAGCACCACTGCCACCAGCATCAAAGAGTCTGATCTGTGTCTTCAATTGGCACACATATATCAACTTGTGCTTGGGCCAGCTTGTATCCTTTTCAGGACATTATTCTCTAGGAAAAGTTTAATTCTGACTTGAAGCCAATATACCCCGTAGACGAACTCCAATTCATTTATCGGACATTTTTACCTACATGTTATCGAGTCGAAATCCAGTTAAGTGATTATAGCAGATTATAGTCAGATTCTCTGACAATTCTAGTTTTACTGCCTTAGCTAGCGGCTACCTTTTATCTGCTCCATTATAGGGTGGTTAAGAGGAGATTATCTGCCAGTCCTGCATTTCAGTGGACATAATTTGTGCTCCAGGGCTGACTCAGTGATGATTCCAGGAGTTAGCCGAGGATTCCGAGTGTGGCCGTAGACTTCCGAATGGCAATTTTATTGCTGTTGATTTTCTTCTTTTGTCCCATAATTTTGTCTTTATCTGCCTTTTATGGGCACATTTCATGTATTCATTGTCAAATGTTATGTGATTTGCAAATAAATTTGAGTTGAGTTGAGTTGCTATTCTGACAAGCATTTTGTGAATTCCAGCCCTGAAAACCAACATTTTATTTGAGAACAGAAAGAGAAAAATGTTTGAAATTTTAGAACATTTACTGTATTTGTCATCTATTTAATGTGTCAGTCCTGAACAGCTTGCCTCTTGAAATGCACGGATCCAGAGAGTTTTGTCAGAGGGGTCCAACTTTGAAAACATTTTTGTTGTTGTTGTTTTTTAGTTGATGAGTGGATAGGGAATCCAAATGTCACTATAAATGGGCGATCATTAGCCCGCCAGCGAAATGCCATTTAAATGGCATTTCCCGGCGGGCTGATGATGGCCCAACATTAAATGCTGGCTTGGTAGCTTTGTGATCTTTCAGGGGATCCGGACCAGTATTGCTAAGAAATTCTATATATTGTGATTTTTCATGGGGGGTCCAGGCCCCCTGTCCTCCCCCCCCCCTCTGGATCCGCCCATGTCGTCAGAATACTGGATTTTAGTCTTAAATTTTGTCTGGCCTGAAGGCTAAGTAAGAATGCATGCCTAATCAATCTCATCCAAAATCTATGTGTGCATATTCAAAAGAACCGTCTCATTGAAATGTTTATTTTGAGCACATAAAACGCAAGTTGAAATCAATTAATGAGAAAATATTTACAATTTGATGCTTAAAAATTTTTAGTTGTATCGACCTATGTTTGTGCTTAACAAAGTCTTTAAAATTTTGTTGTAGACACAAGATTTCAATAGCCAATGAGCAAGTAATACTATGGAGAGTATAGCTGAAATGTTGCAGTCTCTACAGGTAAGGCCAGAATATTTACGGGAATTTCTTTTCAGATTTAGGGTCGGGGGGAGAAAAAAAAAACTGGTAATACAGTCGAACTTTGGTCGCTCGAACTCGCCTGTCTCGAACACCAGGGATCACTTGAACTCGTTTGTCGGTCCTGGCAATTTCCCTATACATTAAATGTTAAAATACACCCCAGGCTCGAACAGTGATGGCTCGAACTCTGGAACTCAAAGCACCTCCGCAGGACGATTTTTCATGTAAAAACGCTATGATGGCTCGAACCAAATATTCCTTTACATGAATCAGTAAAGGGCTTGATTTAAGTTCATTATTATTTCCATAAGCGCTCCGTGACAATGATGATTTCACCCTTGGGTTACCTAACTGGCGAGCGGAACGTGTGAAGCAATTAGCGGCAATTTATCAGATCAAAGATTTGAGTAAGTTCTCACTTGTCACCACTTAGTAGGGCGGCTGAAAACGGTTTAAGACAATTAATGAGACGTTTTGTAATCAAGAATTCGCATGTCAAAATGAGTAAAACATGCCTGGCTGGATAAAGAAAGGCATCGGATTGTGCGGGGGTACAGTCTAATCCGCGTCTTTGCTGTAAAATTCACCAACGAGAAGAAAAACAGTTAAGCTTACTCGATAGCAAATGCATTGATCAGCCTGCGCATATGCGCATGCTGATAAATGTATTTACCTTCAACAAGTTCATATGCTTACACATGTGGCTTATCATTTTAACGCTAGCGTGCAAAGGGATTTTGATCATTGACAGGTGTCACGAGCGCTTTGCAACTTTGGTCGATAAAAAACATGATGTCCGTGATGACATAAAGTAAACATGAATAAACTTGAAAATTGTCAGGCTAGGTATCATGGGTCGAACTCATACCGACGGTCCCGACGAGTTCGAGCCAACGAAGTTCGACTGTATTCAGAGCTTTTTTTTTTATTTTTTATTTTTTTTTTTTTTTTAAATATCTCCAGAAAAAAACAGTAAGACTAGTAAGGCAAACCAACAGTCGACTGTATTAAATTTTTAAATATTTTATCATTTTCCTAGAAATCTGGATAGAACAATCACTTTTTACAATGTCACTCTCAAAAATACACAGATAGAACCTCAAAAAAATATTATTTTTTTCAACGAAACAAATAATATTTAGTCGGCGGATAAAATAAAAAAAAATTTTAGAAATTAAATTTTATTTTTTCCTACTTTCCAGAAAATTACAGTAGGAGGGTTTGTAAATCAACTGATAAAAAAATTCTGGCCTAAGATTAAAAAAAAAATTGATTCAGCATGTTGGTTGTGCCCTGCATACACTCCAAACCCAATAAATAGACCCGCAGATAATGTGAACTGTTTCAGAAGAACCTACATGCAGGGGTGGTCCAGGATTCGATGTTAGGGGGGCACACAATATTTGAAACATAAAATAGTTTCATGTGAGCGCAGAACAAATAATGCGCCTAACATGCCCCTGGGAAAGTTTTGAAAAAATTGTGCAATTTGGTGCATTCTGGTGCATTCAAGGGCCCAGTTTTAGCTTTCATAACTTGGCTATTTTGTAGTTTAATTTTTTTAAAGGGTTACCTAATATATAGTTAGCTGTTGTATGATTATCTGCTGTAAGGTTAGCTACTATGGTAAGCTGATGTATGATTATATCTACTTGAAGGGGAGCTCAGTGGCTCAGTGGTAGAGTGCTTGACTCGAGACCAAGAGGCCGCAGATTCGAGCCTCACCGGCGTCACTGCGTTGTGGTCCTTGAGCAAGACACATTTATCCTAGCTTAGTACTAGTTCAACCCAGGAAGACCCGTCCCTGTTTAACTGAATGATTGTTGATGGGATGTAAAGAATCAAATAAAACAAACAAAATCTACTCTGGGGTCACCTAATGGTAACTTTTGTATGATTTTTATGCTTTAGAACTACTTACTTAAAATGTTTAGCTGCTATATGATTATCTACTGGAGGGTTACCTGCTGTATGGTTATAACTGCTGTAGGGTTAACTACCGGGCCGCGTAGCGCAGTCGGTAACATGTCTGGCTACAGATGCGTGTCTGACTGCAGATCCAGGAGTCGGGAGTTCGATCCCGGCCCGGTCCCATACTTTCATGGAGATTGATCAAGAAATAATTTCTACGGTCATTCTCCTCCCTTCCGCTGATTCATTCAAGAAGGGTTGTTGTCAGTTACAAGCGAAAGTACGCAAATTACTGGTTAACCGCTTGCTCAAGCCTGCCCAGGAAAAAGTGTGGTTAAGTGAACTGACCGTCCCGCAATGACCATAGCTGTTGACATGGGACGTAAAGCAACAAAAACAAAACAAAACAAATATGTAGGGTTAACAGCTGCATGATTACCTGCTATATAATTATCTGCTGTATTGTTTCAGGAGACTGAGATAATCAACAAATTGTACAGTGAATGGAACGACCTCTTGAAGCAAGATGATGTCAAAATTGATATTGACCTGAGAAACAAGTTTGATCAATGGTTTCTCAATTGTCACAAACTATGGTGAGACATTTGAACCGTTATCCCTATGCCTACTGGGAAATTTTGCATGTTTTCTTGCCGTCTGCTGATTTTTTTTCAAAATCAACTTTTTCGAAAAATTAATTCAGGAATACCATCAGAGTGTCACACAGTTTAGATCCAGATCAGGCCTGACATTTTGTCTGGCCTGAACTGGGTCCAAACTATTTTCTATGGTTAACAGCAGACGTCACTATAAGTAGGCAAAGAGTTATAGCCTTGGATACAATTTCAACTCTAGTTATGCTGATTATTAGCTCACCTGAGACATAGGCACAATGTGAGCTTATGTGATCATTGATTGTCAGCTGTATGTTGTTAGCAATTACTTTAAAGGACATCACCAAATTACTGGCTGGATTTTTACCAAACTTAGCAGAGTTGATCTTTATATGGCCCTCTGGCCTTATTGTGGCTAGGAAAACTTTAAAAATCTTCTCCGGAAACTGTTCATCAGATTTCAAAAAGATCAAGCAAAAATGGTCGTAAAAATAATAACTTTGATCGGTTTTAAAAACATGGCTCCCAGTGGGTGTTGCCATTTTCTCTAATGTCTCTATGACCATCTATATACGATACTTAAAGTATCTTGTAGGGAAACCAAAGGTCAGAATTGAAAAATGATTTAGCTGAAATAGTCACTAGGTGACCTTCTAGAAAAAAAGCCAAAATGAATTTGATTGGTCAAAAAAAACATGGCTGCTAGGGGGGGGGGAGGGGGGGGGGAGGGGGGTCGATTTCCCTTATATACCTGTATGTGTAGCTGAAAATAGCTGAAACTAACAGTCAGAATTAAAAACAATTCGAATAGATGTTTTCTAGTGCTGCAAAAATAGCAAAATCAGATTTGATTTTCAAAATAACCTTCCGGAAGGGCTCCCTTAATCTGAGGGGTGTGTCCTATTACAGCTACGTTCCTCTTCTGAAACAGCTGATCAGAGTTCAAAATGATTTGGTAGAAATGGTCACTGGATGATCATCTACGTATATATGGGCCTTGACATGACAAAATCTGTCTTCGGGGTTTCCGACTAAACCAGTCTGCTCAGCTATAGAGACTAGCTCGAAAATTGAATATTTGCTTGAAGCAAGTTTATATATGATACTTTCCAAAAAGGGAATAACAAAGGTACTGGGCCCATATCTAAAAAAGAAATAGATTGAAGAACATGGCCACAATGGTGCTTGGCCAATTAACGTTATATGAGTTGTGACATGAGAATTCCAACAAAGTGGTATGTTCGACTAGCACAGCTTCAGATCAGTCTGCGCATACGCCCAGTCTGATCAGAGCCTTTGCTTGTCACTTGAATATTCTATGACTGTTAAGCTACTGATTGAGCATCATTTGGAGTTTCGCAGCCTAAAAGGAAACTGCATAGGCTCGTCTGAGTCTACACCTGTCAAAATGCCACATTGTTGAAAAACTTGTGCCATGGCTCAATTATGATCTTATATACCTTTACAAGAAACTTTAAGCATCTCCTCTGAAATGAATTCAAATAATTTGATAAAAATGGTATGTATTAAACAAGGGGATCTATAAACATTATAACTTTAGTAACTTTATCTGATGGGTCAGATCACGTCAAGTGGCTGCGCCAGGAACGATCGAATCACACGAGACGAAGTTGAGTGTGATCCAGTAGTTCCTGGTGCAGCCACAAGATGTGAACCTACCCATCAGATCACGGTACTAAGGTAATGATGTTTTTATTATATACCCTACATAAAAACAACAAACTCTTCAGTTTTAGCAATAAACTCAACAAAATTGTAAAATTGAAACCGTGTGATGCAACTTTGCGAATAACGTCATGCGAAGTTTTGATGACGTCACGTTTTGCAAATAACCTCTCACCCAATATTTTTGATGACGTCACATTGTGTAAACATGGTATGGCAGAAGTAAATGCATTTATTGTGTTTAATTCTTTTTCTTACAAGAAAAACATGTCATTTTAGCGATTAATATTGTTATCGTTTGATTGTGATTTTGATTATGAGTTCGCCCTCAGGTACTGGGTTTTATGTGATGCGATGGGTAAAAAATGGAGGATGGCGATACAGAAAAATGTCACGTTAGTAGCCTGATACAAGATTTTGTATTTTCCAGTAGGAAAATGGGTTGTAATAGGTGTATTTCATTGCAGGTATATAATAAGCATATAAAGCATTAACAAATTTCATCTGTTGAGAAAATATGTCTCCAGGGGGTGTAGCCAGTTTCCCCGTAAAACTCAGATGAGCCTAGTGATTCAGGACCACTTGGCCCTCCTTGTCATCCTAATAACCAATTAGCAGAATTGTTAAAAAAATCAGTTTTGGGGCTTCAGAGGAGTCCAAATTAACCTTGCTCTTTTGCACAATGACTGCCTTAGTTATAGGATAATGGTGTGTAGGTTTAGGATCTTTGATACATGTATGACTAAGGCTTTCATGAGATAGCAGTGGCTCAGTGGTAGAGTGCCTGACTTGAGACCGAGGGGCTGCAGGTTTGAGCCTCACCGGCATCACTGCATTGTTTCCTTGAGCAAGAACATTTATCCTAGCTTAGTACTGGTTCAACCCAGGAAGACCCGTCCCTTTATAACTGAAAGATTGTTGATGGGATGTAAAGAATCGAATCAAACAAAAACAAACAAACCAACGCTTTCCTTGCTCAAGAGAACTGTTTTAGCACTAGAAAAACAGGTTTAGATTGATGGGTATCAAATTATAGTAAAACCTGTCTTAAGCGGCCATTAAAAAATAGACAAAGCAAAGATCTTAATGACAAATGGTAGCTTAATGAAGGTCAAAAGTATTGCAGAATGCTGCAATACTTTTGACCTGCATTAAGCTATAATCAGTCTTTTAAAACCAATTTTTGGTCTTCTTTTTGCGTGGCCGCTGGCTGCAATTTGTCCTCTGCTGATGATAACCTTTGCAAATGGTTTGGACCCAGGTCAGGACTGATGGAATGCTGGGCCTGCTCCGAGTCCAAATTGTTTGACACTGATACTTTTTTTGAAAAATAGATTTGAAAAAAAAAATAAGCAGACACATAAAAACTACCCAGCATGCAAAAAGATAATGTGTTTCAGCAGCTCAGGTACACTGTGCACCATAATAAATCACTTTATACCACCCTAACCAACTTTAGCGCGAAATATATCTCATGATTTGCAAGGTCTACACTGATGTAGGTGGTATAAAATAGTCATACCATGTATGTCCACCTGTACATAAGATAATACACTCACTAAAGCTCCTGGATTATCTCCACGTACAGGCGGACAAGCCATGGTATAACTCATGATTATGTGTTTCATGTTTCAGTATCGAAGATAGTAAAGTCCTGGATGAGGCAAATTTCTACACAGTGAAAGATGAACTGAAGAGCACATTATATGCTGACTTCATGGAACAGCTGAGAGAAACTACTCAACTTGAACAAGACTTCCCTGTTAAACTTAGGTTACAACATGAGTTGGCAAAGTTGGAGGTAGGAAATCCATTAACTCTTCATGCTCAGGGGGTTGTATGATGACTTTTTGGAACAACTGAGAGAAACTATTCCTGTTGAACAAAACTTTCCTCTTAAACTTAAGTTGAAACATGAGTTGGCACAGTTGAAGGTAGTTCTACTTTCTCATACAGCCATTAACTCTTTACATGCTTAGAGGATTGTATGCTGACGTGATAGAATAGCTGAAAGAAACTATTCCCATTGAACAAAACTTCCCTCTTAAACTTAAGTTACAACATGAGTTGGCAAAATGGGGTAAGATGCACTTCCTCATACAGCCATACAGCTTGTAGCTGACAGCATGTCTAAAATATCAACCCCTTAAAATGCATGTGACAGTTCTATTTAAAAAATGGACAAAACTTAAAACCTGTCTTAAAATGCATTATGCTCATGTTTCATATGTTTTGTACATTTCAAGTGGCTGTGCATCTTTAAAAGTTAAATGTCTATGCTTTGTATAGAATCATTACAGTAAATTTTCTAAAATTTCAAATGGTAGTGCCTGCAAAAAAGGCCTAGACAAACAGAGGAGACCCAGATCAGACTGCTTCTGAAGACAAGAAGAAGCAGTCTGATCAGGGTCCTCCCAGTTTGATATTCTGACAAACATTTTGTTAATTTCAGCCATAATAAACAACATTTTATTTGAGAACAGAAAGGGAAAAGTGTTCGAAATTTATGAAAATTTAACATACCTATTATTAGCTCACCAGACCAGATGGCTCATGGGTGAGCTATAAGTATACCAGTGACTCAAGCCTCTGTTCGTCCGTCGCTCATCAATCTGTCCGTCAACATTTTCAAGGATCTCCTCCTCTGAAACCGTTGGGCCAGTTACGTATATAGTAATTAAAACTTTAATTGTATACTTAATACAGAACACCTCTGCTGAAGAATGGATCCAACGATCCTGTCTTTGTGTGAAGAAGGAAAGAAAGCTTATGGACAAATATAACAAGGTAATGATTGCTTGCTCAAGGTACTATAAATGCCTTGAAACAGCTCTCGAGCAGGTTAACATCAAATCTTGTGGCAAATGACAAATACATTGGAGTGATATGCTGTAAGAATTGGTGGGAGCATAAGGGCAACTTGGAGCTTCAGGATTGCAAGTCTTTTCAATACCCAAGATGAATCTTATAATTCTTCAAAAGACATCTGATCCTCCAGAAATACATCTCCTTCATAACCATATGCAAGATTAAATTCAAATTTGGTACAGACCCCTAGTATAGAGTAGTTAAAAATTAATTTTCTAATTTCTCAACCAAAACATAGGTTGTGTGTTCTCAATGAGTTCTTTTGAGCATCCAAAACATGTTAAAACTGATGGGTAAGAAAATATTCACATTCTTCTCAAAAACTTCGTTTAAATGGACCTTTGTTGGTAGAAAACATCTGGGCAACATGCAATTATAAAAAATGAGCACTCATGATGTAAGGTCCTCTATTTAACATGCTAACAGGTAACATACTAAAAACCAGGTTATCAGACAAACTAGTGAAGCATAGGAAATTGAGATTTGAGCTATACTGAGTTGCAATTTTGTGTTCCCACGCAAGGTATATTATTCTTTCTGCTCAGTACTTGCTAGCACACAAGAAGGCATCCCCATATGGCTGATTTTGTCTTTCTGGGACGAAAAACATCAACTCAAACAAGCATTGCTGCTTTCTTACAACACTCTATATCATGATTGTCTACCCCCATGGACCTAAAAGAAACAGTGAAACAGGTATGGCAACCCATGCCTACTTTCAATTAAGAGGTAAAAAAAGAAAATAGCACAAAGAAGAAAAACAGCCCGGTGACATATGCTTTTTAAATAATTTTATTACCCAACCATCTATATACAGAGTAATTGTCTTTTTTTTGCTATGTCATGAGTCACTGAAATATGCCACCTGCCAATAAATATGACTATAGACTGGCACTATACCATGGTCTGGATACCCATTTCTCTGTTAAAAACACACAGGCGCTTATCGACATGTGCAGTAACGATGCACGTACGGTTTGTTTGTGAAAGGAGATGGTGAAATTAAGGCATGGTTTGGCAAGTTTAAACTCCAATAACTCCGTTGTTTATGGTCAGAAACATAAAGTGTGGGTACTCGTTTTCTTAGTTAGAAGGAGCTGAACATTTTGAGACCAAAATTGAGCAGATTTGGTGAAATTTTCTGTTTTGCAACAAAACCGCATTGTCTAAAGCTCCATGCAAGAAACGCTGCTAAGTATTTCATCAGTTGGGTTGGGTAATAAAACATTTATTTCATGCCTATTTGTAGTATAGTCAAACTATTACCCCTCGGTACCAAGGACAACCTGATGCACTATTGCACTCGCCTTCCGCCTTGTGCAATAGTGCATTAGGTCGTCCATGGCACCTCGGGGTAATTGTTTTGACTATACTATAAACAGGCATGAAATAACTGTATAATATGTTTCAGTACAAATTTCCCTTTAAAGTAATACATTTTTTTGTTTCTGTAGTTACATTGTGTGACATTTTTTATTCTAGATTTAAAGGATTTTTTGCCCTTAATGTTTTTTTGCTACATGCCTATTTTTTCGCTGCTTTTTGTTTTCATTTATTAGCCAATAGCATGTAGCTTATTCACAGAAAAAAATATGGTTTTTCTCACATTCAATTTGTTAAAATAGGACAAATAGAATTTTTAAAAAACTCATATTTTTCAATTTCTAAAAGTAAATAACTTTTTAAAAAGGCCCATAAGGTCATGTTATTTTTATCAAAAGATGAGTTTTGAGCTATTTTTAACATATTAAAAGATGGTAACTATTTGGCCACATGCCGATAAGTCCTGTTCTACCTTAAATGCCAAGGCATATATTTCATTTCTGTTTTTAAGAGCTAAATGGTGGTGCATTTCAGAGCTTGATTTTGTTGTGAAGCAATATCATTAAACACTTTCAAAAAATGAAAATTGGCAATTTATGGTCAAAGAATCTAAATATATAGCGAAAATACACTGTCATTATGTACAAATTAAGAATAAAGAGTGTTAAAAAAGTGATTTTTGGTGCCATTTTTACGCTGCCATTTTGAGGGAATATTTAGCTTCCCGCATTTTTACAATTTTAAAATACTTTAACTCTAAATATGTTCTTTGCGTTCCTACTGTATAGTGGCTACCAGAACCCCCAAAACAGGTACTTTGGCTAACAGAGTGAAGACCTAGATGAAATGTTGCATTATGAGGCATTTCATCATGGTCTGCACTGTTTGCTAAGACAGACTGATCTTCAGAGAAAGAAATACATTTTATGGAAATTATAACCTTTGACCCTTTAATATATATACAATGGACCATCCAGACTTAACTTTATTAAACTTTATGGAACATTCCATTGATTTTAAAAAAAGGTTAAGGGTTAAACAAAATTGTGTTCACAATTCAGGGCTGACCCTGGCAGCCAACACTTTAGTCAAATGGAAAACAAAATTATTTGGCACATTTTTAAAGTGTGATGGTATATTGGAAAATCCAAAAGCTGATCAAAATGCACTTTTTGGCAAATATGTAATCTTTGAACCCAATTTAAGTGCAATTTTTGTTGCACATGGCTACATTGGCTAATGGCTGGGCAAGCTCTGTCACATTCAGGGAAAAAAGTTATTGGCCATTTGGGCCTTTTCTTTTTCAGACAAATGTTGTATACATATCGGGTAAACGTCCTTGTGAGCTCAAGTATGAAGAAGTTCAGAGGAAGAAACAGGTTTGTTATACCTTTATCTCAAGGGAGATCACTCTCCAGTGGATGTGTCTAAAGGGAGATAATTCTCTAACAGAATGAACATATTCTTTTTCCTGTGACCCTCATTTTTCATTGTTAGGTGTTTCTACAAAAGACAGAATAACATGTTAGTCAAAATTTGAAAACAAATTGTCAATGTATTTGACAATAAGATAATACCTCGAGTTAGTCTCATAGGTCTAGAAAACCATACAAATTTCAGCATAAAATAATTTAATTGTGCATATTCTCTTATCCAACAGTTTTAGGGACGACATTGTGCAGATGGAATTGTCATGTCAAACCCTACAAGATTGATGCCTGCTTTAGAACATTATCAAAATTCCAAACTAACCATGTCCCTGTGTTAACCCTTAAAGCGCCAAGAAAAAAATGCATCTGAAAATGTTGTCTGCTGAAGTCGTCTGCTGCAAATAATTGCCTAACATAACTGACAAATTAAGTATAGAAGCAAACAGTGTGGACCCAGAACAGACTGCTCCTATAGGAGCAGTCTGATTTGGGTCGACACTGTTTGCCAAAGAGGCTTCTTAAACATTTCAGCAGACGAGAAAAGCAGACGACTTTTGTTGCGATTGGAGCTTTAAGGGTTAAGCTCACCTGTGAGCTTAAGGGTTCGGTCTTTGTCTGTCGTGCGTCCGTCGGCTGTAAACTTTTTCTTTAAACGACATCTCCTGAACTAATGATCCAATTTTAAAATAACTTCACATGAATTTTTCCCATGATGCCCTCTTCCAAAATTGCATAAATGGTTCTGCTCCACTAAACAGGAGGCCACCAGAGCTCTAGATAAGAAATCTTTAAAACGTTATCTCCTCCTGAACCACTGGCCCAAATTCAAAATAATTTCACAGAATTGTTCCTCATTATGGCCTCTATTAAAATTGCATAAATGGTTCTGCTCTGGTAAAGAATAGGGCTGCCAGAGCTCCAGATAAGAAATATCTTTTAAATGGCATTTCCTCATGAACCACAGGTCCAAATTCAAAATAATTTTACAATTGTTCCTCATGATGCCTTCAGAACAAAGGGGCTGCCAGAGCTCTAGAGAAGAAATGTTGTTAAATTACATCTCCTCCTGATCCACTGGTCCTAATTAAAAAAAAAATCACAGAATTGTTCCTCATGATGCACTCTACCAAAATTTCACAAATAGTTCCATTCTACCGATCAAATATACTGTCAGAGCTCTAGATGTGAAATGTCTTTAAACAAAATCTCCTACAGAATTCATTTCTTTATATGGGAGACAACCCTCTTGCAAATGTGGCTGTCTTGTTTGTAGAGTTTTTTTCCTTGATTCTGGGAAAGGATGGATTTTCCAGTACAGATAGCCACAATAAGGATGAGATTGACCATTATATGCTTTAAGAGGTCACAGGTAGACTTTCCTAATAAATATGAACTTCAGTCTCTGATAATTGCAGTTATCATAGCAAACAGTGCAGACCCTGATGAAATGCAGATTACCAAACTACCCTTTTAGGGGTTTCCAGTTTACAAAAGGTTTATTCCCTATCATCAGATGAGTTAGATCAAGTTATGCCCCTGGAGCCAAAAAAGGTCCATTCAATGAGTCATATGTTAAGGCTTAAATAGAATATTTTTGTCTGAAATGACTAGGCCTAGTAGAGCATTGATATAATATAATCGTAGCATCATCTAGAATAAATGCCTCTGTGGGCCAAAAATGCCCCTGCCGCGGATGTCAAGCTTTACTTTCCTGTTAGTTTTGTCACCATAACATCATCATGAAACTGCTGATCTATCAAAATCTATAAATGGACTTTGAGTGGAGCTATGCTTTCCTATACCTTTATAAAACAGTCATTCTCAGGTGAGCAACCCAAGGCCCTAGGGCCCTCTTTTTTACAAAATGCGGACAGGAGTAGGATAATTGTGGGCAACAGCAAGAAATCCTTCTTCAAAGCTTATGTGGGTGCATAAAACAGGGTGTGTCACATGCGCTCTATATGCTATTTTGCAAGGGGGCCATTGCACACTATCAATTAAACGGATAAACAAACAAATCCAACAGTTTTAACATTTGTTGTGGGTGCTCAAAAGAACCATCTCATTGAGACGTTTTTTTGAATACCACAACATTTGCTTTGGTTGAGAAATAAGAAAATTATGTTTTAATAATGCACTTTTATCTAGAGGCCTCAGACCTTTGAAGATTTATTATGAGTGTGGTCTCTCAGGGTTCGCACAGGCTTGAAAAGTACTTTAATATACAGGAGTGTCTTGAAAATTAAATTTGCCTTGAAAAGTACTTAGAAAGCACTCAAAGGCCTTGAGAAAAGTCCTTGAATTTTACCATTTACAGGAGGATTCAACTGTGTTTTTGGCGACCTAAATCAGTATAAAATTGTGATGCCTTTATTTGGTGCAGCATATGCACCACAATTTTATACTAATTATCTTAAACTAATATCTTTAGTAATGGACTCTAGCATTTCAGAAGTAGAATATAAATGTGTAAATCAGTATTTTTCTTAAGTTTTCAGAACTTGAAAACAGTAGGAAAGTCTTTGAGAAGTCCTTGAAAAGTCCTTGAATTTTACACAATCTTGCCTGTATGTACACTGTCTCTTAACCCTTTACCTCAAAGAGACGCATTTTAACACTTTTGCAAACAGAGCAGACCCAGATCGGCAACTGCCCCTGATCAGGGTTTACTCTGTTTGCTTATGAAATATGATATACTGTAGATTCGGAAATGTTCGCGAGAACTTAATTTTCGCTAATATTCGCAAATTTGCTGCCTCGCGAATTCAAAGTTCTTGCTAATATTTACTTACTCAAAAGCAAGGTACATATATCGTTGAAGTTCTTTTAAAATGGCCTATGGTGGACGATGTAGCAAACGGTTAATGAAAAGCCAAATCTTACCTTAATGTCTCTCACTCCCTCACTAATTTTATCCACAAACCTGTAACTGTGTAAGATGAAACAATATTTGTGTATTCATTTTCTATTCAGTAAAACATTGACCAGTGTTTAAAGGTCGAGTAAGAATAGATTATGCAAATCAAAGTCCTTTACATGCGCTTTCAACCGTTACACAATAGACGTTTTGGGATACATTATTAAAGTATATAATTGATGGCTTGGACAAGCTAAAGATTAGATATCAATTACGCTAAAAATACCTGATCATTGATTAAGATATGGACCAGTGATTTTAGTGTGTTCAAAGAGACGATGACATTACATTGCCAATTAAAGTGGGCACGCCAAAAATGATCAAAAATGGATTGCTAATCTCAAAGCAGTACAAATTTTGACCTTTGGGAATCTTATATTTGGATGCTTAGTTTCAACCCACGGAAATGACGACCACAGGAATGCTTGCTCGTGAATTCAAAACTTCGTGAATAATTCGGAAATAGAAAATTTGCGAAATAAAAATCATGCGAAAATTTCCGAATCTACAGTAATCTTATCTTACACTAGTGGACCTGACAAGTATAATCTCTTTGTTCTACCTACAAACATGAAGTTTATATATATGATTATTCACGGTTTGTGGAGCCTAGTATCAATATTCATGAAGGAAAGGGTTAAATAATCTGATAAAAAAATCTTGATAATAGGAACCTTCAGAAATGCAGAGAACCTAAAAAATAATCATACATGCAAAGCTATCTTTACTCTTGTTATTCTTTATGTGTTCAAGCAATGAAGGCACTGATAAGTCTGCACAGCTGTACAGGCTCATGTGAGCTTTGGCTGCTCGCCAACATGATGAGTACCAAAATCTCATGCCATAGATCATTTGCTGTTATCTACAGTAAAACCGGTCTTAAGCAGCCACTCAAAAACAGACAAAACAAAGATCTTAATGGCAAATGGTAGCTTAATGAAGGTCGAATGTTGCAATACTTTGACCTGCATTAAGGGATAATTGGTATGAAAACCAATTTTTGGTCTCTTTGATTGTGGCTGTTTTAGACAGGTTTTACTGTATATATTTTCCCCTCTAAAGGACTTGCAAGGCAAACTGGCTGACCTTGAATACCTTGTTGAGGACTACCAGAACAAACTACAGCAAGAAGAGAATGCCGAATATATTGTACAAGGTAAATTAAAGAGAATTGATTGTTTTAACTCATGCCTATTAGCAGCATCCTGGTAACCTGTTTTAACTCATGCTTATTAGCAGCATCCTCGGTAACCCAGGAGTGATCCATTCCCAGGTGTTTTTCTGCCGTTCTCTATGGGCCAATTCCCAATGGAAATAGTCACCTTTTTTTCCCAATACCATATCTGTTTTTCCCAATTAAGAAAAGTAAAAAAAAAAATTTTTTTTTTTTGTTGTTGTTGTTGTTTTTTTACTTTAGAGACTTGTAAGAAACAATGACCCATGTCAGAATGATACTTAAACACTTGTGCTTAAGTGGTATGCTTGGCATAATACAATCTAAAATAACTTGATTTTGAGGATATATTTTGCTACCCTTGTTATGTTCTATGTCATTAATTTCTCCCAACTTTGCTGTTAAATCGATAATTTTTTCCAATTATGACCAGGGGTCTTTTTCCCAAAATTGCTGGAAAAAGCCCTGTATTTGTGTCCACGCAGTCTGATCACTGCCCTCATTGATGAATGCAGTGGGTACAGAATGGATCACTCCTGGGTTACCGAGGATGATTAGCGGCGACTTTTGTCAATAGACCCCTTGCACATTGGTATCTCCCTTGGGGATTGCTCTTCAATTGAAAAATAGATAAAGTTGTTTTTGAAAATGAAGGGGCAGATTGCTTATTAGTTGCATTGCAAAACACATAGTAATGCTTTAAAAGTTGATTGTTTTGGCCTTTCACCACTATAATGAGATATCTTATTCTAGAAATAAGATAAACTAATGTTTTCATATACATTTTATAAGTCTTCAGTATTTTTTCACTTTAATTAGTGTAATCAAGCTAAAATCGGCTTCTTCTTCAGGCATGAAATCGCTTCTTCTTCGGGCAGGAAGCCAAAAAAAAAAAACTATTTGAAACACATGCCATTAATAAGACAAACTTGTCCGTTTATATGTGAGCATCGACTACTCAGAAGAACCAGGGCAAATGCACAGTCTCATCAGGGTATTCGCTGTTCGCACCTCAGAGGATCCAGTGTTGTGTCCCAGCACACATAAAGGCAGTGCATGTAGACAGAGGCTCAGACAAAAATAGATCCCACCAGATAAGCATGCAGCATAGCGCTCGCATACTACGTGTAGTTGCACATAATGCCTTAGCAAATGCGATAAATGTTGAAATCAAACTATAAGTAAAAACCTCCAATGATAGACCCATTAAATTCTATCATTTCTACACACCGTCCGCTTATACGCAGGCTTGCGAGAATCATCGCTGCTCGTAAACACAAATTATGGATGTGATGAAGACTCAGATCTATTTTTTTAAACACCATTCCGCTGGTTAAGAATGAGTAGGTATATATTGGCGCCTTTTACGTATATGTGTTAATAAGTTAGTACCAATGAAAGAAAGCGACACATCATGTCATAAATCAATCAAATACTGTCGAATTACAAACGTGTGCCAGGCACATGTGCTTTTATTGTTTTCAAAGAGCCCTGGGCTCTTTGAAAAGGACCGGATGCACAGTAGTATAGATAATAAAATGGGCCTCGACGCGAGAAAATCTGACTTTGGTGCATACAAACAACAAAGGTGCAGGTCTGTATTCGTATCCACGCAGTCTGATCAGCGCCTTTATTGTTCACTTATTAGAAAGTTTAATACCAAAACTTGATTCATGCAAATTTTCATTTTAACTAGTCTCTGTAGCTGAAAAGACTTGTTTGATTCTTACTCAGTCAGAAACCCGGAAGACAGGTTTCTCGCAAGGTGGCCTTAATGTATCTTACCACTTATTTAAACCAGAAGACCTGTTTAGACGTCAAGTGTATGGAATGCAATCATAGACCATGTAGACTTTGAATAAGAATGAAGCTTACCAGACTCTTCACTCTTCGCATACGCATAGTATGGAAGGAAATTTTTGATATAGTGTATGCTACAATGTATGACGAGCACAGTCCTTAACGCTACCGCCCACTCAGAATAAAGTCAGTCTAGTATGCTTAGAAATCATTTTTTTTTTATCTCAAGTATTCAGATTTTTGGATTAAGTCACTTTTTTTTGTTTCATTTATCATTTAATTTTACTATTTGTCTATTCTTTATTTGCGGATATATTTTTCTTTTAATTGTTTTCCATATTCCATTGTGTATAATGTAAGGCAGCCGTATAAAGGTTGCCCCTTCATGTGAAATCTCGCGGAAATAACGCGGAACGAGACTGTTTGGCGCATGCACACTAACAATGTGAAAAGAGTCTATTGTTGGTAGCCTTTGCAAACAGTTTGGACCCAGATCAGGACAGGCAGAACATCTGTCCTGATCTGGATCCAAATGGTTTGACACTCTAAAAATTTTCCTGAAGAAACTTTTTGAAAAAAGTTAATTTAGAAGAAAAAAAATGTCTGCAGAATACAACAAAAGCATGGGAAGTTTTCCAGCATGCAAAGAGTTATGAGAAGTTTTTGCGAAAAAATACCAAGAAAACTTAAAAAGATATTGTCAAATGTTATCTACTTCAATCTATTTTGGATCACCCTCTAATGTGATTGTTCAAATAATTGTGTGAGGTGGGGAACATAATCTGTTCTCTCTGAAAGCAATATAAGTATAAACATCATCTTTAAGGAAGCGCAGTGGCTCAGTGGTAGAGTGCTTGACTCGAAACCGAGGGGCCGCAGGTTCGAGCCTCACCTGCATCACTGTGTTGTGTCCTTGAGCAAGAACATTAATCCTAGCTTAGTACTGGTTCAACCCAGGAAGACCCGTCCCTTTATAACTGAAAGATTGTTGATTGGACATAAAGAATCAAATCAAACAAACAAACATCATCTTTAAATTCCTGAAAAGAATTTCCCCAAAAAGTTGATTTAAAAAATCAATAGACAACCAAAAAGCATGAAAAAATGCGCAGGCATCTAAGGAGTTAATGTGTTTCTCTGTTGAAATTTTGTAGGGCTACAGGATATAGCAGCATCTCTCCCAGACGCTGCAGGTAACACGAATGGACTGCACAACAAAACTCAACAACAAAGAACCTATGCTGACACTATTGTGACAGAGTTACACAATAGCTTGCAGAATTTTTCAGCAAAGGCAAAGGTATTGCAGTTGACTAGTATTAACTCATTGCCTACTAGCGTCATCTGCTGATAGCTTTTGCAAACAGTTTGGACCCATATCAGGCCCGACAAACTGTCGGGACTGATCAGGATCCAAACTGTTTGACACTCTGATGGTATTCCTGAAAGAATTTTTCAAAAAAAGTTGATTTTGAAAAAAATCCGCAGACAACAAAAAGGCATGCAAAATTTCCCTGGAGGCAATGAGTCAACTCAGTAGTTTTAATTTAAAGGTTTGACCCATAAAATTCATGTTAAAATTGATCCTTTAAAAAAACATTTAAGGGTAAAAAGTCTGAATTTATCAAGCAAAGCATTTTGCTGCAATTTAAGCGAAATCTGTCGAGAAAATAAAGAGTTAAGCTATATCAGACTTAGAGCTAAAATAGAAATATATTTAAATGGCATCTTCTGATGAAGCCATCTGATCAGGATCCACACAGATTTCCACTCAGCTTGTAAATACAATTTTCATACTTATATGAGCATAATACATCGAAATATTCACAGGCTTTCAAGCGGGCCCTACTTTTCCCTACTTTTTAGCTCACCTGAGCCGAAGGCTCATTGGTGAGCTAATAGTATACCAGTCACTCCGGCATCCCTCCATCGTCCGTCCGTCCATCCAATATTTCAAACATCATCTCCTCTGAAACCACTGGGCCAATTAAATTCAAATTTCATATAGAGACTCCTTAGGACGCAAGAATGAAAGTTTGTTCAAATGGTTCTGGTCACATGACCAAGATGGCCGCCACGCCCATATATGGTAAAAACCCTTAAAAAATCTTCTTCTCCAGAACCAGAAAGCGGATGACCTTGGGACTTGGTATGTAGCATTTGGGTTGTTGGGCCAACCAAGTTTGTTCAAATGATGATTCAAGGTTGACCTTGACCTACTTAACGTCAAGGTCACAGTTTCTTCCTAATGCATTTAAATGGGAAAATTTCTGAAAAGCTAATTTTTTTGAAAACTGTGGAAGCCTTAGTCATCATTCTCGCTTGATATGTTTAACCTAATGAGACAATGGCTATAAATAATTACCAAAGGTCAAAGTTGACCTATGACCTTTAAGCTTACGTCGCTCATATTGGAGTCCCATCAATATTTTAAAACATAGTTTTCTCACAAACCATTGGCCCAATTGAACTCAAATTTCATGTGAAGACTCCTTATGATAAGTTAGCCAAAATTTTTGCAAAATATTTTGATCACATGACCAAGATGATCGCCACGCCCATATGGTAAAAAACATTTAAAAACCTTCTTCTCCTGAACCAGAAGGCCTGTGATATTTGGACTTGGTATGTAGCATTGGGGATGTGGGGCCTACCAATTTTGTTCAAATGATGATCCTAAGTTGACCTTGACCTACTTAACGCCAAGGTCAAATTTGCTTTCTTATGCTTTTAAATGGGAATTTTTTGAATACTGTTGAAGCCAAAGTCATTATTCTCACTTGATATGTTAAACCTAATGAGGCAATGGCTAAAAATAGGTTTCAAAGGTCAAGGCCACCACACCCATATATGGTAAAAACCCTTTACATATCTTATTCTCTGGAACAAAAGGCCAATGGCCTTGGGACTTGGTATGTAGCATTGGAGATGTGGTCTCTACCAGGTTTGCACAAATGATGAATCTAGCTTGACCTTGACCTACTTTATGGCAAGGTCAAATTTGATTCCTAATGCATTTATATGGGAAAAATCTTGAAATGTTCATTTTTAGCCGTTTTTTTTTTTAAGAAAAAATCCGGTTATTAAATTAGTGTTGTCCGGACGGGCGGCGGGAGGGCGGCGGGTGGCGCATTCTTGGTTAACGTTTTTGTTAACCTTTTTTCAGATTCCATTTTCTCGCAAAGTATTTCACACATGGTTTCTTCAGAGTCTCTGCCTGCATGTGATGCAATGTTCTTTTCAGTTGATTCCCAATTTCTTGGTGAAAAAAGCATTTTTTGGAGATAGGTATTTTTTATATTTTTTCTTCACAAATTTCCGTGTATATTCCATAACTGCAAAACTATTACAGGTATTAGGATGGATCTTTATAGGGATGTAGATCCAGATGATCAGGCATGCTGCACACAAGTGCCATAACTCTAGCTTGCTTACTTTCCTAGTTATTTCCCTTTGCATTTTTTTCACAAAGTTTTGTGTATGCTCTATAACTCCAAAACTATTTAAGGTATTTGGATGATACCTTGTAGGAATGTAGACCCACATAAACAGACACACTGTACACAAGATGGATAACTTTAGCTTGCTTACTTTCTTAATTATCTCCCTTTACATTTTTTTAACTTAAGGCATTTTTGCATCTGAACGCCAAAGTCATTTAAGGTATGTTGACAATACTAGGTAAGAATGTAGATCCCGATGAGTAGTTAAGCTGCACACAAGTTGGACAACTCTTGGTTTCTTATTTTCTTAATTATCTCCCTTAACAGTTTTTGGCCTTATACTATTTATTTGCATGTAACTCTAAAACACTTAGGTATATTTTGATAATACCTTGTAGGGATGTAAACCCAGATGAATAGGTGTACTTCACAAGACGAACAACTCTTGTTCTTACTTCCTCAGTTGTCTCCCTTTGCAATTGTTAGCTTTTGACATTTTTCCTTCTGTAATTCAACATCTCTTTGAGTAATATTCATATTACTTCGTAGATATGTACACACAGATTAATAGGTGCAGTGCACACAAGATAGATAACTGTAGCTGACTTTTTCACTTATCTCCCTTTGCAATTTTAGACTGCTTTTATTTTAAAATTAGCATCTGTAAATTCAAAACCCTTTGTGGTATTTTGATAATACTGAGTAGTATTTCCAGTTATCTCCCTTTGCACATTGTTATTGAACTCCACAGCTATACCCTAAGGTATGTACATCTTGGTGAGTGTGCCTATCCCGTGTGTGTGTGGGCATGTCCCGTGCAAGAAAAGCAACTCCTTCTATCTTTAATGACTTAAATTGTTTGTATTCCATGAAAGTCTAATACCTTCATAGATATATATAATGATGAATTATAATATGATGAATGATTAATGTATGTATTTTGATATTACACTTAAACTTTGACAAGCTATAGAATGTTGTGCACAAGTGAAAAGATTAAAATATTTGAATCAAAACATGTTCCTCCATATTACTCATAATTATCCTTATCAGATATGTATCCAAAAACCCGCCTATAATGCCTTTTGGCATTTTTTACTTATTCTATAACTGTTTAAGCCGAAATCATAATACTTTCGCAAAATGTTTTATATAAGTACCAAATGTCAAACTGACATGTGACCTTTTATCCAATGCCACTCATTTGAACTGCCACATACCTATCTAAACATTGGTTTCTAAGAAATCACTGGGCTGTTTGTATTCATTAGATTGTTTTAGGTCACTTGACCAAAATGGCTGCAACCCCCATATATGGTAAAACAAAATATGTTTTATTATAAGCTGTAGTTGACCTTGACCTATTTTAACATTATTACAGAGATCATGTGAGCGCCTCAGGACCTTCAGGTCCTCTAGTTTGTATTTGCTCCTACTTTTCCCTACTTTTTCTTGAAAATGCCCTACTATCCCTACTTTTTCCCTCTAAAATGTCATTTACGCATAAAAATCCAGAAACTTTTCCTCGCTCGCTTGGGTTTTATTTTTTCAGGGAGCAGGCTGCTAAACATCACAATTTTTAATTATTAACCAAGAAGGTCTCTCTGTTTAGCTAGTACTATCAGGTCTGGGGAATCTCAGAAACACGCGATCGTAAATTATCGCGTAAATGCACGATAGCGGACTGCCCATGTAAAGGGAAATCAATCTAAATGTCATCAGGGAAAATGAGTTTGGTGGACAACTTCCGTTTTGTTGGCATTCATATATCGCGCATTTCCGCGACGACCATCACCACATGTCTCCCCTTTTGCGAGTTGGTGCCCTATATACTGAAACATTACAATAGACAAATAAAAGATTACAAATAAATATTTAACCATCAGAACCTCGGCCACAAATCAATGATTAAATTGATGTGAAAATGGTAAGAAAAGAAATTACGGGTTACTGTCAGAAGAGGGTTCAATTTGCTGATTTTTTCCTGAAAATTTTGTTTGTTTACCGTTTAGCTTCTCACCCCTTGGTCTGAATGCATCCGAAAAAAGATTGATTGATTCAGCGGAAACGGGCCAAAATGATAAACCAATAATCGAATTTCTATCGCTCAGAACCGCAACACAGTTGTAGGATAACTACCTCTGTTAGCAAGTCTGCCAATCTCAAGTGTGGCCACGCATTTGAACGATAATTTTGATCGCGTGTTTCCGAGATTCCCCAGACCTGACTATTGTCACAGCTATTATCCTGTTTATTTAGTGTGATTTTTTTTATTTTTAACAAACTCATTGTAATGAACTTTGTACTTAAAAAAGCCCCACTATCCCTACTTTTTCTACATCGATAATCCCTACTTTTTCACTACTTTTTCCAAATTTTTATCCCTACTTTTTTGTTGAAGGACACTTGAAAGTCTGTATTCGGTATGACCAGGGTTAAGTTGAAAAAAAAAAGATTCTTAAATGAGATGGTTCCGCTAATTTACTGACCATGTATCCTGTATTCTACAGGTAGTATATGCTCACTTTGAGAGTATTTACGGAGATATGTCTGATCTAACAGAAAAGGTTTATCAGGAGGTGAAGGCCTGGCAGTATCAGCTAAAGCTGGAGTATGTGGAGCTGGCGGCTAATGTCAATTTAGAGAGTGTAGCTAAATGGTAAGATTTGAAGGGCCATAGATATAAGATAGTGTAATTAAATTCTTTTTTTCTTATTTTCTCAACCAAAACATATGTTGTGGGCAGAGTTCTCACTAGGATTTTGAAAACAGGATTCATAGAATCCCTCCCAAGAAAAAGTTGGAGTCAAAATTGAAAAATTGGAGTTTGACCTGGAAAAGTTGGAGTTTTTAGTTTAAGCCAAAATATGAAAAGTTTTATTTATGGATGTAATGTTTTTTATCCTGCAAAATCCTTGTGAGGACTAGCTGTGAACAAAAAAGATTTTAGACCAAAAATAAAAGTTTGTATCAGGTTACCCTAAATCCCCCTCTTCGCCAACCCCTACACAATATTTTCTATACATTGTTGTGGATTTCAGAGGGGTTTGGCTATATTGTTTTCCCATCTTCTCCATCAAAATTAAAATATTTTCATATTTTAAAATTTCATGTATCATGAAACACATACTTTTATGTTTGGCCTTAAAAATGAAAGCTTATAGGCCTACTATTGATACATGTAGCTGTTTTATTCATTTACAAGCAGACAGACAGAGGAACGGACAGACAGACCGATAGATCTTTTGCAGATGTATAGATCTTAGACTAATTCAATCATTTAATTATTTGCATGCACCTAGTGCGCACCTAGTCTACGGCGATTGTTCCAAAATTAAGATGATTATTTTGATTTCCTACCTACATGCGAGACGATTTCAATGGTTTAAAATGAACGGGTCTTCTTGCTGAAAGTCATTTGTTTGCATTTAATACCCTAAGAATAGTTTATTCGGTGAAAAAAAAACACTGATAATTGATTGCATCACTCATTTGTTGCTAATGACGCTTCATTCGGAACTTTGCCTTATCGGACGTTATCCTATTTGGTTTACCGATGTCTTCAGCAAATCTTATTTTTATTTTATCAACCATCTGGAACTCGAGCTGTGGAAGCAATTTTATGTGTTCAAAAAAGTAAGAAACGTTTCAAGATTTGATTGAGACAGACAGTCACGAGTGCGTGACTATCATTTGTCTTTACACCACTCGGAAAAGTTAAAACCAATCGACCACGTGCTTCTCAAATTCCCATAGGCGTAATTATTGTCCTGTCAATAAAGACGCAGACGCTGTGCGACGTTCTGATTGGCCGAGAGCTAAATGAGATCACGCCTACTGCTAACGGTGCTGGACATTTTATGACAAGCCCTGGGGCATCGGATTAGCGGCGATCTTCTGATCTTTTGTGGTGAAAGCCAAATTTGGACTCCCGCTGTCGTCTTGAGGTGATTTTAAGGAGTTTGAGACACATCAGCAGAAAAAAAATTGGCGTAAACTAGAATCCCCTGCAGGAAAAGTATGCATACAAAACCAAAAGTTGGTGTAAAAATACGCCTGATTCGGCGTTTCCAAGAACTCTGGTGGGTACTCAAAAGAACCATCTCGATGAGACGATTCTTTTGAGCACCAAAACACATGTTAAAACAGATGGATAAGAAATAATCACAATTTTTTACTCAAAGCAACTGCTTACCAGGGGGCATACCAAATTTCCTTTCCTGCATAATATGTTCAACTTCATATATGGCTTAATATCATGGAAACTCTTCCTTTGCAAGGCAGTTGTCAGTGACTGCCTTCTTATTTAATCCTTTCCTTCATGAATATTTATCATAGGCTCCACCCACTATGAATAATTATCTAAATAAACTTTCATGTTGGTACTTAGAACAAAGATATTACTTGTCAGGTCCACTTGTGTCGGTGGTATCTAATATTACCATAATCAAACAGAGTAGACCCTGATCAGGCAGCTCTTACAAGAGCTGCCTGATCTGGGTCTGCTCTGTTTCAAAAGTGTCTCTATGAGGTGAAGGCTTAACTTCTAGAACATGTACATTTTGAACAATGTCATGTGTACCTACAGTAGAACTTCAATGGCTCAAACAGGCTTGGGACCATGCAAAATTAGTTCTAGCTAAGGCCTTTTCTAGGGATCTAGAGTGGATAATGCATAAAATGACCTTTAGGGACCATGATGATAGTTCTAGCCAGCCAAGCTGAATGAGCCATCATAGTTGAGCCATTGAAGTTCTACTGTATACATGTATAAATAACTTTAAACAAAACTCAGTTGAGCAGTCCAGGGCCTTCGCCCTCTTGCTTTTGCACAGTTAGGTAAGCAGTTCAACTTTTCTTTATAATGTCCTCTCACTATGGTTACGCTTTGCAGTTCAGGCCCTGAGGTAATAAAACTTTTTATGCTCAACTCAACTGAGCACGAAATTTATCCTGCTCATAAATGTTAAAATGCCAACAGTTGTTGGCATTTTAACATTTATAAACATGATAAATGCAATATATGAGAGACTTACAGCAAGAAACTTCTTCATTTTTCGGTATTTTAGTTTTTATGAGCAGTTGAAATTTCATGCTCAGCTGAGTTGAGCATGAAAAAAGTTTTATAAACTTGGGACATGATGTCCTTTTATTCTGCAGAAATATCCTGTACATAACACTCAAATGTCCGAATTTACTAGCCTCAAGGTTATAAAACTTTTTTATGCTCAGCTCAACTAATAAATGTTAAAATGCCAACATTTCTTAGCAAGATTAATGCAACATCTGAGTTTTTTAGCAGATTTTTTTCAGTATTTTACTTTGTATGAGCAGTTAAAATTTCATGCTGAGCTGAGTTGAGCATAAAAAAGAGAGTTATAATTCAGGGCCTGGTGTCCAAGTTTACCTGACTTTACTTATTGGCTTTATATTGAATTTTTTTTAGGTGTGCAGAAACTGGTCAGCTTTTGCGAGATACTATGAAAACTGAACTGTCACGGTTGAAGAATGCCATGTTTTCAATGACGGGATCAGGGAGTTCTGACTTCTCTTATCTATTGAACAGCTGTGAAGATCTTTATCAACGTTTTATGGATCTCTTGCAGTCTTTCTTTCACAGGTTTGATTTTATGGGTCCATTTTAGACAAAAACAAAACAGTTAACAGTTAACCCCACCCTGCCTAAACCCATACAAGCCCAGCTTTTTTTTATGGGACATTGGCAAACAGTATCAACCCAGATCTGACACTTCAAAATGCGATGTCTGGTCAAGTTCTTCACTGTTTGCTTTCAGAATGATCTATTGAAATTTGGAAAAAATGAAAAATACCACCCAACACCGCTAAAATTGGAAATGACTGTTTGATTACTTTTTCTCTGGTATCATTTTGTCATATATCTTGAGAACAAATTGATAGAATTTTACCAAGCTCTAGGTTGGAGTTGTTATTTGTCGTTTTTCTCACATTTCTAACAGAGTTATGGTCCTTGACTGATGTCAGAATTTCTATTCTGCTCAATATCTGGAGAACTTTCTCAAAATTTTATATATGCATTGATATTAAAAAGAATTAGGTTGTGATTGAAACTATTTATTTTCCTCATATTTGTCACAGAGTTATGGCCGTTGATTGGTGTAAGAATTTTGTTTCCACTCAAAATTCTGATAAATGGATGGAATTTGACTAATTTTTGTGTGAGCATTGATATTGACAAGGTAAAGGTTGGAGTTGGTTTGCATTCATGATTTTTCTCAAATTTGCAATAGAGTTATGGCCCTAGATTAATCTTGATTGGGATTTTTATGCACACTTGGCACCACAACACACTGAAGTGGGGCTATAGTCAAATTCTCTGACAAATATACATCTAGTGGCATTGTACATGAAAATTTCTTTGTATACTTTAAAAATCACTGTTTGTGATGAGCTTTTCATGACATGTTCATAACATCAAACAATTTGATATTGAGATTTCCTTATCCTTAGTGTTTCAATATGCATATTTCGAGCCACGACGAGATTTCCAACAATGTGGTGTGTGCGAACAGCTATGCCTCACTCAGCCTGTGCATATGCGCAGTCTGATCAGACCCTTTGTAAGTTGCTTGAATATTCTAACTGAACACCATTTAGAGTTTCTAAGCTTAAAAGGAGGCTGCACAGGCTCATCTGAGTCTACACTTGTAAAAATGCCACATTGTTTGAAATCACATGTCACAGCTCAATTATTATTTCAATACAGCTGTTAACTCATTACTCAACGACGTAGCCAGAATGCTGAAAAAGCTACACACATCAAAGGGAGACCACTGTATCAAGCAATGATTCTCTACAATTATGTCCCTTTTCAAAATGGGAACTTCTCTTAAAGGAAAAAATTTACTCCCAGAGGGAGCAAATTTTTTCCTTTAAGAGCAGTTCCTTAAGGTATGGAAAATCCCTTTTCCCACAAAAGGTGAGCTCCCTTAATGAGTGTTACTATTTTTATAACACATGTGCGTATACTGCATAATGGGAGCTACATCGATGTTACTGGTAGATCAGTTAACTCTTCTCCAGCTAGTGGTGACTTATCTCATCTACTGATAACCTTAAATTTGCAAACAGTTTGGAGCCAGATCAGTCCCGACAAAACGTCGGGCCTGAACTGAATCCAAACTGTTTGACACTCTGATGCCATTCACACCAACCCTATTTTCTTTCTTCATTGCATTATTGGGTTAAGTAGCAGAAAATGTCTCAAACTAGTCATCAGGCCTGCAGATAAGAATGGGTAATACTAAACGAAATTCTAGCACTGATCACCTATATAGCCAATGGTTAAAATTTGGTGATTTATTGGATGAAAAATCACTGCATGTACTGGCATGACATCATTTGGTCGCCAGTTTGATTTTCATGAAGACCACTATCATTTACAGCCTTGTAGCTTTGACAAAAGATGGCATTGTCAATGTTGCTGTCCCCTTTGAATAAGCTACGTGCATTAAGGGACTTTTTTTGCCTCCCTATGAGGCTAAAATATAAAAATTGTTTTTCACCAATTTGCTCTTATTAGTTTATTAGAACAATTACCAAAGTGTAAAAGTCTCAAATTACTTTGACTTTTACTGTTGCTATGGTAACAAAAATGGCCGCCAAAATAGGCTGAAAATAGGAATGGAGCAAATTTGAGAGGTTTGACAGAGAAATTAACAAATAGCACAAGCAAATACCAAAAAGATATTTTAACAGAAGAGGAGAATTACCACGGCACACAACATATTAAAAGGATATTTTGGTATTTAGCTGTGCTGATATCTAATTTTTAAAAAATTGGTCTCCAAAAGCCTTAAATTTGGTTCAAAATGGCAATTTAAATAAATGCCAAAATTTTAAACTTCAATTATTCAAAAAATTGGTGAAAAGTAATTTTCCGTTTTTGGCTCTAGAGGGGACCAAAATAGCCCCTTAATGCATGTGTGATGAGGCATCTAGTTTATTCTGTTTTCAGAACATTTGTGGTGACGGAGCAGGAGACTTGGTGTGTTAAGAAAGACAAAGCCCAGATTCCTAAAGTCACTGTCAGGTAGGCTTGTTCTCAGACATTATGGTTATCAGCATCAGGCTCCTAGCAGGAGACTTGGTGTGTTAAGAAAGACAAAGCCCAGATTCCTAAAGTCACTGCATAGCTCCAGATAAGGATTGGAGGCAATAGGGTATTTACCCACCTCTTTTTGGCTTAATTGGGTATTTCAAATTTTAAATTGGGTATTTCAAGTTTTTGTATTGGGTATCCATCTGAAAGCAAGTAACCAATGAAACAGGGCCTTGTTTCTCCTGATTTTTTTTGTTTACTTTCGGTTTCACTTTCAGAAAGCACACTGGCAATATTTGTATATCTGAGATCGCTTTTGCCCAAGTTATTTCGAAAATCCAACGTATCTATCAAGTCATCTTTGATTCTTCGAACCACCAACGCGGTATTAGAGTTAGATACGATTATGATATTCAATTGCTCTAGGGCTTTTTCGCCCACGTTACTCCATTTTTATTGTAAAGCGAGACGAATGTCGTAATCGTGTAAATATTGGGTAAAGCTAAACAGCGATAAGAATGTTCCTGGACTGGTTTACAGTTTAATTTTAAAACTAGATTCGGTGCCAGGGCGTGTATAAATTTGTACCCAACAACAGCTTCCGGTGCGAAAAACGACAATCGCAAACTGAATACTATAGCGTCATACGCTACAAAAAAGTTTGGAATTGAGTATCAAGGATCTTTATTGCTTTTTTGTAAGCACAGAAAAAAATTTAATTGCGTTTTTAGGTCCACGAAATTGCGTAAATACGCAATACGCAGCCTTATCTGGAGCTATGTCACTGTCAGGTAGGCTTCTCAGACATTACGGTTATCAACATCATGCTCCTAGGTTATAAAACTTTTCGCATGCTCAACATAACTGCAGAGCACCCATAAATGCTTAAAGTCACTGTCATGTAGGCTTGTTTAAGGCATAATGGTTATCAAGACCAGGTCTCAAGGATATAAAACTATTTCTTGCACACAGGATAAGGATATCTGAGATTTTACCCTGGGATAGAAAATCTTATTTTACCTGCAGGCAATCTTACCCAGGCTGTCAAGTGAGGGCTATAAACATTGGTTGTATTGGAACTCATGCACATGTTCGTCAATTCTAATGCACTTGTAAATGCAACCCGATGTCTGATTGGATAACATCATAAATTTGCAACAGTATATTCTGCGATATACTGTCGCAAACTCGACGTCATTATGTAACGTCGCTTTTCACTGGCTAAAAAGTGAATATATGCAGCTGTCGAGCGGTTTTATGCAGCTGACAGCCGCTGAAGGTTGGCACAGTCAGATATACATGCTGAAATCACATTTGAAGACTCCGCTTACGCCTCGTCTTCAAACTAATTTCCGACCGTATATCCTACGATATACCTCCCCAAATGAAAATTTTAATACAGTTATCCCCTAAGTGACGTCATTGTTATGTTTAAGTGACGTCATCATGTGCAATTGCATCTTAGCATATCCAGGGACTTCTGGAAGCTTATTTGAAAATAAAAAAAAGAGTGGTGAGCAAGAAAAATAATCTATTATTCATGTGAGGGTAGGATAGAAAATCTGTCCCTTGGAATCACCGTTTGTCATTACTCGGCAAGCCTCGTGATGCCAAACGGCGATTGTCGGAACGGATTTTTCTATCCTACTCTCACTCTCATGATAGATTCTTATATTATATGCCATACTCAACTGAGGATGAAATATATCCTGCTCATAAATGTTAAAAGTCACTGTACTGTAGGCTTGTTCTTAGACATTTTGGTTATCAAGATTTCATGCTTAACTCAGCTGAACATGAAATATATTCGCCTAATTAATGTAAAATATCAATAGTGTTGGCATTTTAACATTAATTAGCAGGTAAATGCAACATCTGAGAGTTTTGAAGCAAAAAAAAACACTTTTCGCCATTTTACCTTTTATGAACATTTGAAACTTCATGCGTAGTTGAATTGAGCATGATTTATTTTCAGAATGTTTTGACCAGATTATTTTTCATGTGTGCTGTATTAAAGGTCAGGGGCATATTGATTTTGGTCTGTGTGCAACAATCTTAAATGTTGACCATAACTTTTGACCTGTCGATGCTAGAGCTGTATATAATGCTTCACATACATTAACCATTCAAATATACCAAAATATATGACCTTGATCTTTAACCTTTTGAAAAAGAACAATACAGTGAAACCTGTGTAAAACGACCACTCTCAAAAAGACAGAAAATTGCTTTTTGAGACCCATTATCGCTTAATGCAGGTCAAAAGTTTGCAGAATGCTCCAAGGGGAGCATTCTGCAAATCTTTTGGACCTTCATTAAGCTACTATATGTCATTATGATCTTTGTTTTGTCTAGTTTTTAGTGGCCATTTTACACAGGTTTTACTGTAGTAACAAAGTTTTATGTTGGCCATGATGTTTTTTAAAAACTGTGCCTCAAGCCTCAATATTTTCATGCTGCTGCCTGTCAAATATTCCAAAATGTATGACCTTAACCTTGACTTTGACTTACATGTGAAAATACATATTAGTAACAAAATTTATGGTTGACCATCACTTTTTTTGCATGAGTATGAAGCTTCAGGATTGTCCTTAGAAGATCATGCAGTCCCTGAATCCTATATTCAGGTGTAATCTATTAGTGTGGGTTATTCCAGGGTCTGAATTCTTCTAAGAGCAGTTATAGCCAATATAGCCTGAAAATAAGCATTTTTACAGGATTTTGATGTTTAGATATCGAGATTCTTTCATTTTAGGACTTTCACTCATGCCATGAATTGTTTAAGTCTGACATCAATTGACTTGCTTTAATCTGGCATCTATCTTGAGCAATTAATAAACAATGCCATGTGCTTAAGTTTTCAGGAGTGTAACTGTTCCTGAAGTCAGGCTCTCAAATTCAGTAATAATCTATTAGCTAAGTTTATTCTCAATTCTAAGTTCTTAGGAGATTATATCTCGTAAATCTTGAAAATAACCAGACAAATTAGCATATGTTTTTATCATTTTAAGGGCTTGAATATTGGAATCTTGGGTGAAAGTGTTCAGGATAATTCATGAATTCAGCATTTTCAGAATGCTGATTTCGGTAGATTATATAATAGCTTCATCTATTTCTTTTACTGGAGTTAGATGTCAGACTTAAGCAATTCTGCTTCTAAGAGGCTGACTGTCTAGTGGTTTTGTTGAAAGCCAGTGCAGTTCTCGGCGTTTGGCCAGGAAATACCATGTGAAACCACTGCAACCCAGAAGGTGACAGCCAAACCAAACTATCTAAAGACAGTAAACCATTTAAACTTGAAATTGAATATATTTTCTATACAAACTGCATGTTTTAGATTGGAATTTCTAAAGATCAGGATTTGAGAAATTTTGAACTTTCACCCATGAAGATTTCAGGATTCTGGGGTGACCATGTTCAGGAGTGTACCTGAATTATTCAGCATTTTGTGGCTGACTTTTTATAGAAAGTCAGCCTCAAAATGCTGAATTAGGTAGATTATAATAGCTTCAACAATTTATTTTAAGTTTATCTAAAGACATTCAGCCATTTAAACTTGAAATTGAAAATTTACTACACAAACTGCATGTTTTTATATTGAAATTTCTTAAGTTCAGGATTAAAGAAATTTTAAACTTTCACCCATGAGGATTCAGGATTCTTGAATATTGGGACTTTCACTTGTGATACTGTCAGTATTCCAGAATCCTTGAAATTTAAAACTTTCATTCATAATTCTGTATTTCAGAATTTTAGGACTTGCACTCATGATTCTAAATTTAAGGTAGATTTTTTTAATCTATGACTTTCACTCATGATTATGTATTTCATGATCATTTTCTAATTTTACGACTTTCACTTATGATTCTGTTTACAGGATTCTGGCAGCAGACAATATGCCATTGGAGGTTTTAGATAAGCCCAAAGTGTGCGTCTGCTTCATTCTAGAAGATCATCTGAACCAATGTCTTGATGATAATCACAATATCATACCAGGCATGCTGAAAGAAAAAAGCCAGAAACTGAAGAATGACTCTGTAGATTTTTCCAAAATTAAGAAAACCCAAAAATATGAAGGAAAATTCACTAATATACAGTTGAAGTTTGATCGAGGTACTCGGCAGAAATTTGTACATGAGGAAAAATACAGGCTTGTGTTTTATATGGAGGTGCACGGCAGTTTTATTTGGGTAAGTTTTAACAAGTTAACCCATTGTACATGTATACTAATGGATTCCTCCTTCTCGTTTGATACAATAAAGTTGGGACAGTCCATTGTACATATCTAGGGGTGTCAGGTTATAATTTTCAAAATGTATTATATTTTTTTTGTCTGAAGATTCTTTTTTACCTTTACAAACAGTGTAGACCCTGATGAAATGCAGCATTATGCTGCATTTCATATGGGTCCTCACTGTTTGCAAAAGTACTCATTTAGGGATTTTCTGAATACAAAGGGTTAATTTAGCAGATTGTTTTGGTATGTCTGTATTTCTGTTTGTTCGTCTCACTTTTAAGGCCTTCTGTATCTTTGTAATGGTGCATGCTATTCTAGCTCACCATAGCCAAAGGCTCAAAGTGAGCTATTGTGATCGGTCTTGTTCCCACGCTTGTAAACTTTTTCTTTAAATGACATCTCAAAAAAACACTGGCCCAAATTAAAAATATTTTCACACACTCATACTTCTGCTTAGACCCTCTACCAAAATTGTCCAAATGGTCCTGCTCTGTTAAACAAAATGGCCACCTGTGAGATGAGTAAAGTGTTTAAATAATACCTCCTCCTGAACTGCTCGCCCAAATTCAAAATGATTTTACGCAAATGTTTCTCATAAGGCCCTTTACCAAAATTGTTCAAACAGTTCTGCTCTGCCAAAGGAAATTTCTACCAGAGCTGAAAATATAAAAATCTTTAAAACGACATTTCCTGAACTGCTGGCCCAAATTCAAAATAATTTCACCCAAATTTTTCTCATTTATAATAATTATAAAGGCCCTACAGAAATCGCAAAAACTGTTCCACTCTGCTGATTAAAATGGCCACCAGAGCTAAAAATAGAAAAATCTTTACACAATATCTCCCAAACTGCAGGCCCAAATTCAAAATAAATTTCACCCAAATTGCTTCTTATAAGGCCCGCTTAGGCCAAATTTTAGAACTTCACCCCCACTAGATAGCTGTACATGCAGGTTGTAAGAGTGAATTTATATGTGCATATGCTACAAGTACCAGGCCTCCAGATAAGAGTGCGTAATTAAAAAAAAAAATAACCAAAACATATGTTGTGGGTGCTCAAAAGAACCGTCTCATTGAGATGGTTCTTTTGAGCACCCAAACAAATGTTAAAACTGATGGACAAGAAAATATTTGTCATTTTACCCTCAAAATATTTTGTTTATCTTGATAGCTGGCCCATATGTCTATTTACAGACAGTTTCCTTGCCGATGGTGGTCACAACCGGAGCCAATCAGAATTGCCAGTGTTTGGCCTCTATAATGTGGCAGTGCTACAGCACAGATGTGGTATGTATGTGCACAAGGTCTCTGTACATTATTTCTACTAGGATAGATGTACACTGCTCAAAATATTTAAAGGAACACTAAGTGTTTTGCTATTAATCACAATGCAAATACACTCATAGTCCGATGCATAGCAAGAGTTTGTTTTATGAGATTAAAACATGTTTGTCCTGTGATTAGTTTGGTGACCCATCACGCATGATGCTTGTTGATAAGAATGTAGTAATCTCTTCCCAGAAATCTGCGTGGAACGATTTATGTAAAAATGGAATTTTGTTTAAAATATACTTTTTACCAGAACCATTTTTAGACCAATATTTTAATCAAACACTACAAGAGCATCAATTCTGTACATTTAATAGCCTTTTAATATTACAGTAATAGAAATCATTAGGTTATGCTATTAACAAATTCCTAAGATTACAGATTTCCAGAAATAGTTGTGATACTTTTAAATATACATAGCCTTGGCCAATTTTGGGGATTCTTTCGATATTTTGGATGGTGGTGGTGGGAGGGTTCCGTACTTTTGTGGAGATTGATCATGGAATAATTTCTACAGCCATTCATCTCCCTTCCACTGATTCAAGAAGGGTTGCAAAGTATGTGCACGAAGTACTGGTTAACTGCTTAGTCATGCTTGCACAGGAAAATAGTGTGGTTAGGTGAACTGACCATCCTGACATGACCATAGCTGTTGACTGGGATGTTAAGCATCAAACCAAAACAGAAAATTGACACAAAAAAATGATAATATGAACCACCTCAAAAGAAACCATGCCTCCAAGATTTTTGATTAGTGTCTGCTCTGCTGCAGAGACTAGCTACATTCATGCTGCAAGTTGTTGGTGATGCTTTAACTCTTTGCACACAGGGTAATTTTGCTTGCTTTTTTGTCATCTGCTAATTTTTTTCAAAATCAACTTTTTCAAAAAATTATTTCAGGAATACCATCAGAATGTCAAACAGAATGTCAAACAGTTGGATCCTTATCATGTCAGGCTTGATCTGGGTCCAATTTGTTTGCAGAAGTTATCAGCAGACAACACTAGTAGGTAAAGAGTAAAGGGTTACAAGCTGGTTTAATGTACTTTCAGTTTGCTGTTCCCATAGAAACCAAGTCAGAGTTACCATGGAGCACTGTTGCAGAGATGCTTAAGGATAAAATGAGGAAACTTTCGAGTCAACGTTCATTAACAGAAGATAATCTCAACCATCTTAAACATAGAATACTAGGTAAAAATAAGTTGACATTAGTAGGATGTGGTACTACTGTTGTGCCAACCAAGAGTGACAGTGACGTAATATTTTGTTTACACTTTTTAATTAAAACATTAACTTGTACACTCCACTTGACCTAACACGAATCGATAGATCACTTGTGTATTAATCCTATACATAGGATAGGATTAATACACAAGTGATCTATCGATTATAAATCCCTGATAAGTTTGTAAACAAAACATGATGTCACTGTCACTCTTGGCTGGCAGGATAGTAGGTGTAAATATTATTGTTTAAGTAGAAGCCAGGGATAACAAGAAAGAAAACCAGGGCAAGCTATAGCAATTAAACCTTTGTATACTTAGTCTAATGGATTCTCTGGTTTAATACAATAAACTTGGGATAGTCCATTGTACATATCTAGGGATGTCATGTTATAATTTTAAAAAAAAAGAGCTTTGACATGAGATTTCCCAAAATGTCACATTTTGACATGGATTGACTCGGACAAGCCTGAGTAGCCTCCTTATAAGCTTATAAACTCTAAATACTATTCCATCAGCAGCTTAACAGTCATAGAATATTCAAGTGACTAGCAAAGGCTCTGATCAGGCTGTGCACATGTGCAGGCTGGTCTGAGGCCTTGCTGGTCGCACATACCACATTGTTGGAAATCTCATGTTTGGCTCAAATATTGTATTTGGTCTGAAGATCTTTTTTACCTTTACAAACAGTGTAGACACTAATGAAATGCAGCATTATGCTGCATTTCATCTGGGTCTTCACTGTTTGCATAAGTACTCGTTATGGGGTTTCCTGAATACAAAGGGTTAAAAGGTAAGAGTATGACAAGGGAATGTGACGACCAACTCATGGCACCCTGAGGAAGAGACAGACAGCCACAGCACAACCAAAGCAAAGAAACCAGCCCCTTCCCCCTCTGATAGGAAGGGCAGTGGCTCAGTGGTAGAGTGCTTGATTCAAGCCTGAGGGGTGCCAGTTCGAACGGCACCTGTGTCACTGAGCTGTGTCCTTGAGCAAGACACATTAACCCTTGCTTAATACTGGTTCACCCAAGGAAGACCCATCAGAGTGTAAATGAAATATTGATGACTGGGATGCAAAGCATCAAATCAAACAAACCTCCCTCTCTGCAAGATGATTGCTAAACCAGAAATGACACCAAGATTCACACCACTAAACAAGGACCAAGCACACAAAAAAACATGACAATGGGAGCAACAACAATGAATGAATAAACAAAAACAGAATCACCGTATAGGCCAAATCTTTACCCTAGACTCTGCTGTTGTTAAAACACAAAAATTGTTTGCTACCGTAAGATCCCATAACAAATTTTATTATCTTGTCTGCTGCAAAGTTTTGGTGGCAAGTTAAGGGTTTAAAAAATGAAATAAATCACTATGAAAGTTAACAGGATAATGCTTGAATTCAGGATTTAATGAATACCAAGGTATATCACATCATATTCGATGAAGGGTATGTTTGATCTGGATCTACACCATTTTTATAACAGGAGATATTCCGGTTAAGCATGGTAAGGTTTTATCTTTTGGACAAACATCATAACTTTTGATATGAAATGAGAAAAATAGTTTTCAATACATGCGTTTTCCTCTAAAAAAACACCATATTCCTGGCCCCTAGGTTATAAAACTTTTTACAAGCTTAACTCAACTGAGCATGAAAATTCAGCTGCACCTCAAAACTAAAATGCTGAAAAATAAAGACTTTTCTTGTTTTTAAACTCTCAGATGTTGTATTTATCATCCTAATAAATGTTAAAATGCCAACGATTGTTGGCATTTTATCATTTATGATTTATGAGCATGATATATTTCATGCTTATTTGAGGTGTGCATGAAAAAAAACACACCAAGAGGCCTGATTTACTTCCACTAAAGCATGTGCTTTGAATTTTCAGATTTTTGTGTTATGGAGAGCTCACCTTTTAAGCCTATCCCTGCCAATAATTTTTGTCCTGAAATTGTCGTCTGCTTATTACGTCTGCTGCAGAAATTCAAAATCACAAAAGACTATTTTCATCATGGAGGCAAACAATGTGAACCCAAACCAGACTGCTCCTTAGGGAGCAGTCTGCTCTGGGTTCATATTGTTTGCAAAAGATATATACTATAAAATACATAGGTAGATGACAACATTGGTAGTGATGGCGGTAAAAATATTAATGATGTAACAGGCCTATAGTTTAAGAGTATGTAACAGAAAAATAATTTTCTTATTTCTCAACCAAAAGATGTGTTGTTGGTACACAAAAGAACCGCCTCGATGAGACGGTTTGTTTGAGCACTCTAAACATATGCTAAAAATTATTTGTAAGAAAATATTTACAATTTTACACTGAAAAATTTGGTTTTCTAAGCCTATGTATAATTTACAGGTCAAAATGATACAAAAGAAGAAGATCCTATGATAACTTTGTCTGAGTTTTGTGTGGTAAGTTAATAATACATGGTTTCCCCAATCATTGATTTTAAAAAATATACAGTTTGAATAAGGGATAGCAAAATTTTCATAATTGATTTTGTCCAAAAGATTGCAGATACATGCCCTTCCACCCACTCCTGCCCCTTCCCCATTAAAAAATGCTTTAAAAGATGTTTCTGCTTGGGAATTGAACTCGGGTCCACTCATTCTTCGGTCAGGGGCATTAACCACTGTGTCAAGCAGGCTGACAATGGAAAAAGAGTGAAGAGTATCTATATCACTAGACATTTAATTTCTACGTAGCGACTAGGTGCAGGGATTGATGTGGTGAGTCTATGTCAGGCCTTTAGATAAAAGTATGTAATTGATATTTTTTTCTTATATCTCAACCAAAACATATGTTGTGGGTACTCAAATGAACCGTCTCGATGAGACGGTTCTTTTGAGCACCCAAAGCATAT